>CM046031.1:3976954-4511954 GCA_025215565.1 Flaveria ramosissima
GACTCATGATACAACAATCAATTCAACTTCAAGTTAATAATTAGTGCATGTTAAACAATTTGCTACCAAGGTTTTGGGTAAAGCCCACTAAACCTAAAAGTACAACTCTTTCATGCAAGACACACTTGATAAACATAAGATACAATATCATGATGCATAAACCGTTTGGTAATCAGTCATATTTAAATAGGCTGATACAAGTCATATAACATTAAGATGTTACGATCTCATTTGATATGTAAGTATAACACCTCATACGGTCTACGGCCGCCTCGTATTATATACGTAAGCAAAATATTTTTAACGGTCCGTATAACGTCATGCACACCTCATATCGTGTGGTATGAGTAATATATTAGTGGCGCCAAACAACTTCTCATTTTGAAATAACGAACCTAACCACCGTTTCACCGAGTTGACTCGGTTTCCGATCATCGTGTTCGACGCCGGAATCTCAGTTACAGCAACATACGATCATGACGCCGGTGAAGAGAGAAATCACAGAGGTTATTGTTGATTCATTTAATGTTCTTGCAAACTGAATATTATCATCTGCTGTTAATTAGGTCATTCAGTTTGTCATGTGTGATTTTCGGCGGTTTAATCTGTTTGTAGTGTTCTTATGTTCTTGGAAACCGATTAGTTATTTGAAACTGTAATTTAAGCGCAGAGAGGCAAAATTCACATTGTAGACTATCGATCTTGAACTATGATGCATTAAGAATTGATGGAAGAGTTCTTCTCTTGATTATGACTGAATTCTGTTATGAATATAAGAGGTGAAGAAATTGCAAATTGATAGTTTGATACTATGCTTCTGTGATGATCACCGTGTTCTTTTGGTGTTTGATCTTCAAATTGTAGTACTCTTGAACTTTAGGGCACATTTTGAGACTGTAGTGCTGTGAATGGATGAGAACAAGTAAATTTTGGGCATATGCAATCTTGTAATTGTAGACCAATCTCATTATCGACGATTCGTTGTTGTAAACTAATTTAGTTCCTATCTCTTGTTTTATTAGAATCAAGAACTCGGGATTGGTAGTTTTCCAGAATCATCAGCACAACACAATCCACTGGATGAATCAGGACCATTAGGGTTGCAGCTCGGGGATAAACGATCTTTGTTGGAATCGATTCAAAAGAAGCTTTCAGAAGAAGAAGCTTCTTCCAACATTGGATCTGATTCGAGAAAAGGGAACCAAAACGCTACTACTTCTGCTGCTGCTAATAAGCTTAAGGTTTCAAACTTTCCAGCATTACTTCTTAAGATAGGTTCCTGGGAGGTATGTTCATGTTTCATCTTTCAACCTGATTTCTCATTTGAAAAACATTCAACAAGAGCTTTAGTCGTACTTCTTGATGAGTTGCTGGTGCAGCTTGAGATTGACCAACATTCTATGTTTTTGTAGTATAAACCTAAATACAAATGGCACTTGGCTGTTAAGTGTTACTTTGCGAGGCAGCAACTCATATGGGAACTTATGGATGGCTGTCTGAAGAATAAGATTGAAATTGAGTGGTCTGACATCGTGGCTTTGAAGGCAACTTACCTAGATGATGGGCCGGACAGGCTAGATGTTGTGGTAATCTTGATTCTTTTAGCACTTCAATCTTTGTTTTTCATCATTTTAAATCACAAATGGTGTTAAGTAATCAGATGTATGCCTTTTTTGTGCAGCTATCCAGGAAGCCTCTTTTCGTTAGAGAGAAAATTCCCCAGCCCCGAACGCGTACAGCATGGCAATCAACCGCAGATTTTACTGGTGGACAGGCTAGCCTACACAGGTACAATTCAACCCATATGACCCGTTATCCAACTTGCTTGATCTGTCTGTTATTTAGGGAAAGGTGTTTGGTGGTTCTGTTTTGACAGGCATCATTATCTGCAGTGTTCACAGGGGTTATTAGGCCCACTCTTGGAGAAGCTGAGTCTGTGTAGACTCCCTTTTAACATTCTGAGTCCGCAAGACGTGGTAGAATTAAAGTCCCCATATTTTGGACCTGTGAAATCACTCGAATCAGTGTCTGATGAACCGAATAAAACGAATGAATCTGACTTAAGCAGAGAAGGACGTGGTAGAATTAAAGTCCCCATCTTTGATTTAAATGCTCCACCATCTGAAGATGAGTTTTCTTCATCTAGGAGTGAGCTGCATGATCCTTCTGGTATACATGCAGAGTTTTCTCGAGAAGCACCTTCTCCCAGCTCAGGTAACCTTCCACCTACAGGTGCAAAAATGGGTGGGTCGGGTAAGGGGTCATAAAGGGTTGACATGTAGCCTGTTTATATGTTCAATAGACGGTTCGGGTTGGGGTTGACCTGACCAACCTGTTTAAAATTACAACTAAAAAAGTTAATGTTAAAAGAGGAAATGATTCAATTTAACTTTTCAAAAAAATCTCAAGGCCTGCTTGTTCCAATATTTCACTATTTTTATATAATGAGTTAATCCAATTGAGAACAGTGGATGGATTTTGATGTTATGGTCATATTAACTGTTGATTTTGATCTTATATTAGTTCCTTCGTCTTTCTTTCATAGTTAAGTTATGGATGACATTGATGCTAGTCTTACAAACGGGTCGTAAATGGCAAAATGGTTCAACATGTTTGACCTGTTTAACAAACATATCTAGGTTAGGATTCAACTTTTTAATCGGGTCGGGGTAAACAGACCTGCCAGCCTGAACTCGACACAAATCCCTGGTTGAATTGGTTGACCAGAGGCTTTTTTTATATGTTTCTTTATAATTCTATAAATAAATATGTTTGGAGACGATTAGAAGTTTAGAACAAATCTTGATTATTGCCAGAACAAATCTTTTTTGTTAGATCTTATAACATAACCTGTTGGACCCGTTCACAAGTAAACGTATTTGAAACCATGATCTTACAAGAACATGTTTTTGTTGTATCTAGCGATGGACACGTCAGCAACCGAAGGTATCAAAACAGCTGTAACCGTGCCACTAAATGATCTTAGCCATTGGGACCGAATTAAAATACCCGGGATAGACCCA
Source organism: Flaveria ramosissima (assembly GCA_025215565.1). Taxonomy (NCBI): domain Eukaryota; kingdom Viridiplantae; phylum Streptophyta; class Magnoliopsida; order Asterales; family Asteraceae; genus Flaveria; species Flaveria ramosissima. The sequence continues at coordinate 3,979,978 of CM046031.1, forward strand.
CCAATGTCACTGACTGAATTTGTAAACAAGGTCAAAAACAGAATAAAAGCACAAAAAACATCCATAAACCACCCTCTTTCCTATGAAGAGCAGCATGAAAGCTTAAGGATTCTAGAAGACATTTCCCGATGCTTAACCAAACAATATCAACACGGGTCAAAAACTGAAGATGTGTTATCTGTTATGGCAAAAGTCGACTCTCTTTGCTCTCTGTTACAGAAGGACCCCACAACTTTTCGTGAACTCGCTCGCAATAAACATAGACCCGTTTAAGGCTCAGCAGACGAAGGTGCTTTTTAACCGGTGGTACCACGATGTCAAGGAACAACTCATTGGTGATTTGTTGCTTAATCTTCAAGGATAGAGTCATTACCACATATATTCTTTTTAGGAGTCCTTACTAGTGTTTGATGTAGGATGTTTCAGATCATGTAAATATGTTGTCTCTAATCCTTTCAACATTCAGAGGAATAGGTAGAAATCATATTGACTATCTCAATGCTTGATATATGTACATACTTTGTTTCTGACTTGTTCTTCATGCATTAATATTTTGAAGGTTGTTTTGGGTATCAACTTGACTGCCTTACAAGTTACAAGGTGAATATATAGAGGAAGCTTACTTCTTTGAACCAAACAAAATATCTGCACTTAGTCGTTACATTTTAGAAAAAAAAAGTTGTATTACAGGACTCTCTAACCGGTCTACGGCAACATCGTCCAAAAACATCGTAGGATGCAATCGACTCACAGATTAAAGCCAAGCTAATTAAGGGATAGGGTTCGAACTAGTATCTTTGCCCTACAACTGCATTAGACTTGTACGCTGAATTGCCATTACCTATCGTCATTGTGGGCTAGCTACCTCAAGCTATTTACCTGGTGGGAATTGAACTTGAGTTTCCTTTGAAGACCCCAAGTTGCCTGTTGCTAGGCCACTTTGAGGTGGTTCGTTACATTTTAGAAAATACTTGAATGTTCTTATGTAAGTCTTAACTTTTAGGAAATTACAAGTTCGATTCATACTGTTCACTCAACCATATATATGTTTGCTTCTTGCCTTTCATATCAACCATATCATAGTGTATATCAGAGCGAGCATTTTTCTATTCTTCTTTACCCACCATATGCGAAAATTATGGTTGTTAATTATTTCGGGTCGTGACATCTTTTTTAATTTACCATGAAATTTGTCTTCAGATTTCACTAGCAAAAGGGCAACACAGAAAAATATGCATAGCATTTTCATGTTTGTATAGCACCTTAAACACATGCCATTAGTAAATCCACCCCATAACATCTTTCAGATTTGCCCTTACTTGCTTCTCTCACTTGCTAGACCAATATTAGTTGGTGTATTTTAAAACGAGCCCTAAGAGGCTAGGCAACAACCTATAATCTCCCCATTATATAACATGATGACGTAAATTAATTGTGATGTAGATTAGATGAAGTAGAATATGCAAGTAAACACATGTTCTCTTTCTTTTAGAACAACTAATTACACACATCTAACTTACTCATAACTTTACATCATAACTAATTTACACACAAAAAAAAAAATTAAACCTCAAGTAAAACTTTAACACTATAACTCCAAATTATTTTACCATTACACCAAACCCCTGTCCCAGTAGAGTAACATTTAGCCGTAACAAAATATTAAAATATACATTTATAAAACCCTTTAATTTGTTAGTTTCTAGAAGAGTTAAATGCATTTTACATCCCTAAGGTTTCATATAAAGTGTCATTTGAATCCAAAAGTTTAAATTTTCTATTTGCATCCAAAAGTTTCACAAAAATTACCATTTGAATCCACTTAACTACTCCTAATTAACGCCGTTAAGTTTTTCCGTTAAGTTTTTTTTATTAGAGGTATTTCAGTCAAAACAATTACAAAATAAAAAATCAGCTCTACGTGATAAGTTTAAGCGTTCACTCTCCTTTGATAATCACCATTGCGATTTTTCTTTTATTTAATCAAGAAAGGCATCTCTAAACATCATATTATATAAAATAAAATATAAGTATAACCAACTAAAAATGATTCATTTCTAACTTTATAAAACATACAAAACAAATATATATATATATATATATATATATATATATATAACTAAACAAACAAGTCATATAATCTAAATTATATGAATTATAACCATAGAAGAGAAATTATCATAAAAGTATAAAAACAATTTATAGAATAACATTAACTGCTCATGAGTAATAATCATTAAACATCAATCATCGTAATCATAATTAAGATCGAAACCAAAGAAAACTATGATTAATTAATAAAACGGGCAAAAATAACACGATTACTAAACCAAAATACATTAACAAGACAAAATAATAAAATACGATTATAGAGTCAAATCATAATTACAATTATCAAAAGAGGCTAAACATATAAAAACCCTCACTTGAGTTGGTTTTTTATTTTGTAATTTTTTAATTAAAATAACTTTCATGTTGGAAACTTAACGGAAAAAATTAACCGTGTTAGTTAGGTGTATCTAAATGGATTCAAAAGACAATTTTAGTGAAACCTTTGGATTCAAATGATAATATTTTAAACTTTTGAATTCAAATTATAATTTTTATAAAATCTCAAGGACGTAAAACGCATTTAACTCGTTTCTAGAAATACATATTTGTGCTTTTATAAAAGAAATTTAATAAATACCCTTTTTAACAAGTCCAATACAACATGCGTGTTCCACCTGGCAAATAAACCATCATACAGATGCAGTTTTGGTGTCTCCACTAGAACACGACTGTACGGACAATCAAAATCTCCCGTAAGTGTGGTTGATTTCAATCTCTAATTTCTTATTATTATATCGTTTAGATCTCAATTATAGTTTTAGTTCACCTATCGTTCGATGAATTTTACAATAGATTCATTTATATTGTGCAATTTGTTGTTTCCGAAGTAATTGATCCATCGCGATTGAGATTTCTGTGAGGATCTTCATATTTCTAGGCTTTAGTTCTGTATTTTGCTTTGATATTATCGTTTTTCGCCGTGATTATTATTAATTTGTTTGTCATAGACTGTTTGTCGGATTTTTGATATTACGTTAGATTTGAAGTTGACGTGATGATTATTTGAAATTTTGATTAGGCATAGAATTATAGGAGATGATTGGTTGGATATTGGAATCGATTTTGCTGTTTAGTGGTTAGTGTGTTCATGTTTTGTAATTTGGTTTGGTTTGTGACCTTGGTCTTGTGAATTCATGATGCATCTGAATGCTGAATTGTATTTTGTTTGAATTTTGAAGTGATTTGGATTTATCTTTCTTCAGAAGCAATTTCTGTAATACTGTGATTAATATTTTTAGGGTTTTGGGTTTAACATCCAGGTTGATTACTAGATATGGGGGTTTACCTAAGCACACCTAAAACTGATAAGACCTCTGAAGATGGTGAGAATGAGAAACTAAGATATGGAGTGTCATCGATGCAAGGGTGGCGCACATCAATGGAAGATGCTGTAAGTGCCAGGTCTCGGTTACATCTAACTTATATAAACTGTAGTTCTCGTTGGATTCACCTTACTCTGAAAATGTGTAGAAGTTTGAGTATACCTTTTTATGTGACAATCGGATAAATTAGAAGAATAAAAATGTTTTAGTTCCATCACTGTTATGAACTATAAAAGCATTGTGGCATTACTAGTTTGGGTTGAAGTGCACATGAAAATTGATGATCATCATGATTTGATGCCTTCTATTGGTGGCTAAGCTTAGTGGGTCTTTGGATGTGCATTTTTGAAGTGGTTATCGTGACTTGAATTATAAGATAAATCAGATATTTTTATACTTAAATTGTAGTCTGGTCGTGCGTGTGCCGAAACGGGTGTGTATATGATGCCTTTGCTTTTGTTCCTGGATTTAATTGTGGGTGTATTACTTACCAAATGTTGTATCTATGTATATGAGGTATTTGGTAGCATGCTGCTTTACTTGACTTGGACAACTCCACATCGTTCTTTGGTGTTTACGATGGCCATGGAGGTGAGTACATGAATTAACGATACACGTGCTTTTCTATCATCACAAAAATGTGAGTTTTGGCTTCATGTAAAGTTGTATGATATTTCTAGTGAACAAAGGTCACTTCCATTAGTCAAGTTTACTTTCTTGACAACATGCTTGCTGCTATAATCACTCGTTTTCACTCATCTTGTTTTTTAAGTAAATTCCAAATATCTGTTAAACTGTTTAGATCACATTATCCTAGTCCTTTGCATGGTAGAGAGTTATAATCACTTTTTTAGTCTTTACGATCAGATAAACTCTTCTGCAATAACTCTCTTGTAAGCATGAATTCTGAGTTCCGGGTACATCTTTGACAATAAATGGTATTCAAATCTTAGGTTGCTATTGAATTCGTTGGAATTTGTATCATGGTTTTATGGCGATGTTCACTTTAAATCATGCTGTTAAGGATTGTAATCCTTGGACCTTTCAACCTGGCATAGTTATGAAGATTGACTATATAGAGAATATTTGTTACTTGTTTGTGGGTTATGAAGATTGACTATATTTATTGCATTCTTAAAACATGATACATAGGAGATGCACTTAATTGTCAGTTATAAGATATCTTTTTCATGACTATGAATATTCATCAATTGGTTACTTTTTACACTATTCGTTCTGCTGAGACCGGGGATAAGCTTTTGTATAATCAAAACTTATTTTCCATGCTTGTTGATTATGTGTTTATCAAAGAAACAAAACCAGTTAGAAGTATGTGATTTGATAATGAGGGGGAATATCTCTAAAGTGCTCTGCCTACTGTATAGTCCTCACTTACCTTTTTAGCTTGCAGGTCAGGCAGTCTCTAAGTTCTGTGCCAAGTTTCTTCACCAACAAGTGATTAAGCATGAAGCTTATTCTGCTGGTGATATTGCCACTGCTGCCCAGAAATCTTTTCTTAGGTTACTTCTAAATGTCATCTATGCAGTTAGTAATTTAATGATATCTTATTCACAATAGGGCAACAGGGGAGTGGATTTCGTGCAAGTTATTGGAACTCTGTGGATTTTCTAGTTGATTAGGTGGTATTATAGGTGGCCAAATGGGTAGTTTATGGGTCAAACCAAGTTATTTTGCTACGGGTTGGGTTGGGCTGAGTAGAACACTTTTTGTTCAATTTTTTAAATATTTTTATAAATAATTAGTGTTTAGATTTTGATTACAAAGGTATATTATTGTGATTAATCGATTTAAGAGGTTTTATGCATTAAAAATACACTTTGGGTCCAAATTGCCACCTCTACTTTATCTTCTGTTTTGTGTATCTGAACAAATGCGTATACTTATTCAGAATGGATGAGATGATGTGTGGACAACGTGGCTGGAGAGAGTTATCTACTTTGGGTAATAAAATGGATCAATTCAGTGGCATGATAGAAGGGTTAATCTGGTCCCCAAGGAGTGACAATTCAAAAGATCTAGATGATAATTGGTCTTCTGAGGAGGTACTTTCTGTGTATTTACTAAAAAACTAGTATGTACTTAGTGGGTTAATCTAATAATCAGTTGATTAATGTTTAGGTTAGTTTTGTGCCTTTTCATTTATGTCCGTAGTTTTCTTGCAGAAACCTCTTACCATATCACCAAATCTGATAAATTTGACTCTAGTGTATGACTGTAGCATCAAAATACCAAATATTGTGTAAACACTTGCTTTGCCATTTTACACCAATTTTGGCATGACGCTATTCATTACACCATATTTCTATAAGTTACATTTTAACTCTTTCAAATAATGTTAAATATCTCTTAGTTTTATATGCTTACTGTTTAATTTGTATATTATTAAATATTCAATGTGTAAAAAGAATTAATTTATACAATATATAATATTAGTGCAACTCAGTGTGACCTTTCAAAGGAGTCCAATATTGAATATGAAAAGCTAGATTTTTTATTTGTGCATTGATAATTTTTAGTTTATAAGTTTTTTTATTAAGTATTAACTTAAATAGGTAACTACATACAAAGTTAAAGGTGCCTACGCATAATTAAGTTCGTTTTTTTTAATAATTTGTTTAATTTTATGGCTGTAATTAATTTAACTACATAGATAAAATAAGTTACCTGCTTTTTTAAATAATGTGTGTTTGATAAATCAAATTGTTTTACTAAATAGTATATACGTATTTTTGTAAATAGAATGATTGTATTGAAAGAATGTTAATATAATTAACTATTGTGATAAAATTAGGGGCCTACATTAGAGTGAAACCAAATTTGGTGTGATTAAGATGCTTTTTATACTAAGTTCAGTGTAAACTAAGATGCTATTTTTAGACTACATGTGGTGTAAAATTTGATTATAGCTTACCTAAACACGAAAAATTGATTATTATGACTTATAGTTGCAATCATAATTCTAAAGGTACAACTTAACACCCCTTAAACAGCCTTTATATACTTATTGACCTCGAACATGAAAGTCGTATTCTCAAACTGTTTAGTCATGCTGGGGGTTGAACTAGTTTTGGTCATGCTAGAGCTCTTAACCTTTTTTATCGTGTAGGGACCACACTCTAATTATGATGGACCAGCGTGTGGTAGCACAGCTTGTGTTGCCATCATCCGTAATAATCAACTCGTTGTTGCTAATGCTGGTGATTCTCGATGTGTGATATCCCGAAAGGGTCAGGTAATGTTGTTTATGTGGTCAAGATTTAAAATGCTATAATTTTCTTTTTAAGTTAAAATGCTATAATTTTCTTTTTAAGTGTGCTTATATTTTAGCTCATAAGTGTATTAAAGGTGTTAGATGAATGATGAATGTGTAAGTATTTTCCGTTCAGAACAACAACAACCATACGCGGTAAAATCCTACTCATAACAAGGTTGTTGGTAGGGTATGGGGAGAGTGGAATGTAGACAAACCTTACCTTTATTTCAATGGATAGAGAGGATGCTTCTAGAGAGACCTCTCGCTCTAGAAGAAATACTAGACAAACAAACAGTACTAAAGATGTAGAAACCAAAAACTACCAATAGCATAAGAGATGATGAAGGGATAAGTAGTAACAAATTTGCTATCATAAAACAACACATAGACATACATTATGTAGAAAATAAAAGGCAAAGTCTACTTAAAGTGTAAGGAAACCTAAGCCCCTAAGACAAAGCTAAGACACATTTGTATGCTCCCCTAAATATACATAACCTTAATCCTATGTCTTCATGAACTCCTATCTTGGACCATGTTCTCGGAGTGATGCAACTCTAGTAGATCCTGTCTAATCCGCTCATTCCAAGTTGGACTAGGCTTGGCTCTACTCTTCCCTCTGCTCCAACTGGCGCCGTCAACTACCTTCGCTTCACATGCCCAAACCAATTTTCCATTCAAGATTAAAACAAAAAAGAACAAACAAACAAACAAACTTATGGTGAAAACATGTTATGTTTGTTTGGCTGGTTGAAATGGAATGATGAATGAATGGAATGGATCTTTAAATTTCATTACCATGTTTGCTTGACCTATTGAATGGAATGAGCTTTGATATGAATATGTAGATTGTATTCACATAGTTTAGATAACTTTATTTCTAATTTATTGCCTATTTAATAAAATATATTACATTTTACTATATAAATAAAACATATTAAAAGCTTATAAAACCTCAAAAGAGATTATAATAAAAAAGGGCAGACACATAAAAACCGTAGACTTTCGTTAAATTTACTTGTATGAATCCCTAGACTCTAAAATTTAACGAAAAAGTCCTTTCAGTAAATTAAGGACTTGGGCATGCAAAAACGACCTTTTATAAAGTTTGAAAAGTATTTGGGATGCAATCCATCCAAAAGAGACTTTTATGTTAATATTAAAGGGAGGTCGTTAAGCATTAAAACTTAAGGAATTTAATCATGCAAAAATAAAATCTAGGAACTTGAGCGTAAATTTGGCAAAAGTCCATAAGGTTTCTTTTGGCAATTGTGCTAATAAAAATATATGTTTTCTACTTGTTCTTGGAAAAAAGTGTTTTAATTGAAGTTTTGGAATTGCTAAAAAGATTTATGTTCACAAAACCAGGATACATCTTAAGTTTTCTTTCCATGTCATGATGGAAGGGGAAAAAGCACCTTGGCCATGAAACTAAAGTCAACTAAATTGAAGGAATCACAACCCTTCAAGAACGGTCCACTCCATTTCATTAGACAAAAAAAGTTTTCATTCCCGTGGCTTTCCTTTTATTACATTAATGAAAGGGCATTTTAACCATTTTTATACAGGCATATAATTTGTCAGAGGATCATAAGCCTGATCTTCAGGTCGAGAAAGAAAGGATATATAAAGCTGGTGGTTATATACATTTTGGTCGAGTTAATGGAAGTCTAAACTTGGCTAGAGCTATTGGTACTTCACATTTATTTATTTTGTTATTATTTGTGAAAATGGATCTTTTTTTACTGCCACCATCACTGAATTCTAATTGTATCGTTTCTTTCAGGTGACATGGAGCTGAAAAGAAATAAAACGCTCCCCCCTGAAAATCAAATTCTAACTGCTAATCCTGATGTAAACACGGTATGTATCATCTCCAGTTCCTTATAGAGGTGGCAAAATAGCAGCTTAATGATGTCAAAAAGGGTAAATTTTTGGTGTGGGTCGAAACAGGTTGGGTTATCCTACTTTTGTATTATAAATAGTTTTTCTAATATGATGACAAAAGGTTATATTAGTGCATTTTGACCTGTTTGACCCATTTCCTTTTAAGCAAACTTTTGATTTTAGTCATTTGACCTGTTATAAATATTTATTTATAAATAAATGGTAATCTAGTATGATTACAGAACCTAGTTATTTCAATAGTAATTGAATTTCTAAATAAATTATTTAGGAGGTTTTATACTTTTATGTATTAATATACACTTCAGGTAAACTTCAACCCGTTCCCTTGTAGCGAATTTTTCCAATTGCACTCACTTGACCTGTTAGAGATACAAAATATCAAAATGACTCATAACTCATTCATTAACAAGTGTGTTGAAATTGCCAGTTGTCCACTTCTAGTTGCTTGTATTCATTTAAAAATTTGCTGACTACTTAAATTATTTCAGTATTTACTGATGACATGCTTATGATTGTATGCTCAGATAACATGACTTGCTTTTCCCTTTCTTCCTCAAATCAGGTTGAGCTATGCGAGGATGATGAGTTCCTTGTTCTTGCTTGCGATGGGATATGGTAACTTTAATTCAATATTATATATATTTTAGGGCTAATTACCTAAAAAACATTACCAACTTTGGTTTAATTTCTGCATAACCAACTATTTTAGTACCAAAATAAGCATTCAAATTTTAAACCATTCAATTTAATGTATCCAATTTTCAAAACTTTCAGTTGAATGATGTGCCACTGATTGGTGTTCGGAAACCGTATAACATAGAGCCGGACCTTAAACAAATGTTTTGGAACTTTGCTTTTCTGTTTTTTGTAGTAAATACCTGAAATAGAAATTTGACTAAATTTGTTATCTTTTTACAGAATTTGCCCTTTAGTGTAAATTTTAAGCCAAATTAATGCAGCTATGTTGGAATTTGGATATATGGTCTCATTGTCCATTGCAGTACACTCTCTCTTCTAGTTCTTTTGATATCACTCTTCTAAGGTTAAAACTTTGTGCAATGGGTTAAACTTTCTTCAATGGGTCAAACACTCAAACAGGTCAATTATTTGAAGCTTTTGGACATACAGATTTGATCTTAAATGGCTTGTTTCATTTTTCTAAACAAATTTTTAAACATTTCTAAAACATATTAAACAGATTGTCTGGTAATCACTATGATGTATTACTTTACATAGACAATTTCAAAAGCATCATGGCCTGGAGAATACATGCAGTGCTTATAACTTTTCTTGTTATACAGGGACTGCATGTCAAGCCAACAGCTCGTCGACTTTGTTCATGAACAATTAAAAACAGTAAGTCCATTAAAACTTCATTATAGGTTTGGATTTCCAATAAAAACTGATTATCTGATTGCTATTTTTTACTTGTAATCACAATTATAGCTTCTAATGTTTGGCTAAACAAATCTTGCTTTTGCCTATTTGTTTATATTAATTTATCAATTTTGGATGGCCATTTCTTATCAAAGGGTACACTTAGATTGCTTAATTAACCTTACCTGTAAACTAATCTGAGATACCGGTGCTTTCTTCTAGTAGATCCCTTTTTCACAAGAATGTCATTTTTAGTTATTTTATGCAACTTTTAAAGGGATAATGTATGCTGATGGCACATAATCACCTTATATCCTTAAGGCTACCCAAGTATGCATCCGGTTTCATTTACATGTTTAAAAAACATGCCTAATGACGGAAATGCCTTTAACTATTTCGAAAAGACAAAATACCCTTATATCTATCTATTGAAAGAAACGTATTGATGCAATACACTAGGTGTTTTTGTCATTTTACAATATTATGGCATGTTTTTGACAGGGTATAGTATACAGTTTTTATTATTACAACTGATTGCTCATTCCGATTATTTAAAAATCCACTAAACTACTTCCTAAAAAAATAAAGAACAAAAAATTTAAACATACGTTATCTTGATGGTGAGCTAAAGCAGCCATGAATGATGCAGGAAAGTAAGCTCTCAACAATCTGTGAGAAGGTATTCGACAGGTGTTTGGCACCCGCATCTGGTGGAGAAGGGTGTGACAATATGACTATGATCCTGGTTCAATTCAAGAAACTAGAATCCGGTCCATCCACTTCACAACCGCCAGATTCATCCAACGGCGAAGAACTATCCAGACCAAACTAGCGGTGATTCTTCATATCTCAACATACTTTTAATTTGCAATGGTGAAGTATTGATCATGGCTGCTTGGGTGACATACACAGCACAGATTACGGAATGCTGTTTGTATAGCATCTATAGAAAAATCTTGGTTGCTACTTTTTCTGGTGCTAGATTTGACCATTTCAGTACAATCTTTCTTAATGACTCGTACTTTAGGCAATGAAAGTTGTGCATTGAATTTGATCATTTGGTTGTGTCAAATTTGGTGAACAACCATGGGATTATTAACTTTGACAGGTGACAATTGTTGTATACAAAACATTTTGTTTTTGAAGTCCTTTGTCCTAATGCATCTGACTTTGTAAAATACATGAAACTTTTGGGCAATATGTGACTCTACATATATAGAATATTCGTTAAAACATTGTGTGTATACATACAGTTTGATCAAATATTATAACTGGCTGTGACTTTGTATTTACAGGTATAGATGGAAATTTGTTTCAAGGGTAGAGAAATAAAAGTGCATGTTAAAATAGTATAGAGCTGAAAAAATTAACTATGTAAGATGTAATTGTGTAATATTACAAGTAATGTTTTTAAAATCGAACTGGAGTGGATTGAACTCAGAGTAAGCTGAAAATCAATGATGCTTGCCTGCTTCTTTTGTTGGTAGATCACGAGATTGGGCTAATGGTGCCCGCGTAGTTTCAAAACATAGACGTACATGTAGTTTTGATCTAGTTAAGCACATGTACATGTTCCTAGGGACATCGTTGTGGTAAATGGCTAAATGGTGTGTTCACGTCATCCATTGGTGACGGTAGATGCTCTCACCTAGTCTTAGAAGAAAAAAAACGAGTTCTTGAGGCTATTATGATGACTGTGTGGTGGGTTATCTGGAAACAAGGAATGGTGCCACTTTTGAAGCGAACGTTGTGAAGAAATAGCTTCTGTTTGATTCCGTTGTGCACTGATGCACTATTCTTACATGTGGTGTATTCATAGGAGTAGCTAAATTAAGTTGAATTGAGTCGAGTGGATGAAAAACCTATTTCTATACATGTAATTTGTTTTTTGTGATTGGTTAGATGTTAGTTGATATAAAAATATCCTTGTAAAAAATAAGTATATGAAATGCGAAGATGGCCATGATAGTCATGATATGATTCTTTTCACTGATATAAGGTATCGCTCTGCCTCTATGTTTGCCCAAACATATGTAATTCAACATATTTTACTCAGCAAAGAACTTCGACTATCTAAAATAGAAGTTGAAGTCTCACGGTGTACTTTCAGTGAGCTAATATCTCGATGATCAAATCTCCATATCCCACATACGGAGTAGGATTTAGTCTCGTGTGCTCATCATTCAAAAGTTGCTTTTCATTTTTTAAGCGTCTTAAAACTCGATCAAATATTAATCTCCTCGAACATGAAGCCACCTCTTATAATTTAGCTTGTGTTTGCTCACAAGATCATTTTTTTTGTCATCTTACCCTCATGTTCAGCATTTCAATTAGTTTATGTTCATTAACATAATTACCTAAATTAGATATACATCTTGCTAAATCACATAACCTAATTTTTCCACTTAAGTAAACATTCTTCACTAGAGATGTTCTAATAACCAACAAATAGGACTCGTGTGGGCTCAAGAAAGTGGCATGTATTCACTAGATGCGGCAAAACGTGTGGGTTGAGCTACAGTTCACTATTTTTATTATTTTTATAACGACTAACTCACACATCCTTTAATCCTACTCTTTAATCTATACTTTATCCATCATAAAACTTGAACCTTCAAATCACTTGAAGATGAACACTTTTCCCGCACACTTGATACCACTAGGCCATCGCCCGTAGTTACAAGTCAAATGAGTAGTTTGGGAATGGGTCCAAACACGGTGGTTAGGGATTGTTTGATCCGTAATTCTTAACTCTTTTCCCTAGAGTAGTTTGTGTTAAGCATGTTATTATACTATATATTATTTATACATGTTTGTTCCTTCGGTTTTGTTTAGAGATTCTATAAGCCAGCCAAAATAATTTTAGTGGTTTTATAAATGGGCCAGTAATAAAACATCCCAAAACTCCAAAAAACCACCCCAAAAGTTTCAAGAGAACTCCTCCAAAAAGCTTTAGGTTTCACTATATATAATTTATATTTCCAATAGTTTGTTTGGATGACATGGTTCGTGTGTTTGGGTGCTTTAGAAGTAGGGGTGTTTAAATATGTCCGAATCTGAAACCGAATCCAAAATATCCTAAAATTCGTACCCGAAAATATCTGAAAATTCGGATATTCAAAATATTCGGATTCGGATTTGGATAGTGTTTTTGAAAATTTTCGGATATTTGGATATCCGAATTTTACGAAATTCTTTATAAAAATTATTAATTAATAAAAATAATAATTAGAAATTTGGATATTTTTTAAAAAACTTCGGAAATTCGAAAACTTTTTTTAATAAAAACTCTTAATTTTTTATAAAATTTATGCTAATACATATTTTCTTTGGAATTCGGAATCCGTTCGGCTATCCGAAATCCAAATCCGAATTCTTGATATTCGAATTTCGGATCGGATTCAGATATTAAAATTCACAATCTGGAGACTTTGGATATTCAAAATTCTCTTATTTCAACGGTTTCATTTATGTTGATTTTTTTATTGATGTTTAAACGCATTTTTGGTCATATTCGATAGTTATTTTTATAACGACGACAACAACTCTTATAATGGCGGACCACAACGTGTGGACCATAATTCTATATAAAAACGAAGCCTAAAAGAAGCCCGAGGCAACGCACGGTTGCAAATTCTAGTTAATAAAAAATATGCTATCCACTAGAGATGTTTTTTTAAATAAAACTTGTAGGTTCCTAAAAATATAATTATTATACCTCTGTTTCCTTTTTACTAATTTTTCTATTTGACTTATTTAACAAGTCATAGATAATATATAATCCGAATCAACCCACTTATAAGCAAGTAGGTCGAAATGGTCAATCTTAACATTCATAAGGTTGAATTTGTTTTAGTTTGGTTGGACTAAGTTCTTTACAATTAAACCTTATAATTGTAATTGAGTAATTGTGTGTTTAGGGTTACAAAAAGGTTTCTTTATAGAGGACAATATTACATAATTAACCCTCAACTATACACTAATAATAACCTAGTCTAATATTTACAAATAACACATTCTATAGACTGATGTTATGTATACAACTGAATCATGTGAAGCAAAATTTTATTTTCAACAATTTGGATGTTAAATATACAATTAAATGACATAAACATTGTACAAACACATATGTTGTTCATTTTAGGCAATAGCCAGTGGCATCTCAAATATCTGGACTGCATTTTTGACAGCATTTATGTCAATATCTACAAGCTTCCCAGTTTTTGATGAAGCTATGATGAATTTACTGTCTTCTATGTTTGGAAGAAACAGTTTTGCTTTCTCTTCAGAACCAAACAATGCCACACTGTAACAAAGTCGAAGTGAAAAATAGTTACATAATTATTCTAACAAATCGAATTAAAATGGGTGTTCTTTTTATGCGTCGAAATGGATCTGACTTAGTTGGCTCGAAACACTTTTGGTACAAAACTTTTATAAATTTCTATAAATTATTAGTGTGTTCGGTATGATACCAAAATTAGATTACTCTAGTAATTGTCTATTTTAAAAATAAAAAAATTTTAGTTATTTTTTCATTTACTTGTTTGACCTGTTAGAGCTAAATCGTGACCCTGATCGACCCTTTTACAAGTAAACAAGTCGAAATTGACTCCTCTATATCTTCTCTTAAGAAACTCACCAGGGTTTTTCGCGTGCATGTGCTAGTTGTACGGCTGCTGTGTTTGTACATATAACACCAACAGAGTCATTAATAAGAGCAGCCAACTGCAGCATAGATGAACAAAATATGAACATTAGCTTACCTTTGAAATTAACAAAAATAGCAGATTTAGTAACATATTACTTATTGAATATATAATATTATTTTTGAACAGTTAAATCTTGGGTGTTGAAATTCCAACCTGCCCTGGTGTGGTGATGAATATTATATTGGCATCATCTCCTACAATTTCCTCCACATTCTCTCTTTCCTTCTCATGAGGAATCACATAGAGTGGTTTAACTCCCCTGTATTACATTACAATCAAATAAGTAATTAATGTGATATTCTAGTGGTCAGATAATTAGTTTCGTATAAGTTGCAACAAAAGCTTTATCCGAGAACAAATTAAAATAACATATCTACTAGGAGTGTTCATAAACTGTTAAAAACCGCCCGAACACCCAAACCGAAGCAAGTCAGCCAGTTCGGCCGGTTTGAGATTTACACAGTTTGCTTCACAATTTGGTTTTGGCAGTAAAATTCCACATAACCTCATCCTTTTTGGTCATTTTATCTATTTAAATTCCTCGAAAGATTAATACAGCTTCAAACAGCAAAAGCACATCAAAACACTACTATACAATCTGTATAACAGTTGATTGTCTAATTTTTATTAATTGAATACTACATAATCACTTTCAGAAGGTACATCCAAACACTAAAGTTTTCAAATATTAGTACTTCTATTTGTAAGCTAGGGTGTTATAAGCATTTTGAGCTATGTTTTCTTTAGACAATTGTTTATTTTGTATTTACTTTTGAACACTTCTCTTGTATGTTTGATTTTGAACAATGGTCTCTAGTGTGATTCCAATATTTCGTATGCACTGATTTTGAGGTGTGACATTTTCAAGTTCCTTTCATTGATAAAACATGTGATAGACGCCAAGTGAGAGTCTTCTATGAAAAATAAACATATATAAATTTCCGCTCACCTTATAGAATTTGTAATCTCTGCCCATAAATGTAAGGGTAGCAAGCTGTCAGTATCTCCCCTAGATTGCATAGAAGCTTTTGAGTCCGATTGTATACCGTGTATCACAATGTATTTCCCTTTTTCAACACCAGCATTTTTATATTTTTCAGCTACAATGTCTTTTAGCTTTCTGGATATTGATACTTTCAGCGGTGGTATCTCTTGCCTTGGGACCTTTCTACCTGGTCTTGCTAGCCAGTCTGTCATTTGTTTGTACCTGTTACAAAAATCCTTAATATATCGTCTTTATCATAATGCAATGTGAATAAAGATTAAGGTGGTGTTTGGATTTATGTTTTAAAACTCTTGATAATCACTTTTAATGTTTCGATTAATATATCAGGTTTCTCATATCTGAATCAGTTTGATATCATATGTAACAAAACTGATATAATATTGAGGTAAACTAAACATTACCAAATTACCTCTTGTTTTAACCTTTATATAATCACAAACACCAACAAGATCTTATATCTTAACTCACATGTTATATCCGCCCTCTGACAGATTCAAGCGATCAGGTGTGAATGTTTCTGATAGAAGTAATCCTGCACCTGCTGAATTGACATTTGGGTATATGTAACTCGCTCTTTCTCTAGCAGTTGACAGGAACAAAAACGACGCATGCCCCAAACCAGCCAGTTTGGTTGATAACATCATATCATAGTACCTATTCTGCAAGTAGCAAACATCACTATTTAAACTTATTTTCAAATATCCAACACAGTGGTAAATCTAGAAATGAGGGCTGCTGCTAGACACCAGGTGGCGCCATCATATGGGCTGTATGACAAGCGAAAAAGGTCATACTGGCCGTATGACTTTGTCAGTAGTCACATGACTCACTTTTGTGCAAGTATACCATATCATACAACCCGTAAAGTTTGACGACACCACCTCATTCAACCCGTTTAAACATTTACGGCCGTATGGTGTGTCATTCTAACAAATCACACAACTCATATGTCCATTTTCTCCCTATCATAGTCTGTATAGTGTGTCAGTGGTCGCATCAGTCACTTTTATGTTAGTCTACCAATTCATACACCCCGTATAGTCTAACAACACCAACGCATACACTTGCTTAAAATCCTATGGCCCGTACAATGTACCATTTTGACACGTTACACGACTTATATGTCCATTTTCTCCCAATCATACGCGCTATATAAGTTATAACCATACGACCCGTATGACAAGTGAGTGGTGTTTCTATAACGCGTCAGCGGTTTTCCTTTACACACACCCTTTCTTTAATGTAATACTAACCTTAATAAGTCCAAGAAAATCAAGATAATCAGCAGGCTCAGGGTAATCATCATCAGGATCAATCACATCAGCCCATCTCACATTCTTATTCATCTCATAAGTTTGTTTCCCTCTAGCAGAACTCAAAACATCCACCTGAACACCAGGGTACCGATCTTTAATCAACTGAATCGTAGGAAAAAACAGCAGATTCTCATACACCCCACCAGCAACAACACAACAACACCTCCTAACATCCCCCCTAATCTTCAACCCCAATGAAGCAACTTCAGGCATAAACCCCATGGGAAACTTAAGAAACCCATATGGATTATCCGGATCCTCGGGTGGCCTCGGGTCCTCCGACTGCTTACCCTCAGAGTACTGTGACCCGTACTCCATATCCGGGTCCTCACCCGTGTCAAACGGGTCGAGCCACTCGTTTTTCTTTTTGGCATTTGGTCGAACAGTTGGTGTGCATGAGGGAAAATGGGGCTTTGGGTCGAATTGGGTGGTGAGAAATGAGGTGTTGGTGAATCTTGATGGGGGGATTGAAGTGGGGTTTGTGAGAAATGGTGGGATTGATTTGGGTAGAAGAGGGGTTGTCGCCATTGATGAGTGTTTTGGTTAGAAATTGAGCATTAGAGTATGTGATATTGTCATCTGTAAATGGGTGGAAGATGATGATGATGGTAAAGAGAGACATTTGGGATTTGAATGTGTGGAAGATGTTGGATAAGGGATTATGGTTTTTTCCTTTTGGTGTTTTCTTTCTCAAATGTGAGTGCTTGATACATAGATGAGACATATAATGATAATAATACTACTGGATAAGTCTGCGTCATGCGTCGTGTTTACATGTTTTGTTACACGTATTGTGACGGTGATATTAATATAGTTAAGTTCATAAAATGAACGTGTAAAGTTTGTGATGAGTTGATTATGTATATCGAAACATAGATAAAAACAATTTTATATTGATATTGATATTTCTAGGTTTGTATTAATTTTACATTTTATGGTACCAGCGTGTTACCGCGAGTCGATATAACTTACTTTACCAAATAAATTGTCTTATTTTGATTATAACTCCACTTTTTTTACAAAATTTATAGATGAACATCAAGAAAAAAAATTAAACAAATTAAAAAAATTAACCAACAAACATTATTGAAGGAAAATCTAATTGCTAAAAAAATAATGAGTTATAGGCTATGTAATAATAGTAACAGGTCAAGCTAAACTTTTGAAAATTTAAATATGAGTTTAAGTTGGGATAAATATTAAATATTAATATATATAAAAATTTTAATGGTGGACGGTTACCGATACTTGTAATTGTGATTGTGTAAATGTTCTCGTGTTCTTTCAACGTAGCGTTGAAACGTACCTGAATTAAGCACTTTACTAGGTAGTATAGTGTTGGATTGGTTATGGACTAACAATACTTTTCTAGTGATTGACATATGACAAATGCTAGTCAACTATCTTATTTAACAAATACAGATACTTTGAGTAATAATAAAGACACAAGAAGTTCTTACAAAGTATTCACTTGATTAATCTTTTCTGAGTATAAAGTGTAACAATCAGCAAATAACAAGGGAGCTAACAAGCTAACTTCAAAACTATACAAGTAAGAGGTATTTATACTATGAAAGCTAAACACAAAAAATTAATCACTTTACATCTATTCATGTTTTAGAAAAACATATGTACAACATAGACATGCAATCGACACATCAGAAGTTAGCTGTTAACTTCAAAAGGTAGAACACAGCACCGCCAATGTACTTCGATACAGACTGACTTGTCTAGTGTAGCAGTTGATCAGCAACTCATCCATTTAATGGCTCATAATCAGTCAATCAGCAGTTCATCACTTTGAGAGTGCTGATTGGTAGTGGTTCAGCACTTGGCAGTGCTGATCGGCAGTGGTTCAACACTTGGTAGAATTCGACAGTTGACAGCTAGTGTTGAATCCTTGAGTTTTCGGTAACTTCATCTTCTTCGTAGATCAACATATAGACATCTATTAAATTGATTGTCTTTCTACCAACGCATCTTTGTATATCAAGGAGCACGTGTATTACAAACTGGAATTATATGCTATCAATGTTTTAATGTATTGTTATCGTCGGTAATTAAATCATAATGGTGAAACAGGTCCTAGAAATTTTTAGCTTCGTGAGAAAAAGTAAACATGTTCAATATAACGTTAAAAATGTGCAAACCGTTGGACATGTTTGACGATTCGATGTGGGTATTATCATCGTGGCAAATAAAGAGAGACTTGAGGATAAAGTTTTTGACCATCCATGTTCTAACTATATGTGTAGTTGTTGAGATATTAAGGGCTAGAAGATATGATGAAATTGTTTGTCAATGGCTTGTAGTTTAAGATAATGCATTTTTTAAATCAAATAGGGGTAAGAAAACTCAATCCTTTCAAAATGACATTAAATTAGGCATAGACATCATCATTTCTTTATCGTGTTTAGTAAATACTTGTAACCACTGCGCAACATCAGTCGTGCTCTCACCTTCTAATAACTTAAGAACGCTGCACAATATTGCTTATTTGATCTTTCGAACCAAACACTAAAAGTGTTTGAATCGTATGATTCCAAAAACCCCTGATACGATTACCACAACAACCCAAAAAGTAGATATACAAAAAATGGTTGGTCATTTGTGCTCATTCCTTATACCAAGTAGAACAATATAAGATTCATATATATTTCACTTCTTAAGATTGAACTAAAAATTACCACATTACAAACCTATTATAAAATATCAAGTCAAAATTTGTTCAAGCGATAGTAAAGGGGTCTTGCGTACTACATAAGCAACAGCTGAGGAGGTCTCGTACGAGTACAAACTCATAATAAAGCAAGTTAAAATAAAATGGGTTAGAGTGTAGTTAAAAAAATCAACATGATAATATCTAAAGAAGTCTTAAACATGTATAAACACACATATACAGTAAAACAAAACATAAAATATAGATATTTAATAAAGTATGATATAAATGTTAAAGTAATACATAATTAAAGTACGATATAGAAATACAATTAAAATTTTGATGAAGTTATTTTGATAAAGTATATTATTTTGTAAAAATAAACAACCAATTTATCAAACTTTAACTTGAAATATATATAATAAAAAAAATTTTAACAAAAGGGAATTATCGATGGCTTGACAGTATAACAAACCTTTACAGTCTGGTCGAGTGGTCGTTACGCAGGTGCACGACTCCCGAGACCAAAATTTTAAATGTCAAAATTATTCTCACTCGAGTCTAATTTTGACTTTATCAAGCACCCATAACTCCTCTTCTAGAAGCATCTCCTCCGTCAACCACCGTGCTCCGTCGCCGTCGCCGTCGCCGTCGCATTCTCCGGCCGATCTGTGCTCATTCTCCGGCCACGGTTGGTGCATTTTCGTTATTTCCTCATACGAATTTCAAATCTATGTGAAATTTCTGCAATCCTCGGTTTCTGTGCCCTAGAATATTATAATCTGCTGAATTGAAGTTTAAAACTGTTGGAAATTTGAATGTCGGAGCCACCGAGAGTCGTGAGTTCAGTGATGGATGTTGCTGATTCAGAATCACGACCGGTGTTAGGGCCTGCGGGGAACAAGACGAGATCGGTGGTGGAGGTGCGTAAGCCGGTGGCGAAAGTTAAGAGTAAAGTCGGAAAACGAGAAGAAGTTAAGAAATCGTCGTCGTCGGATTTGCATATGAAGTCTGAATCAAATCAATCAGTTACGCCTCCGGCACCGTCGGTTTTGAGGCGGAAGGATTGTAAGGTGTTGAAGTCGAATTTGTCGATGAATGCGTCGTGTTCGTCGGACGCTTCTTCTGATTCGTCGCACAGTCGAGCGTCTACGGGGAGGATTAGTCGACGGAGTGTGACGCCTACGCCTGTTCGTGGTAAGCAGTCTGCTGGTTTGAAAACTGGAAAGGTTGAGTG
Source organism: Flaveria ramosissima (assembly GCA_025215565.1). Lineage (NCBI taxonomy): Eukaryota > Viridiplantae > Streptophyta > Magnoliopsida > Asterales > Asteraceae > Flaveria > Flaveria ramosissima. The sequence continues at coordinate 4,000,901 of CM046031.1, forward strand.
TGCTTTGAGAACAGTTTCGAAAACAGGAAGAGTTGAGAGTGTTGCAAGAGGTGAAAAGGTTGTGAGTGTTGGTGTGGAGAGTGATTGTTCATCGGAGGCTTCGGCTGATGCGTCACTGGGACGGAAGAGATGTGGATGGGTGACTGCTAATACTGGTATCCTTTAATCTATAACTGAATTACTGAGTTGTTTTAACATGTTTAACTGTGGATTATGTGAATTGGATAGCAGAGATTCTTGCTTTTAGAACTATTTATGATAGTTTTCGTTTTAGTTTGATTCCTAGACAGTAGTTTAAATGTTGCTTTGAAATGTTACAATGGACATACCTAAATTTGGAAATGAGTAGCATGTGAAGGTACCTTATAGCTTGTTTTTGCCTATGCTTAATCTGAGTTTTGTTACTTTATGATGGATAAATGTGTTTCTGATGACTCTGAAATATACATTAGGCTGATTGGGCTATAAGCTATGAGTGTTGGTGTTTCTTGTACCATTGCATAGGGAGGAATGAGGATGCTATCTTTAGTCATAGATATCTCTGATTTGAGCCCCTTAGAGACTATCTGAAAGGGAACAATAAGGGCTTACATCTCCGGTGAGATTGTCACTGATATTGGATAGTGATGTGTTCTTGTCTCATTAGTCAACAGGTTTATGAGATGTAGTGAAAGCAGGAAAATGGTAGCTATAAATGGAATTTACTTGTGTAAAGATTTAACCCATGCTATATTGTATAGTAGCTAGTAAAGAAGTTTTATTACTATTCCTTTGTTTACTTGATTAAGTTTTAGGTTGCAGATTACTTTCTCCTCATTAGGAGATTGGAGTACATGTAGAAAATTGAAGTGCAGTAGTTCATCACATCATTAATTAGCTTCTTTTACCGTGCCACAGTGACATTTTGTACTTTATTCTGAAATATAATGAGACCATATGTGGTATATAGTTTATAGATATACTCATATACGCGAAAACTTAAATAAGGTGATATGCTCTTAGGAACTCGTGCAATTTTAGCAGATTGTTTCTAACATTTTCATGGAATTAGCGGCTATTATGTTGTCAATTAAGGAATCTTCTATAAAATCCCTAATTTCATAATAAGCTGTTTCATCAGAGTGTAATTCCAGAAAAATGGAGGAAAAATATTTCTGTGTCTAAGATTTTTGTGGCACCGATTGGTCATATTCTCTTTGAACATATTGCAGGATTATAAGGGTTTAAAGATTGCCTTTTTTTCTAATATTACGATGGTTAAGGATAGTACTGTTTGCAGTACCTAGCAATAATCACTTGTTTCAGTTTATATAAAATATCTTACATGTTATGTTTTTCAGTTATCAATGATTTAACTTAATGCTGTCATTTTGATATTGCATTGACCAAGCAACGACTCTTATAAAGATGACATTTGTGAGTTAGAATGTCTAATGCTTCAGAAAAGCAGTATTGTAGAAAAAAATTATGTGACTTATATAGTCTATGCAAAATTCCTGCTATTCAAAGTTCTGTTCATTAAAAAGATGCATTTGTTGCAAGCCTACTTTTACGCCATTAATGGTCGGTCACTCGGTTGTATTAATAAGTGCACAGAGTAATTATATGTTTTCAGTTACTTGGCATATATGGTTTGTTTTCTGGTCTCTGTGCTTCTCTAAAGACACTTATTAATAGAAATTATAGAATACATATTGTTTTCAGTTATATTTTCTATATTATACCTCTAGCATGTAGATTGGTGATTAGCATATGACACTAAATAAGCATAAAAACCGGGAAGATGATTAACGGTCCTTGTATCCTTTATTAAAATATGATTCAGTTTGTTTGTTTATTCATTTTTGCATATTTATTGAAGACTAAGAAACTTAAGTAAACTTGCACTTGCACTGTGGCGCCTCCTCTACCTGATGAGGAGCCATATTGTATCTTTTTAGTATAAAATTTGTCAAGAACTCAATATTTTTTAACCCGTGAAACACATTGACTTCTCTAAAGTCAACTTTCAGCTTCTTTGGGAGCTTTGAAGTCTTTCCCTATTATGTTTTTACTTCAATTAGTAAGCATTTGTATTATAATACCTCATTCTTTGTTTCTTTTTTGAAGATCCTTGTTATGCTGTTTTCCATGATGAAGAATGGGGAGTCCCAGTACATGACGACAAGTATGCACCAGAAAACTTTGTAGTCTGTTTATCCTTCTTGAATAAAATATTGAATTATATTTCTAACCATCATATTCTTATATGTCATTGAATGACAACTTTCAGGAAACTGTTTGAATTGTTCAGTTTATCAACTGCTTTGGCTGAAATGACCTGGCCTGCTATTCTCAACAAAAGGCATTTATTTAGGTATGCACACTATTTTTTGCAAGAAATTTTAAATTTATGAATTTTATATGTTTCATTTATAATCTAAACTAATTCAAAATGAACTGGGCGACCTGTATGCAGGGAAGTGTTTCATGGATTCGACCCTGTTGCTGTCTCAAAATTGAACGATAAGAAGATAGTGACAGCAGGAAACCCTGCAACTTCTCTTCTTTCAGAGGTGAAATTACGAGGAATTATTGAAAATGCTCGCCAAGTTTGCAAGGTATCTCTTGTTGTTATTTCTTCTCTACATATTAATGGTGCCTATTCAACCTGTTTTTAACAAGCTTGGCTTGTTTCAAGCCTTAGGTGTAAAGCTTAAACTTGGCTAGGGAGTAATTTTATAAGCTCGTCCATTAGTAATATTTATTATTTAGTTATTTTATGTATATATATTTTCAAATACGGTTTTATGCAGATTCAACCCTGTTTTTTCACGTTTTTTGCGCCTTTTTGCCATTCAGCACGCAAGGCGGTTTGCGCCTCGGCGCCTTTTGCACATTTGACTGCATTGCTTATCAAAGTCCTAAATCGCTTTATGTAAAACCTTGGTTTTAAAAATAGCGCCTGAGGCGCGCTTAAGGCGTGAGGCTCTAGAGGCAATTAGGAAAACGCCTCAAGGCTTTGAGGCGGCGCCTCATGCACAGCTAGGTCAACATTGGTCAAGATTGGGTCTGTAAAAGGATGATACATAGAAATAACTAAAGGGATAATGAGATTATGAATGATTTACATCGTATAAAAGCCAATATGTAAAAAAGTTTAGACAAATGCAACTTTTGGCTGTACATATGGCTTAAACGCCTCGGAGCGCCTAACGCTTTTTAAAACCAAGTGTAAAACAAATTATATTTAAGAACTTAATAATACAGCTATTGTAATAAATTAGTCTTCTATAAAACGGAAAAAGTTGTTGACAACCATAAGATTACTGTTTTGATCCAAAACCCATTTGATCCATTATCTAACTCTCCCATTTTGTCATATCTACTAAATTTACTCTTTATTTCTTTTTTGAACATCGTCTAGCATAAATACCCCACAGCCACTTAACAATCTGCAGGATTTGAACCCCAAACCTTTTGGTTGTGAGGCAACTGCTTAATAACCAAGATGTCCCCTTGTAGACGTTTACTCTTTATTCAACTTTTTTAAGTTTATCTGCTTCTATAAAGAGGGGTTATAGTTAGAATTTTGATTTTAGTTACACATTTGTTTGATTCTATTTTTCTGTAATACCAAGTCATAGCCGGATACCAAATACCGTAAAAACATGTAAAACGAAGAAACGACCCCTTTTGCCATTATCATCCAAATTAAAAGATTAAATTATCAAAGATGGTAAATATAGGTGACAATTTAAACCCGTTCACTTATAAGTGGGTTGATTTAGGTTATGTTTTGTCTCTAACGAGTCAAAAAGGCAATTTCAACCGATTTACTTAAAGAGTTAAAAGAAACGGGTCGAAAGGCATCCAATTGTATTTTTAATACATAAACCTCCTAAATCGTTTTACTCGATAACATTAGACTAATGCTAAAGTAATATAGTATATGTGGCATATATTTGACAGACTAATTTTGACCCGTTACCAACCTGTTGATTGTTTTAATAGAAACATATCCTATCACATGGTGGGCTTGATATTTACACATGTCTTGTAAATGTTGCAGATAGTCGATGAGTTTGGGTCTTTTGACAAGTACATATGGGGTTTCATAAACCATAAGCCAATAGTGAACAAATTCCGATATCCCCGTCAAGTACCAATCAAAACATCAAAAGCAGATTCAATAAGCAAAGACCTGGTTAAACGAGGTTTCCGAGGCGTGGGCCCCACAGTCGTTTACTCATTTCTACAAGTGGCCGGGCTTACTAACGACCATCTCATTAGTTGCTTCAGGTTCAATGAATGTGTAGATGCGGGACCCACAAAGGACGTAATAGAAAATGGTCAGAATGGTAAATCTGAAGAGAGACGTTCTGAAGATGGAAATGGTTTAGGGTTAACAAGAGTTATCGATGAATTACGTTTATCGGATGAGTAATCGGTGATGTTAGTCTTTTGTAATGTAACATGGAACATCGAACAAGAGTTTGTGTACAAATTGTTGTATTAATGGTGCTTTTAGGTTGTAGATTAAAAAGGCGCATACATGAAAAATGATGATGGCGATGATGATTGTTAGATGTTATTCTTTACATCATTTTTAATGTGCTTATATATTGTATGTTGTAGTTATTTTTTACTAGGTTCTATGAGAACAATCATATCAACAATGCAATAGCTTTTAGTTGAAGAACTGACTACGGTTTCGAAGAATGGTCGTTGGTTGGTTTGAGATGGTTAGTTAAATCAATGTATACTTGATTTTCCAAATTGTAATCCTTATACGAAACCATATAAAACTGTAAATGTAAAACCAACTTGAAGTGAAACGGCTGAATGGACGACTAAGATTTGATTTGGCACATGATCTATTTCATTATACATGTCTTTTATTCTTATTACTCACCACCGTATCCTTATTTCCAATTAAATTTCAAGAACTTCATACCTTTTGAAGGTGAGGGAAAAACCTACTTGATATCACAATGTGTGTAAAAAGGGGGGCCTTTTGTTTTTTTCCGCTTAAAAGTGAAAATTCATGCGTATTTTATTTGAAAATATTATACGTATTGAAAATATTACGCGTATTTTAGGAAAGAAAATTATGGTTCTCGTGACCTTCAGCGCCCTCGAGCTGGCTTGATCTGTTTACATCCTCATACTAGAGCTTTAAACGTGTCGAGCCGAACTGGTTCGACTCGTTTATCTTAACGAGCTCAAATTATAAGCTCAAAGTTGGCTCGCGAGCCAACTTATTTATCTTTTTATATGATAAATTTGTTATTTTATACATATTTGTATAAACATAAACAAAAGCTAATATTTTTCATATTTATTTATTTTACTCGTTAAAACAAATATATAATATTGGTACATCAAGAACTATGATTAGATTTTTATAAGTTTTATCTCATAATTATCAAAATAATCATGTGTGTATGTTTTAATTAAATAATATATGTATTATTTTTACTTTTTAAGTTATATAAACCATAATTTACGTTATAATTTAAACGAGTTAACGAGCTAACTAACGATCGACCCATAAACCAAACAGATCCTTGGCTCGGGCACAACTTGTTTAAAAACCGAGCAGGCGAAAGTACGCAATTACCCTTGACATCGTCCCCTTCCAAAACACCAAACATCACTCCACGTGTCGTTAAGCCTCACACGTGTAACGCCACCATTGGCTAATCACCTGCAACCTACGTGGAACCATGTGAAACAATTCACGTTCGAAACCACAAAGAGTTCCTCCATACATCTCTACATCTCATCACTCCGGTGTTTACTCCACCGCCGGTGCCACCACAACAAACCGTCGCAACAACCACCGCATCTCACACCTCACCGTCGTTGCATCCACCGGAACCTACACCAATCATTTACTGACAATCGCTAGGGCTGACGTCGTTATTTGAATTGAATCGGATCGTTAATTGTGGATTTGACATCGGAGTTGGTTCATTTATAGTTTTATACATCACTATTTGCTATGGCGTTGTGTTTATTAGGTTTCGGTATTTTGCTGTTTCTGACGCTAGAGTCGGATTACACATCGTTTAGTGTCTATGCTGCCAGTTCTGAAGGTGTTGAGGTAATAAGTTGTTTGAAGATCTGGTTGTGAATTTAGTTAATCTGTTTGATGCTTTGTTTGGGTGATTTTGTTGTGTTTGGTTGGAATTTTGATGGTAGATGCTTGATTTAGGTTCAGATTTGATATGGATTGAGTAAATCTGTAAATGTGAGGATAATGCTGCAATGATATTGATATTGTATGAAAACTGTAAAAAAATTGTAAGGAAATCTGTATCAATCTCGAATTCAGGAGGTAGCACTTTCTCATTGATAAATTTGATTCAAATCTACGCATTGTGCCATTGTTAGACACTTCAGTAACATTTAATTGGTTGGATGTCGTTATATCTACGGGGTATTTTTCATTCTGAAAGAAGTAAAGATGAAAGTTGAACTTATTGGGGTTAAATGGCCAAAATCTAGTTCTAAAACTGATGCAAGTACATTAATATGTTGGAAAGATGTATACAACATTGGTCTTTTTGGGAGCTTGGATATAAGGAACAGTGTGCGTTAACTCATTAAGTATGCATAAGGAAGCAGTAGCCCTTCACTTACGATGCTTTAGAGAAGGTTTTGTGTATCATCTTAGTGGTGTTTATTTGGAACTGCTAATAGAAAGATCATTGAAAATGTTGCACAATTGCATGGGCATCTTTCTTGGGTTGTTCATGTAATCATGTTATGATAAAAAAATTGAAGTATTTGATGCATTAAAAGTATCCTACTATAATTTCATGCTACTTGTTGGAAATTAAGATATTGCATCTAGGCTTATTTCTTGGAACTTCATTTGTGATAGATTACATATGGGTCAGTGATCAAATTGATGCATGAAAAGACAAAGTTCCGACTACACTCACATGATGTGCCATATGGATCTGGCAGTGGGCAGCAATCTGTTACTGGCTTTCCGAATGTAAATGATGCGAATAGCTACTGGGTATGTTCATGTTTTAATGTTTATTTTATACTAGTTTATAACACGTGTTACATTGGCAATCTCAGCAGAACTTCCATTCAAATATATTAAGTACTTGAATTACCATATAGGCATAAGGCAATTGAGAAGCATGCAACAACTTGAGAAACAGATTATATGTTGCTATCTTAATCACATACAAGGTGGTGATGGAGCATTTTTTTCAAATAGAAAGGATGTATATTGAAACTGAATTGCGAAATAGATGATTAACTATATTGAATAAAGTGTTATATTATATTTCATGGTGAAATTGAAAATAATATAAACATTACTAATATTTCGATACTGGTTCATCTTGACCGTATTGATAAGATTTTACTAATGATGCAATTCGTTAAATACCAACATACTCTGTTAAATCCACTCATAGCAAGGTTATTGTTAGGGTCTAGGGACGTAATTTGTTAAATGTATTACATTATTATGTGTTATTACTTCAATATATTAAGAAAATATATAGAACTTGATGCAGATTTAAGATAAGAAGTGAAGATAGATATGAATGTAAGTGGCAAGTTATTTTAATTACTTTATAATAGGGAGAAATTAGGAAGATGATGTCACTCATGAAAATACAAACTTCAGTTAATTTCCAGTTGATTGTAATTGAAGGGTCAGCCCTTGCTTAAATGAGTGACACGTGTCCAATTTGGTCAAACTATGGCATCATTACTGTTCTGCTTTATTATATATAGTATGTTATTTCTGATTTCTTGCTTCAAAATGGTGTCTTACAAGCCAGATTGTTAGACCTGAAACCCCGACATCCTACAAACCTGGTGATGTCATAAAAAGCGGGACCATCATTCGGTTGCAACACATGAAAACCAGAAGATGGCTCCATAGCCACTTACATGCTTCACCAATATCAGGCAACCTTGAGGTGAGCGGATTGGCCTTTTTATTGTTTTTGTCAATATGGGTTTGGGTTGAAATGCGTTGAGTTGACCCATTAACACTTATTTGTCCATTTTATAAAAAAATATAAATAATATATGAGTTTGTTATGATCAATAAAACAACAATAACTAAAATTTTGAATGTACTGGTGATAGTATGCAGATTCTTTTTTAACTAGTCTGTTTATTTGATCCATTGAAATAAAACAACAAACTATCCTGATCACTTAAAGAACATGGCAACCAATATTGTGGCTGTTCATTTTCACTTAATATCATGCCAAAGACTGCAATTCAACTAATGATTTTTATATAGGTGAGTTGCTTTGGAGATGATGGTAATTCAGATACTGGAGATTATTGGAGGTGAGACTAAAAGACCTACCTTTGTTATTTTGTTTTATTTTATTTATTGCCAAGTTTTGTTGCAAATCATTACAGAAAACATCTAAAATTTGTTTATGTTGTGAAGAATTGAAATTGAGGGAAGTGGGAAAACATGGAGACAAGATCAAAGAATAAGGCTTCGCCATGTTGACACAAGTGGATATTTACACAGCCATGATAAGAAGTACAACCGCATTGCTGGCGGCCAACAAGAGGTCAGAAACATTCTGAGGATTTTTAGACAATTTGGGTCACATGTGTTAACTTTATTCTTACAATTGCCATGTCATGTCATACATAAGACAAACCCAAGCAATGCATTTGTCCTTGCATCATAGTTTTCTAAATAAACTAGTGTTGTATTTAGGATTTCTAACCAGAGTATGTGATAGGACCCAGCTAGTGTATACAAGGAGAAATAAACGTTTTAACACAACTGGGCCAAATTCAGATGGGCCGAATCAACTGGCCCAATTAAATGTTGTTTTTGGATCATGGGTCGACCCATTTGGTCAACACAGCAGCGAAGTAATGGGGCGGTGGGGAGCGATTCCATGCCTAGTTTCCAGGAATGATTAACAACCACAATTAGCATAATTAGCAGACTTTGTTAGCCCAGGGGATTCATTCTAAAATTCTGATTTTCACTTCGTTTGTAATTGGAGATCTAACCCTTCTCGAATTGGGTCTATCTATTTGAATAAATCAATTGTTTTTTTGTTTCTATCATTGGTTCCATTGCCGGGAACGTGAAATCGAAGTAAGCAGCAACTATGGTAAACACCCGGGGTAATTCGGAAGTCGGAGGAGGCCAACCGGACACCGTCGCAGCACAATTAGCTGCCATCGCGAACAAACTTGAGGCTGTGGAGTCCTTAAAGGAGGACATGGCTGAACTGAAACGACAGGTGGCTGCCAAAGAGAAATCATGGAGTGGTGGAAAGAAATACGATGACGAAGGAACTAGTCATTCTAATTACAATCGAAGACCTTACCACAAAATCGAATTCCCAACCTTCAATGGGGGGGATCCGAGGGGCTGGGTGCTGAAAGCAGAGAAGTATTTTCGTTTCTACAACACACTTGATGAAGACAAGGTTGACGTTGCTGCGATGCATTTAGAGGGCGATGCGTTAGATTTGTATTCCTGGTTATCATCTGAACAAGAAATCAGTTATTGGGAGGAATTGGTGAGTGCGTTGCAGAGACATTTTGGCCCCCCTGAATTTCAAAATCCAGATGAGTATTTGTGTAGCATCAAACATACAGGATCAGTCCATGAATACAGGGCTGAATTTGCTCGGAGATCTTCACGGGTTTCAAATTGGCCTGATCACTGCTTGTTGGGGGTTTTCCTTAATGGATTGAAAGAAGAATTAAAAGCCGATGTTCGAATCCATAAACCGCGGACGGTATATAAAGCTATGAGCCTTGCCTTAGAATATGAATCAAAGCTTAACCACGCCCGAACCGAAAAGAAAACTCCCTGGTCCTCCCAGCTCAAACCCGATTCGAAACCGTTCACCCCCGCTATTCATTCGTCTTCATCAACCACCCAACCCAAAACCGAACCCAAATCGACTACCCGTATTACAGATGCTGAAAAACAAGCGCGTTTCCTAAAAGGGGAGTGCTTTCGTTGTGGAGATAAATACGGTCCAGGCCATCGATGTAAAACGGGGATGTTTAAGCAGCTAGAAGCGGACGATGAAGTTGATGAATCATTTGTCAATGAAGATGCTAACCTTGATGATACCCAGGAGAATGCTGCTGAAATTAGTTTACATGCCATTTTAGGGAAGTCGCATCCTACAACCATGAAAATCCATGGCACACTCAATTCAACTGAAGTTCTAATTCTGGTTGATGGAGGATCGACACACAACTTTATTTCGGATGTTTTGGTTAACGAACTAAAGTTGGTGACTCAATTAGTGACCCCATTTGGTGTTCAAATTGGTAATGGAGACATGATTCGTTGTAGTAGATTGTGCAAAAATCTTTCAATACAAGTGGATGATCTCAAAATTACTCAAGATTTTTACCCATTCTCGTTGGGCGGGGCTGATTTAGTCTTGGGTATCCAGTGGCTAGCTACTCTAAATACAGTGCAGGCCAATTGGAAGGACATGTTTATGGTGTTCACTATTGATGGGAAAAAGTTTAAGTTACAGGGAGTTTCCTCTGGTCCTCAACACTCCTCAAGCTTTCAGCATTTAGCCATCGAACCGGATTCTACACCCTATATACCACCCTTGTTACAGCCCCTTATCGAAAGTTACCAAACAGTTTTTGATGAACCCCAAGATCTACCCCCTGCCCGTTTCCAAACCCATTCAATTCCCTTAGCCCCGAACTCAAACCCACCTAATATCCGCCCCTATCGTTACCCTCACTCACAAAAAACCGAAATAGAGAAACAAGTTGAACAACTTTTGGCTTCCGGGTTTATCCAGCCTAGTACTAGCCCATTTTCCAGTCCCGTTCTCTTAGTGAAGAAAAAGGATAATTCGTGGCGTATGTGTGTTGATTACCGAGCTCTCAACAAGATCACCATAGCTGACAAATACCCCATCCCTAATATTGATGAATTGCTTGACGAACTTTACGGGGCTACGGTTTTTTCAAAACTAGATTTACGATCCGGATACTATCAGATCAGAGTAGCTGACCAAGATGTTCACAAAACTGCTTTTCGCACCCATTCCGGTCACTATGAGTTTAAGCATGTGTCGCATCTGGAACAGGCGTTAAGGTTATTGCACCATAACCGGTTCTTTGCCAAATTGTCTAAGTGTTGTTTTGGGCAGAACAAGGTGGTGTTCTTGGGACATGTAGTGACTGCTCAAGGGGTTCAAGTCGAAAAGGAGAAAGTATCCGCCGTACAAGCATGGCCCGTTCCATCCAATGTTAAAGAAGTTCGAGGATTTCTCGGATTAACAGGGTATTATAGACGTTTCGTACGCCATTATGGGTTGATTGCTCGCCCGCTTACCCTCCTTACAAAGAAAGACGGGTTTTGCTGGAACAATGAAGCTCTATCCGCCTTTAATGCCTTGAAGCAGGCTCTTTTATCAGCTCCGGTACTTCGGCTACCGGATTTTTCAAAGACTTTTGTGGTGGAATGTGATGCTTCTTCTGCTGGTGTGGGTGCCATTCTTTCTCAAGACGAACACCCAGTTGCATATTTCAGCAAAGGATTTTCTCCTTCTAACAGGGTTAAATCAGCCTACGATCGGGAATTACTTGCACTGGTCCTCGCCGTGCAGAAATGGAATCACTACCTACTGGGCCGCCATTTCCTGATTCGCACCGACCACTACACCCTCAAGTTTTTACTTGAGCAGCGCATCACTACCACTGAACAACAACGTTTACTGATCAAACTCATGCCATATGACTTTTCAATCTGTCACCGTACTGGAAAAGAAAATCGGGGAGCTGACGCTCTCTCGCGTATGCCACACTCGGGGGATTTATTAACACTAACTGTCCCTTATTGTGTTGAAATTGCAGATATCAAAGCGGGCATCAACACTGATCCATACACAAGGGATTTAATCCAACGATTACAATCTGATCCCTCCTCTGTGGCTGGGTTTACTTTAGTGGATCAGCTCTTATTTTACAAACGGAGATTGGTAGTACCTGATTTGTCCCATATCAAACTTAAATTGTTGCAGGAAGCTCACAACACTCCAATGGGAGGTCATGGGGGTTTCTTGAAGACTTTTAAGAAGCTGTCAACTATGTATTTTTGGCCTAAGATGAAGCAGGAAGTTCGTGTTTATGTGCAGGAGTGTATAGTGTGTCAACAACAAAAGTACCAAACTCTATCCCCGGCTGGTTTGCTGCAGCCCTTGCCTATTCCAGCTCGGATTTGGGAGGACATATCACTCGATTTTATTGTGGGTCTTCCCTTATCTAACCGGTGGGACACCATACTCGTTGTGGTGGATCGTTTAAGCAAATACGCTCACTTTATTGGTCTTTCCCATCCGTTTACTGCCAAGAGTGTAGCTTCTGTGTTTTGCAAAGAGATTGTACGTTTGCACGGTTTCCCGCGTTCAATTGTTTCAGATCGGGACGTGATTTTTCTCAGTAATTTCTGGCAGGAGTTGTTTCGGTTAAGCCAAACGAATCTTCAACTCAGCACCAGTTACCACCCCCAAACTGATGGGCAAACAGAAGTACTTAACCGATGTCTAGAAGCATACCTCCGTTGCTTTGCTCATGAACAACCTACCAAATGGAGCATTTATCTTCCCTGGGCTGAATTTTCATACAATACTGGATATCACACTTCCACCGGTACTACTCCGTTCACTGCTGTTTATGGTCGCGAACCACCCCCCCTACTCCCTTACTTTCCGGGTGACACAAAGAATGAAGACTTGGAGCAGCAATTGATCTCGCGAGATGATATGCTCCAACTACTTCGCCTTAATCTTGCGAAAGCTCAAGATCGTATGCGCACTCAAGCCAATAGTAATCGTCGAGAGCTTTCATTTCAGGTGGGCGACTATGTATTTCTGAAAATTCAGCCATATCGTCAGCGAAGTCTGGCCAAGCGGCGGTTTGAAAAGTTGTCCCCACGGTTCTTTGGGCCGTATCGGGTCAAACGTCTCATTGGCCCTGTCGCTTACGAGTTAGAGCTTCCAGCAGATGCTAAAATCCATCCTGTCTTTCATGTTTCCATGCTCAAGCCGGCTCACGGTTCGTTTTCTTCCGATATCATCGCTCCGTTACCGATCACAAAGGACTGGGAAATAGATTTACAACCTGCTTCTATTATCGCTCATCGTTGGGTTTATGAAGCTGGTCAACAAGTATTGGAGCTGTTGATTTGCTGGTGCAATAGACCTGTCGAGGAGGCTACTTGGGAGTCCTATGATCTGCTTGCTGGCCAATTTCCCTCTTTTCGCCTTGAGGACAAGTCGTTTTACCGTGGGGGAAGTAATGATAGGACCCAGCTAGTGTATACAAGGAGAAATAAACGTTTTAACACAACTGGGCCAAATTCAGATGGGCCGAATCAACTGGCCCAATTAAATGTTGTTTTTGGATCATGGGTCGACCCATTTGGTCAACACAGCAGCGAAGTAATGGGGCGGTGGGGAGCGATTCCATGCCTAGTTTCCAGGAATGATTAACAACCACAATTAGCATAATTAGCAGACTTTGTTAGCCCAGGGGATTCATTCTAAAATTCTGATTTTCACTTCGTGAGGTATGAAGCTCATGCTCTAGTTCGTTTATTGAATGAGCTCTAATTTAAGTTTGAGCGAACTTTTACTGAACTAATCTTGAGTAGCTTACAGGCTACTTAGCTCATTTACCCCGCAAGGGTTGACCCGAAACATTTTTAACTACTGTTTATGTTTTTTAGAAAATATTTAATACATTAAACATTATTACAATAATAAGTTATATCTTCAAAATAAAACGATTTAGAAGGCTTTCAACCTTGCTTGGCCCATTTGACTAAACATGGTTAATACTAACAAAATTTGAGTATTTGACCCATCCATAAGTAAATTATCATTGGCATTCATTCACTAGGTTTTCCAGAAACAAAAACATAAAATAAATATCACACATCTTGTTCTTTTGCAGGTTTGTGGTGTAAGGGAGAAACGGGCGGATAATGTTTGGTTGGCAACAGAAGGCATATACCTTCCAACAAGCGTAAGCAAAGCGTCGATGTAGTTTGCCAGTTATTACATTTTCTGTTATTTTCTTCTACAACTCAGGATGCTTATTTAAGCTCATTATACTGTGGACCACAAGTTAAAGTTGGAGACTTATCAGATGTGCAATGTTATTGACAAAACTTATAATATTGTCACGTCAGCTTTTATCTCTGCTTTCTATAAACAAACCTTTACAGATATTTATCCATATGATACTGAGTCTTGCTTTTTTATAAAATAAATATTGCATTTTGCAAGCAGAGGTCTTCACCGTAGTAAGTCTCTGGGTGTCGTTCCACACGAATAAAAGTCTACTTTTTGTTCATGGAAGACCAGCGCAATGTGGCCTTCATCATTGGCGAGTTACATGTCTGTCTGTCACTAGGCGTTATGGATGTTGGTATGTTTGATTTAACAAGAGAAAGCATAAAATTTTATCGAAAGAATGCTTTGTTTTCAGGACTAACACGAAGTTTTAATGGGTAATGTATGGAATGGATCTTTATACGTAACATTTATTCACAGGTTTTTCTAAACCTACCCCATAAAAAAAACATCATTGTATTACATTTGTTGTAATTCCATTTCAAAATTTGTAAGGATGAAGGTTATTTCTAGGGCTGTAAACGAGCCGAGCCGAGCTAGGATGGGCTCGAGCTCGAAACTTATCGAGCCGGCTCGAAAATTTTAACGAGCTCAAAACACCGGCTCGAGTTCGGCTCGTGAAAAGCTCGAGCCGGCTCGATTTAATTTTTTTTTTACTTTTCACATTAATTTATATGAAAACACAGAAATATATATTAGGATTTTTACATTTTGTTGGATACTCCATACTTATGGAAACAAAAATCATTATTTTGAATATAAACAATTTACTATCAAGTTATATATTTTTTAAACAAAATACTTAATGTTTCTAAAAAAAATCCATTTTTATTTTTAAGAACATTTTTAAAATCATAATATAAAAATAATAATCATAATAGTAGTTGTAGTAATAATAATAATAATAATTATACTATATAAATATATATATATATATATACACACACACACACATATATAATATGCACCGAGTCACTAGCCGAGCCAACGAACCGAGCCACGAGCCGGCTCGTTTAGATTCGAGCTTTTTTCGAGCCGAGCTTTTTTCGAGCGAACTTCGAGCGAGCTTCGAGCCACGAACTTTTTGTACAGCCCTAGCTCATTTCCTCATTCCTAAACCCATAAACCAAACACTATCCAACCAAATCACTATAACTCGGGCTGTCGGGCACATATGTAATGTCAAAATTTTGAGCACAATCACAAAGCAGAAGTGAGCGATAACTTCATTATCAGAATCTAACGGTCCCTGAATACAATTTCCGCTAAAAGCATTCAAAAATTTCTAAAACAAGGTTCCTGAACCGATGAAAAAGGTCAAGTAAGAAAAAGTTTGGATTCCCATAAAACTATCTCGACTAATATTTAGTGAGATTTCACATACTCCTGGACAATGTGAAGTCCTTCGGTTTCCTCACCATAATCCTGAAAAATATTGATCAAAAGATACATAATTTAGGAGAGTCGAATGAACGGGATTTGTATGTGTCTTGAGATAAAAAATGTACCTTCACTACGAGGCATGAGCAACCCACAACCTTTCTTGCTTTCCCTTCTGAATCAATCTTGCACAACTGTATTTAATAATTTAATCAACCATTAATAGCAATCATACACCCTAGTATAACTACAATGCAACTTACCAGTATATGAATTCAGCAAAAAGAACAATAATGTTGCATAGAATCGACAATTTCAATCGATTAATATTTAAGCTGTAAAGGGTCAAAAAAAATATAGCTAAAAAGAAGAAAAAAAGTCAAACGGGTCAAAAGGCGCCTAAATAGTAAAATGCTTATAAAATATAAATCACAAAATAATATATTGTTATTTTAAAGGGAAATGCTTATGACAAATTAGATATACATTTATAAGAGGAAAAAAAATATATATAACCATAACCAATCACCTAAAGGTGATTATGGTTTATTTACTGATCATTTACAACCAAACGTTGTTTATTAACCACCAATTACAAACCATGTAAAAAAGTGGTTATGAAGAGTTGGTTGTTAACCACTACATTACCATAAGGGCCATGGTTACCATTTCCCTTATTTTAGTAATATGAATTTGTTAAATCATATTTAACACATTGTTTCTTCATAAAACTAAAAGAAAACAAAAATTGTTGACGGGTCAACCAACCCAACGCAATCCACTTTGACATATGCTAAAAAGTTAGATATTTTTACCTAAACTATTTTATACACATTAAGAAAATCAAACAAGTTCAACTGTGTCAATGGTACCACCTAGTCAACCCATGACCACTTACAGAACTTAAAACCCATACACATATTTTGATACCAAACAAAGTAGGAAAAAATACATAGTTAAAGACTTACACCGGCCCACTCGCCAAGAGTCTTTGCAGCAGGAACTGTTACTAAGCTCACATTATGGTCAGCGCAAAGTGCCTTGACCAATTTCTGATAATCTGGCTGGTTACAGTCCTCTGCCAACACGCAAAGCAAAGCAGCATGTTTTTCGATCACTTTTGCAGCCTCGTGCAGACCCCTCACAAGACCTCCATGAGCAAGAGACTTTCTTAACACAAGCTGCAAAGCTGTCATGATATCCATTGGCTCCCCAAGTGCTGGGGCGGGAGTCTCAACTGGAACAACAGCCTCTTCACTGCAAAAGAACAATAATAATAATAATTATAAATATACAAATAGAAAAGGATCAACATAAAACTTATTTGAGCAGAATAAAGATCTAAACTTATAACATCAAATAAAATAAAGCAATATTCTAGTTAACATACCCTGCCATGTTTTCTGTTGGCTGAATCTTCTCACAAACTGTCTTGATAAAAAAAAACCATATAAGTTACATATAAGGATACAGTTCATATATACAAGTAATGCAGGAGAAAGAAGTTACATCAATGTAAATTATTTACTTCGATATATGGAAAATGTCACAAAATAGTAATCAAGTTTCGAAAGTGTTTCAATTTGGTCACTCATGCATATTTTTCCCTAATTGGACCACTAAACCATCAAATCGAGTCATCATCAGATTTTCTTATGTCAAGAAAGTAATGAAGGAGACAATGTGGGGGTTGGAATTCTCAATATAATGAAATTATATTAAAAACAGAAAAAAAACATGTTAATTATATTAAAAAAATTAAAAAATTACCTAAAATTCACGTCACCGTTCTACATCAGCATCAAAACAAAGAAAAAAAATATTTTCTAACATGCTAAAATATATGTTAAAACTTATAATTTAAATACAATAAGAAAGTTGAGTGACCTATTTGGAACACTTTTTATACTTGAGTTACCTAATTAAACCACTTTAAAAGTTAGTTATTATTTTACAAAGTTACCCCAACTTCAAACTATCAAATGGGCATTTAACTGACAGAATCAAAACACAAAAACCAAGTTGCCCCATTGCTTTCTTTATACATCATATCTCAAGTTCTTCAATATGTTACACTAAGTTTGAAGATTAGTGTTTAAGGTTTAGGGTTATTGTATATTATTTTTAACTCTAATCAAGACTGGCTATTAACAGAGGAGAAATTCACCAAAAAAAACACTCATAATTAAACCTTTATACAAGATGTAATTGCACTCAAATTTTCCACCTTAGCTCATTGATCTAAATCAATGTTTGATCTACTCTTTCTTTTTATCCCACATATATGCCAATGAAACAGAAATACAGGGATAGCATATAGCTACACCTTCATGTTATCAGTTTAACATAAAAACAGCTTAATCAAAAAATAATCAGTCCCACAATCTCCAAACTGTCTAATGACTGCAAACGTAACTACACATTAATCCAAACAAATTTAACACCACTAATCACATTACACATTTTCCGTAAATCTATAAACTAACGCCACAAAAAGATTCAAACCATCGTAGAATTCAAATCAAGCTCTAGATAATCGACATCTACATTGCCAGAGTCATAAAAATTAACAAAATTTATGTATAATCTGACTGATAATCAGTAAAACCTAAGGAAACTATGACAATAATCGATTACATATTCGATAGATATTGAGTCGATGTTAATACCTGCAACTGCTGCTATCAAAGTTATCGGAGAAACGAAAGTGTTCAAAGGGGGTGTAATCATAAAACCCTAGATCAATATAAAGTCTAGCTAGTTTAACTTTAGCCCCTTTGTGTTTTTGTTATTTTAACATTTGGCACCCTAGCTTGTTTTCTTAACAACGAAAATTTCTACTACTACTGTAGACTGTAGGATTTAAACTTGAAAACTTCGAACGTTGATGTTTCTAAGAGGTTTTCGTTATGTCATTGAGCCTTCTAAGGGTATGTTTGGGATTTGTTTATTTTGATTGAAAAGAACTTTTGATAAAAATAACTTATTAACTTATGACTTTTCAAAAAAAGTTTTAAAAAAAGTGTTTGGATTAGCTTATAAACTAAAACGTTATAAAATGACCAAAAAAACATATTTTAAAAATAATGAGAGTTAATAAGAGGTAGTATAGAGGTATAATAAGAAATTAGATCAAAAGTAGTTTTGAAAAGTCAATAAATAACCTCCCCTTACTTTTCAAAACATTCTATTTACCCTATATGTAAAGTCAGTTTCAGAAATACTTTTGCCTTTATCAAACATTTTTTTTAACTTATTAACTTCTCTAAAGTCAATAAGTTAAAAGTAAAGAGAAAATAAGCAATCCCAAACATGCACTAACTCTAGTGGTCTTTAACTTGTTTACTTGTTTCCAAAACAAAGTTTGTTTTTATGCCATGATAGGTTGTGTGTTGTATTTTAAAGAGTAAATTACACTGATCGTTTCTAATGTGAGCTTAAATTTCATCTTTTGGGGTTGAAAAATTACAGGTTTAATACTAAGGTTTGAAAAAACGTAACACCTTTCGTCCCTGGGTCAAACGGTCATTAATTTATTGCGTTAAGTAACTGTAAAATGACTATTTTGTCATTTTTCTTCCTCATTCAACCCCATCTTAACCACCATAACCACTCATCGCCACCACCTCCACCACCACACACCACCATCTCTACCACGATCCACCACACAACACCCATCTCCACCACCATCATCGCTGCCCACCGCCTTCCACCACCATCCACTGTCTCCGATCATCATCACATCATCATCGTATATAGGACTCTTCAATCTACTATATTTGGGGACGAAAGACGTTCTAGAGCCATTCAAGATAGATTTTAATAATTTACTTCATTAAAATAAGAGATCAAATTTGAACATTTATTCTTGGTTTGTTTTATTCACCAACGCTTTCAAGTATATAAGATTGTTCCCATTTTTCTACTTTTATCTTGAGTTTTTCGACCTCAATAAACGAGACATCAGTGTTGGTATGTTCAATTTGCTTACTTTTTTGCGGGATTTTTTTTTCAAATTTCTATGTGGGTTTCTTGGGATACTATTTGGTGGTGTTTATTTTTTATCGGGAATGCTTTTGCAACACCAAGAATGTGTGTGGATTATCTCACCTAGTTTATGCACACCGAGTGTTCGATAAAAGTCTCAATGAAAGCATTAGTAGTAGAAAGTAGAGCAGTGGTAGAGATGGTGGTGTGTGATGCTGGTTGAGATGAGGTTGAATGAGTAACGACGAAAGATGAATTTTGAGCAAATCTCATGGACGATCCATGTAATTTACTCTATTTTATATTTAACTTAAGATCACTAAGGGGTTGTTTGATAGTCTTTTAATAAGTCTATTAAGAGGATACATTTGAATCGGTAAGAACTAGAATGTGTTTGGTTCATTAAAAATACATATCTTAATGGTTCATAGAACCTCTTATGCCCAGTACTTAACTTAGCTATCTTTTCACAAATTAATATACGTATCCTTACCCTACACATTACGCAACTGACTATTTATTACGGCTTGAAACCGTGACATAAAGTTTGTAAAACAAGAACAACAATCTTACAAGTTGTTTAAGCATCATACAACAAGATATGCACTTATATACCCAATAAATAGTTCGACTCGACTTAAATTTTGGAAAGCTCTTCCCCTTTCTTATTTATTTTGTTCACCTTATAGGTAATAACCTCCCACACCAAAGCATCCGTGTTGCATATGCAAATGTTCTGTTTAGTTTAACTAGAAATGAAGTGAATCAATAGAAACATAGCATACAACTCAATCACATGAAAGAAACAATGAGGGCGGTAGGGGAATCCATCTTAGTTTTGACATTCAATGTAGCTTTCCAGCAATAACAAGGTACCACAAGAATATATTAATCTTAAGGAGTTAATAGTCAACCATTTTTATTTTTTATTTTTTATTTTTTTATAATTGTGATTATGTAGTAGAAATTGTTTACAACTAGCTGGTAATTAACCGCGCTTCGCCAGGTCGATTTCAGAAAAAATTATATGAAAAGTAGATAAAATCAAACATGTCTTAAGGGTATGTTCAGTTGACATTGATAAATTCGTTATAAATCATTACTAAAATAAAAACTATATATTAACAAAATTTAGAAGTTTTTGATGTAAGTGTGTTGAATGGTATTTTAAGTGTTTAAATGCTAAATATGAAGTATGATTACTCGTTTTTATGCATGTGATTATGTTGATAAATTAACTAGCAGTTGAAGTGATTTTGTAGACAAAATAATCAAGTTGGAAGCTTAAATGGTGAAACAAGGCATTGAATGGGTCAAGAAATAAAGATTCAAAGTACAACAAAAAGGCTCCCACCGTAGCTTACTATAATCACCGTAGGCTACGCTAGCTTCAGTTTCAAAATATAAGAAAAGCCCCCAGCGTAGGCTACGCTAGCCAGCGTAGACTACGCCAGGGCCGACCTAAAACACTTATAAATTCGTGATTTTCTTAATTTTCAACCACCACTTGCCACCATTTGACCTAGGACGATTTAAGACAAGTTTTGAGCATTTCTAGGCCGATTATTCACCATTCCATCTCTTTCTAACAACATATAATCATCCGTTATAAGCGACTAGTCTTCTCGTGATCTAGTTCGGGTAATATGTTTTGTGTGATTAGGTTTTCGTTTGTGATTAACTTGTGTTGGTATTAAACTTTAGAACCTCTTAAGTTCTTTTATAAGTGTAACTTGTGTTTTGATTATTTAAACAATTATTCTGGTTAACCTTTATTTGAATATCATATGATGTTGCGTGAGTTGTATGGTTGTAAAGTTTTGGTTGTTAACTGAATTGGTATTGTGTATTAAGATCCATTAAGTTTTGATTATCGATATCACTTAATCATTGCACGTATAGAATCACTGTTAAGGATTTTCCATCAAATTTAACTAAAGGAGTACTAAAAACCAAACCTGGATCCTGGCATGGATTACTATCTCTCGTAATTGGTAGTTCGACATCGATCAGTTATTTAGTTAAAAATATAGAGATTAATAAATTTCTATGTATTATCGTCGTTTTATAAATATTGATAATTTGGTTATAAGTCATTAATATTATATACATATATATATATATATATATATATATATATATATATATATATATATATATATATATATATATATATATATATATATTTATATATATTAACAAAGTTTAGAGGTTATTAAGTATAAAAATATTCTACATAAAATAATAATTTGTATAATTAAATAATATAGGTTGAGTATTAACAGCTGTCTTACCGAAAGCAAATTTGAGACTCGTTTCATGCACGTTGCATAATAGTATAAGAAATCACAAAGCAACCTTTGTTATATATGAAATAAAAATAACTAGTATTTTTTACCGCGCTACGCGCGCGAAAGTTTGGTTGTCTTCCCATGTCTTACGTGACCGTGATTTTTTTCGTTGTCGGATCAACTCATCGAAAAACACAAAAGCGTATACCGATACCGCGCTATTTTCTTCGTTACAAATATTGTCCTTGATAAGTACATTAAGCGTTCTTTATTTGAAAATTTATCGCATCTTCTGTCATTTCTACTAACAGAAGTTTAACTTTTCAGTTAGTTTTCAATAAATGACAGTTTTGCCTTTACCAAAAATAGACATCACGAACTATTGATTCACAAAAATATAAATTAAGGTTTGTGATATTTAGTTGTTGACATTGTTTGAATTTATGTTTGATATACACATATCTAAATCGAACGTTTAGCTAACTGTTTGTGAACCGTGTGGGCGAAAATTTGTTTACGTTCATTCGTTTAGTAAATGAACGAACATGAACAACGAGTTCTCATTCGGCAGAAAGTTCTTTTTGAAAAAAGTTTTTTTTGTTCAAAAATTAATAAATAGACGAACACAAACAGAGCTCGCATACGTTGTGTTGTTCAACTATATTCATAAACATTCGGTAATATGCTTATTCATATCTGTTAATTTACGTTCGTTCTTGTCAGGTTGTTCATGTTTATACATGATTAGATCTTGTTAGTTTGTTCATGTTTATACATGATTATATGTTCTTAATTTTATAATTGTTTAAGTTGATTACGTTTAAGTTAGTGATTAAGACTATGCATTTTTATTTTCTAATATGGTGTATGTTTGTTTAAGTTTGTGAAGTGTTTTAGTTATATGCAGCGGTCGGTGGTATGTAGCGGCGATGATCGGTGGTCATTGAGGTGGTGGCGGTTTGTAACGGGTGATAATTTCAATTCCTTTATAAGTGTTTTTGTCACTAGAAATGCATTTGAAATTTAAATTCCATCTATAGATTTCAATTCATACGGAAAATATTGAAATCCAAATAAAATTCCTTCGAATTCCAATTTCATTTTCAAATCCAACAAATACCACGAACCAAACGCCCCATAATTTTCAAGTTTAAAACCAAATGGAACCGTTAAACCACCAAACCACGAAAACCAAACTTTTTGCATCTCAAACCGACAAAATTCACGATCTTGTTTCGGTTTTATAACGATTCCATCGTTTTCAAACAGTTTGTTTCGTCTGGAACAATTCCATCGTTTTCAAACGATTTACAAGTATTTGAACCCATTTCTACCTATTTTAAATGTGTAGTTTATTGTTAAATATTCATTTGACTTGTTACAACAAAACATATTATTATTATTAACATACACAAATTAAAATTGTAGTCACAATGGAATCTTGAATATCCTTTATGTACGTTTAGCAACGGCAAAATCCCGACTTAAATCACGATGCTTTCAAAATACAACATAGTTAACACGATACAACCTAGGACCATAAACAAGAATAAAACCACAACAATTTTTATGCAAACAATGAACCAACAATGGGGATTGGAAGTTGGCTCTACACAAATAGCACCAAGAACCTACGGGTCAAAGTCGTGCACCCGGGCGGGCACGCTGAGCTTCACGACCGCCCGGTGTTGGCGTCCGAGATAATCCGTCGGAACCCTAAATGTTGCGTGGCCCACCCGAACGTTTTCAAGCAGCCGTGGGCCATCGTGCAGCCCGACACTATGTTAATGCCGGGGCAAAAAGTTTATGTGGTCCCGGTTTCAACGGTTAGGAAGCTTCAAAAAATGTCGATAAAAAGGTCGGGTTTATCGGGGCATGAGGACCCGAATGGGCAGAGTTTTAAAGACAGTGGTGGTGATGGTGATGGTGATAGTGATAAGAGTTGTTGTTCTGTGGAAGATGGTGATGGGATTTGTGTAAAGTCGTTTAATGGGGGAAACGAGTCGGATAGTAAAAGTTGTTTTACTTGTATGTTTTCGGGGTCTAGGCGTAAAGAGGTCGCGATTAAAGAAAGTGCGTCGTCGAGTAATGGTGATCAACGAACCGCGAAGACGGTTGGATCGCCGAGTAAACTAATATCGACACTTGATTATTGGCAACCAAGTCTTCATAGTATTGTTGAAGAAAGAAGTGTTAGTGTTATTGAAGTTGAAGAAGAAAGAAACATTCAAAAGTGATGTAGTGATGTTTGTTTGTTTATGATTTTCTGCTAAAAGCGAATAATTGGACATGAAAACAAGTCATTTTGGTAGATTGGTCCTTTTGGAATTGCTTCAAACAAGCATTTGATAGGTAACACATTAAAATTATTAATATTATTTATAAATTGTTGGATTTATGTAGCCGGAGTGTCGGTTTCTTGAACTTTCTAGAATTTTCTTGTATAAGGGATTAAGGTCTGACTCGATAGTTGTTAAGGTTTTACGGTTTTAACTCTTTGTGAGTAGGTATCTATGATGTAACATTTTGAAAAGATTGCCATCGGGATGTAAGTCGATCACACCACACTAGGGTTGGGTTATGTAACGAGTTATTATTATTATTATTATTATTATTATTTATTTATTATTTTTTATAATGTCAGATCATTGAAATAACTCACTTTATTCTAGTATTTCACCTCTAGTGAAGTTTATATATGTCTTCATGATGCTTGGGTTTTAAATACATTTTAATTTAATGGAGTTTGAGAGAGGGTTGTGGAGCAACTGCTACGTTTGCTGCTTATGATCTTGAGGTCATGGATTTAAGTTATGACAAACGATGGTTTTATTAGATAATCTTACAACCAGAATAATTTTTTTTTCCGACCCAGTCTCTCCACCACCGTGAACCCCAGTTAGATTTAGACATGCTACACTTTTATTTATTGGGAGAACTCGAGTACTCTCTTTCGGGTTTAGTAAAGAACTCTCGTGAATCTTTTTTTCATTTTGATACATGAGCGAAACAATCTATTGTTAAAAAACCCAACAAAATTTTCCAATGTTATATAAAAGGTTGTTTGGTAATCTTGTGTTAAATCATTATAAGGTTACTAGTAAGGAACCCGCGCAATGCGGCGGCGGCATCGACGATATTTTACAATGTAATATCCGTTTTCTGAATACTTGCGTGACTTCTATTGTATAGTCTATTCTTGTTTTCTGAATACTTGCGTGACTTCTATTGTATAGTCTATTCTTGTTTTCTAAATACTTGAGCATCATAAAACTCAATTGGATAATAGCACACGAATAAGAAAATGTTTTTCATAAACATAAGTTTCATTTGATAACACAATTTCAATGGTTTTATTTGTATTTTTAAAGCCCATACCCTTAAAAATACCTTTTATCATTCCTGTTTTCACTCTCTAATCCTCAAAATCTCAATGCAAACACACCCTTAAACATGTTAGCATATTACTTGTTTAATTATATAATGAAAATAATTGATGATTATTATTTTGATGCAAATATAGAATACATATAAAATAATAGAATAAACTTAGACTTCTTGGAAATTGTATGCTTGAAATCCCTGCACTCAATTATCTAAGTGAATTGAACTCTAAATTTAACAATGGATAAATATCATTAACATCATCAACAAGCTAAAATTCTTTAACAAACACAAAAGTAAGATCATTACAAAGTAATTAACATTAAGGGAGCGTTTGCTAGCTCAAATCAAGCCATATGATTACTCAAAATCTAAGCCAAACCCCATTTGAGCGGTTAATAAT
This sequence comes from Flaveria ramosissima, assembly GCA_025215565.1. Lineage (NCBI taxonomy): Eukaryota > Viridiplantae > Streptophyta > Magnoliopsida > Asterales > Asteraceae > Flaveria > Flaveria ramosissima. The sequence continues at coordinate 4,026,484 of CM046031.1, forward strand.
TTTTTATCCATTTGAGCGATTTAATAGAGAAATTAATAGTAAAAAGCATATGGAATGAAGGTATGCCTCATCAGCTGCTGTTAAAATAAAATAAATAAATGAATAAATAAATAAGTAATTTATTGTTTTTATTTGTACAAACAATAAGAAGACATGCATGAGTTATTCTCAAATTACACAAAGTATTGCATAGAGAGCATAACCTAGGTAGCAGGTTAGAGTATAATTTCAAATAACTCACATCCGTCTTTAACTAATTAGCAAAATCAAAACTACCCCACAAATAAACAAGATTATTTACAAATAAACCTTATTTAATCACATGACAGTAGCTATTGAGAAGATATCATGAACAGAAAACATGACCATGTTGAATGTTACATCCCTTTGTTTAATTTTGTAAATTTAAATTTGTTCTTGGTTTATCAAAATTCAATAACAAACACGGCACCACTCTTACGCCTCAGCAAACCCCTTAACCCAAGTTATGCAAAGCCGACAATTGATTAACAAACAAAAACTAATAACACTATGGGATAAATTTTTTTGCATAGAAGGTATCAAAGTCATGATCTCGTAAATGGATAATTATCAAGCTCTACTACCAAAAATATACCTCATTTGGGTCATTTGAGTTCAAAATTTTTAAATCAAATGGTAGAATAAGAACACTTAAAATTGACATTTGATCGGTTGTTTGTGAAATAGTTAAACTACTTATGCGTTACAACCCAAAACCACACAAATTAATAAATGCCTAAACCATCAATTATTAAACTTCCACACAGATCAATAAACTACAAGATGAATTTTCATGGATAACAATAATATATAGGTAATAAATCATTAATGTAATTAGCCCCATGAACATCAAAATTCAACAAACATATAGGTAATTTCTATGAATTTTCATAGAAAATTCAGTTATATGCATTATTTTCGTATACCAGTATGAATGATCCTTGAAAGTTTCATAGCAAAAGGTATCATTTTAAACACTTCTATAAATAGCCCCCAAATTTCATGGTTTTTCAAATAATCAAAATATTAAAGGACAAAAGGTTAAGATTTCAACTTTACCCCTTTTCGTAGGAAACAATAGGTGAACGACGGCGTAGCAACGGCGGTAGCCAAAAACCTGAAAAATGATAAAATCGTTAACCAAAAACCTTAAAAATGAATTAGGGTTTCAAATCAAGAGTATTAGACTTACTTGAGGGGTGCCAAACGATGTTCTTTGTGTAGAATTGGTTCCCAAAATTGAGTTTTGAATCACCCGCCCTTGAGGAAGAAGCCAAGATCCATTTCCTTTCTCATGCTACATAGGGTTTTATGTATGAAAAGGAGAAGTGATAAGCTTCTTCTTTTAGAGATTGACATGGTTGAGGGGGTGAAGAGGAATTGGAGCAAGTCAAACTTTGAGTCCTTTTTTAGCCTTGCCCTCCCAAATGCTTGTACCATATGCAAAGTATGTTGTACATCTCTTAATTTTAAGAGTTTTGGGTGAAATGTCTTTTTTGCCCTCCTCAAATGCTTATTAATATAGTATAGATAAAAATAAAATGTGGTCTTTAAATCATTCAATATGTTTCTAAAAGCTTATTCATTGAAAGGCTTCATGAACCATTGAGAAATATCTTTTGAGTAAAACAAACATATTCTACCTCTAACTGATTCAGAAGTAGTTTTTATATGTAATCATTGAGACGCTAACAAACAAACATAGGAGCATTCATATCCCAATCCCCATGCCAGCCCCCATCCTCATATTTAGCAAAAATCAACAAAATACTTACTTCATTCCATTCCTTATCCCTATACACTATTTAGATAATTTAATGGGAAAACAATCTCATGCCTCAAATATAAGGGTTCACTATTCATCTTTTATATATATTTTAGTATATTTTATTAATGAATGTGAGTAGAAAAGAGAGAAATAATATTAAAAGAAGAATGAATATGTAATATATAATTGAGATAGGATAAGATATAGGGATGTGGATTTTTAAAATAAAAGAGAGAAATCTGTAAATTAGTTATTTAGTTATTTTGTCATTTTAAAAATAAATAAATGCTTTACACGGGAGCAAAAAAAAACTAAATGTGATGATAACAAGTATCCATTTATGTCATTATTTATTATAATTATGATTTAAAAAGTAGTGTATTTTTTTTAAATTATAAGTTAAAAGAAGTTGTAAAAGAGAGAGCCCAGCCACGTTTATGTTAAACATTTTGGGTAATGGGCTTAAATTTCAATTGTTCAACTTTTTATTTAAATTGGGCTTTAATTTCATAACTTGTATTGAGTTTCTGTTTTTCAACTCTTAAATAGTTGTAACTTGTAACTTGTAAATTGCGTTGATAGATTAGTGGTCTCTTTTAAGTAATGAATACCACTCAGATTTAGATATGATTATAAGTTTAGGGGCCTGAAAATGGATTTTAAATTTTTTTCTACTGAATAATTTACTTATTTATTTCTTTTCATGTGATGTATTGACAAATCATAAAAACTACTTCAAAAGCTAAATCATTTGCCCACTATTAAACCTATATCATCATCACTTTACGAGGAATATCATTTCAATATATTGATACAATTAAGCTACATGTCTTTAAATAAGTAAACTTCCATTAATAATGTTTTGTCAAGTTACATCAAAATAGAAGGTAGACGGGCAACATGTCTTTTTAAACAATTTATTTATTATGAACTTCTAAACAAATTTCTTAGCTTACGGTGAAACGATGACTCTTTATGTGTGACTAGAAGGGTGCTCGCGCAGTACGGCGGGGCAACGTTTTACATCCGACGTGAGTTTCTAATTTTTGTTAATATTATAGCAATTTTACAAAAGTTTAATATATTTTTTCTAAGGTAAAATTTAAAACACCAATGGATTTTGCATGACGATTTATACATTTATGCATTAACTTATTGTACCTTACAAAATACATAACGGTTCAGCAAAAAATTTACACCAAAACATTTAAAAAATACACATTTGCGATTGTAGTATCAAAAAGTTTTAAACATGACAGATTGATATAACAGAAATCTTAAAACAAATTAAGCTTTTTTGGTTTATAGCTAGATAATGTAAAATTTTATGTAATTTATAGTAATTATAAGGTTATTATGTAACTAATTGTAAGGGATAATTTGTAAATATTGTTAAAAATACTATTTTAACCTTAAAAATGGTTGTACCTTATGTATTGTGTAAGGTAGGTGTTCTTAATTTAATAATATCTTAAAATAAACTTCTCATATACTTTATATATAATATAGATAGTTAGAAAATAAACAGTGTTACTCCACTTTCAATATATTTACAATGTAGCAAAGGAAATTAACTTCACAATAAGCAGGTTTTAAAATTTCAAATTTCATTTCATCTATACCATGCCAACACTTTTTCTATTTGTCCACTCTTCAAAAAATAATTATGTAATTCAGATATCGAATACATAAATAGAACATAAAATGCAACAAATGTCGGATATAAATAAAACATATATGTTTTTATTGGTGTCAACGTCAATGTTTAGTATATGAGCTCGCTCACGAGTGAGTACGTGTGTATACAGGTACACACAAAAAAAATACGAGAATAGTTTTTTAGATATACTTATATGCCACGTTTATATCAGACATTTTTATATCTTTATATTCATAAAATTCCCATAAAATTATGTCAAATAACATGTCAAATGATAAAAGTATATGATTATTATATTTATCTAGACTTGAATTCTTTTCAATTCCTTATAGCTTATTTTCTATAAGTCTACTTAATTTTTTCATCTTTCACTTTATTTTCTCAAAAAGTAAGAAATTAAAATATTCATGAAATTTCTGAAAATACATGAAAACATACTAGAATACGTGAAATTTTACACGTATATCTAATTTTAGAGGTATAATTTAGTATTACATGATTTTCATATAATTTTTTTTCTTATATAAAAATTTGTATATGATGGCTTGTACCTTGTGCAAAATGTGTTGTACATTTGAAGGTTAAATGGTCAAATTGTCTTGGCGGGAAAAGGGGGAGATGAGTTAACTGAAACCTAGCTTTTAACGAAGAGGTGGAGTCTCCCTTTGATTATGCCGATAGAACCGCTCATCATTTTTTTTATTTAATTCCCAAATTACCCCTTATCCATCACTTTCTTATTCTTTTTTAAATTATTATTTTATTGCTTTTTTAAATATAAGGTTTTTATATTACTCTTGTGGATCCCACTAGAAAAAAAAACAAGTGGATTTGCCGCTAAATATAAAAATGTAAATTTTGAGGGTTTTTGGTGAACTTTCAATAAATAACTATATTAAACACATTTATTTATGAACATAGATCATGCCAATATGTAATTTGATACTTATTGTTCAACTCAACTTTGATTATTAAATTAACAAGTTGTGATTAATATTATCATCCAACTTATTTATTATGTGTCTTGACTCTTACTAATTATTGCATATTAGTATTAGTATTCTAATTTATTATTATTTTCTTGGTTATACTCAAATTAGCTTAACAAATTATTCAATTGCTTTCACCATATCTAAAAGAAACTATTATTTATAAACCTAACATTGCCGCTGACTAGCGTCACATACCTAAACATTGATGATGTAACACCTGACTTTTCATAACGATAAAGTTAATGACTAGTTACTATTCTACAAAAAAATTAACGATAAGTAGATATATGTCATATCGGTGTGTCACATAATATCAATAAACTTTCATGTATTCAAAAACATTTGATTACACTTTTCTTACGAATTATATGTACATCCCGTTGATAAAGTAACACTGATTAATTTACTATTTTAAACAGTAATACTGATGGAAAAAATATAAATCCACTTCTTTTATTATAAAAAAATATTATATATATTAGTGGATAGTCTAATTATGAACTTTGCTAATTGGAATCTTTCTCCCTCCCTCACATTTTGTAATCAACTATAATTGTTAAAAGCCAATTGGATTTACTTAAAATTACAAAAAATATATTAATTAATTAACTAGAAAAAAAACAAGAGAAAGGGTAAAAAGGTAATTAGAGCATGCACGTCTCCCAGCTGTAGTGGGCTGTGCAGCAAAAACAAATTGTGGGGCATTTCAAAACACCACAATCACCACCATACACACACACACTCACTCTGTGTGTGTTTTTATATCAACTTCTTTTGCTCTAAAAGAAGAGAAGATGAATAAAGTGTCCTACTTGTTCTTGTAACTGTGTGTTTTTTTCACACATTCATTCAAATTCAAAACACATACAGATTCAAAGAATACAACATTTTGCCCCTTTTGTTTTTCAATTTTGTGTATGTTGTAGCGGTTTTGCTGCAGATGATTTGAAATTTCTGCAAAAAGATTGATTTGAATGAAGGGTAATGGTGAAGACGATGGTGTTCTTGTGTAGGTGATTCTGGTGAACTATTCAATTTTCAAGATTTTGGTTCTTGGGTAAGTTTTAATCGTCTATATAATATAATTTTGTGTATATATATATGTGTGTGTGTATATATGTTGTTATGTATGATTTATTTCATGATTTTAACCTCTGGGTTTGATTGAAATTGCAAAAATTTGCAATCTTGATGTGTTATTCAAGAATTGTTTCAATGAATCTTGAAAAAATACCATAGAACAAGGGTTTCATGAAGTTTAAAAAAGGAATTGTTTTTATTTGCTCAAGAAGTATTAAAAAAAACTAAACCGTTTTCTCTTGGTTTTGTTATTGTTTTGGTATGAAAACTAGGAGCTTATGTTAATTTCATATGTAGTTGCTTATTTGATTCATATGCAGATGCTAATTTAGGTGTTTTTCTTCTGCGTGTTTATGAATAGAAGTTATTATTATGATTAAATTGTTTTTTGTTCTTGATCCACTTTCCCAATTGAATATAAATGCATAAAATGCATTTTTGAATGATTTTCTCATATGGGTTTTTTATGTATGTTGATGATTACATTATTGTTATGATTAAACTGTTATTTATTCTTAAATTCACTTCCCCAATTGAATTTGAATTACTCAAAATACATTTTAATGATTTCTCATATGGGTTCTTTTGCATGTTTATGTATGTTAATGATTATAAATTATTGATATGATTAAGCTGTTATCTATTCTTAAATCTACTTTCAAAATTTAATTACATTCTTGAACAATTTCTCATTTGGGGCTTTTTGGGCAGATGTCAAAATGGAAGCTTTTGAGGCTGCAAAAATTGTGTACAATAGAATACTAGAAACAGAATCAGAAAGTAATACCCGAAAAGTAATCGGTTACATATACTTATCAGATCATGCTGACCGCGAAATGATCAGACTAGCTTTTGGCCCGGATAATCTGATCAAAAACATGATACAAAAAGCCAAAATCGATCTAAATTTAGGCCCGAAACCTGTTCCTTTGCCTCCTCTTTCACCAACACTTCAACCCGGGCCCCTATTTCATTCCCATACACCCTTTTCAGCCCCATCAGCTTTGCAAATCCCACCACCAATGCAATCACACTATCAAAACATGATTCCTGATGACTGTAGGTATCACAACCATGATCATTTCATAGGTTTAACCGATGACTTTGAGCCTTTTAATCGTGAAATCACAAGCTTTTCAGACAACTGTTACTCTCCAGATGGTCATTTTAGTATAAGAGGAAGAAGAGACGGTAACCCAACAAAGATTTGCCATTATTTCAGTAAAGGTTACTGTAAACATGGCAGTAACTGTAAATTCTCTCACGGGCAATCGATGTCTGATTATAATTCAAATGAATTTATTGATGATCAAGCTGCATTTTCACCTGGTTCACTTGAAAAACTCGAGTTTGAGATAACTGAAATCTTGAAATCAAGAAGGGGTAATCCAGTTTCAATTGCTTCATTGCCTATGATTTATTATGAAAGATATGGTAGGACTCTGCAGGCCGAAGGGTATTTGACTGAAAGTCAACGCCATGGTAAAGCTGGTTATAGTTTGACTAAACTTCTTGCGCGTTTGAAAAACAGTATTCGGCTTATTGACAGGTCTGCTTGAATCTTTAGTCTGTAAAGTTCTCATCTTTTGTGATTTATTATAGTTTTTTATAAACTTTGTGATGTATTTAAGTTGCAGACCTCATGGGCAACATTCAGTAGTTTTAGCTGATGATGTATCAAGGTACACAGAAAACCGCTATGATCGTAATATTCCAAGTCCGGGCCCGATTGTTAGTGGGTCAAAGCAAATTTATTTAACTTTTCCAGCGGAAAGCACCTTCACCGAAGACGATGTTGCCAACTACTTCAGGTAAAACTTGTAGCTAGAGGTGAAAAAATGGGCGGGTCAAGTGGGTTAGGTGAGTGGATAATGGGTCAAAATAGGTACTTTTGGGCGAGTTGGGTTGACCCGTTATGCTATATTATTTAAAAAATAAATTTTAATAAATGATTAGCTTGACAAGTATTAATTATTACAAAAAAGATAATATTCCATAACAATCTATCTTTTTAAATTAAAAATAGTATGAAGGTTTTATGCATTAAAAATACACTTTGCGGGACTTTGACCTGTTTGACCTTCTATAAGTGCTTGACCTGTTAGAGATTTAACCTTCATGGATTTTTTTTTTCAATTGTTACATTGAGAACCATAAAGGGATATTTGAATGGGATTTATGACTTATGTCTTTATATTATGTAGCAACTTTGGCCCGGTTAATGATGTGAGAATTCCTTGCCAACAAAAACGGATGTTTGGATTTGTAACGTTTCATAACTCTGAAACGGTGCAAATGGTTTTGTCAAAAGGGAACCCGCATTATGTTTGTGGGGCCCGTGTTCTTGTAAAGCCGTACAGAGAAAAGCTAAAACTATTTGACAGGTAACCGTTACTTCTTCATATGTGTCATTTGTCCTACTTTAACTTTAAACATACATATAACTCTGTTTACTGAATTGTTATTTAGAAAATACTTTGAGAAATTTGAGGCTCCTATGTGTTACCATTCACATCATGTGGAAATGGATCATGATCTTCAAGCTAGTAAGATCTTCTTTCTATATGACTTTAATTTTTATATAATCTCTTTGAAGAAAATACATAAAATGATCACTTAATGCTTATGTGTTTTGTCACATTCTTACCTTACAATCATGTTTATGATTAAATGATCATTTTTCCCTTTTAGGACTACATTAGTTTTGTCAAATTGTTATCCATAGGCTAGATTAAGTGACAAAATGGGTCCCCTCGCCCCAAACCTAGTTCATATGATTGTGGGAATATGATCAATGGGGCAAAATTTTAACTTTAGAAGTGTTGAACATTGTTTAGAGCCTTCAAGATTGTTCGGTAGACAAGTACTAGAAGAACATGAGGTAGCAACACAATTAGAGATGATGCGCCTTTCACAACTACACCTGACACGAGGACCTTCATACGTTGAGTACACGTATGATGATCAAAACCAAGGTAACGTGAACATTGGTTTTATATTTATCGACTTTTTAGTTAGGTTTACGCGTTTATATTCTAAAAAAGTTAACTCTTTCAATTCTAGATCAAGTCCTTGATGACTCCAAGTTTCAATCTCCAAAACTCACTACAAATCTTTTAGATCAAGAAGGTGCCAATTACGACGATCAAGAGAAGTATGTTCCTTCATCTTAGTGTCAGTAGCAAAGTAGCAATCATCCAAAAAGCACTGAGTGGGCCACCCATGTGCTATTTGGGTGCGTGCTACTGATGTCTTGCTTCTTGTTTTAATGAAGTATTTGAAGTAACATGTAATGCTTTCTCTATGTAGCGAAAGCAGTCAAGGTTTGAATCTTCCGGATAGCCCGTTCGCATGCAACAAAGGTTCTAACAAGCAAATGTAGTTAAAGTAGCAATAAGAAGCAAAGCATTTAGAGTGAATGGAGGTAAATAATAGAAAATTGAAGAAGAAAAAGAGAAGAAGACTAAATAGAAAGTGTAAGGAGGATTTTATAGTTTTAATTTTTGGCAATCAATGCAACAAGTATAGTTTTGGTTGGTTAGTCATCAAGAAGATTTGATGAGACTTAAATATGTTTCTGATGCTAACTTCAATGGTAGATAAAGATTCTAAACACAAAACTATTCATATAGTGATTTTAGTTTCCTATTTTCTGTATTGAATTTTAAAGCTTAATTTTGTTATATGTAACCGTTAATTTCTTTAATATTTATTTAAGATTTTACACACAAAACTATCAAAATATATTGAATTTGAGACACATTGAAATTGACACAAGTTATTGTATATAGGGAAACTAGTTTTAGCATGTTTGACATATTAACATTGTTTTGCAAAAATTAATATATTAAAAGAGAATTTTTGAAGTTTGTAACATAGAATAACAAGTTATTTAGGTGTTTGATACCATAAAATCTTGTGCTTATTAATTTAATCAATCCAAGGTTTAGCACTTTGTTATTGAATATAACTATTTATTTATAGTTGCAAAATTATAAAATATGACATTGGTGAATGGGAAATTATAGAAATGAGTTTGACTGTATTGGTTAATGAGTGTCCCAGTCACAGAGGGGTCAAAATGAATATTCCAAAGTTTTCTTCAATATAGTGTACATAGTTGCATTGATTTTTGAATTCTTTTATTCATTTTATTGTTCAAATAAACAAACCAAAATTGAGAAGGAAAAGTTTAACAACTTAAAACATAGTCTTTAATTATTATTTTTAAATTATAGCGGTATTCAAACCGTAGTTCTAACAGTTTAACGGTTGGTTTGGTTTAAAACAACGACTCGACAATAAGAAGACATAAATACACAAATAAATGGTTTTTCACATGTAAACTTAAATTTGGCTAATTTATTTACACTCAATTCATTTGCTACTAACAAAATCGGTTACAATGACAATTATTGATTTAAAAATAGAATTGGGGACCCGTTTGGTTCAGTTTTCAACTCAATGCCATTCATTGAACTCAAATTCATGCAATCTTCAACAAAAAAAAATGTAATTTTTTTTCTACTTAAACACTTAATATTATTTTGCTTAGCTTTATTATTATTTTGTTATATGCAAAAACAATTAACGAATGAGTATTACATTTATTTTTACTATACAACCAGAGCACATATATACATTTATGCCATTTACCCTAAGTTTACAACTTCTAATAGGAGTCGTCGTCATCACAACAACTCTTACGTCAAGCGTGTAGCTACATTGAATCCGGAGATAAGAGATTTGAGAAGTGACTCATGTTCAATTACTAAACTCCAAGGAACTTGATTTGTCAAAAAAACTACTAATGCGATGTTCAACGAACTTAATTTACGTCTATGAGCTTAATTTACATCTCATCTGATAGGGGATAAGACTGTTTAATGTGTACCAATTGATATTATCAGGATTCATCATTTTAAAATTCTCACCTAACTAATTTTAAAAGCATAAAAATGGTTGAATACTAATGCAAAACAGAGGACTGGATCCACATCACATATCTTGCACCCAAAATGTGGCTCTTCACATTACCAATGGCCACTTTTCACATTATGCCTACCATTCAAAAAAATAATAATAATAATAATATAAACCCTACATAAATACCATGTTTGACATAATTCTATGTAATCAAAGGCGCACGCCGAGGCACCGAGGCATAGCACAATGCAAAATAACCGGAATAAAAAGGTCAAAACCCGAAGTAAAGATCATTGTTTAAACGGGTGTTAAATAGTCTAAAAGAGTTTTAAAAAACCCAAAAGACACTCAAAACTAGTCTAACAAGACTAAAACATGTCTAAAACAACTAAAAATGACCGGCAAAAATATATGTGAACTTTGCTTGTTTCATTCGTGAACTTTTTATGCGCCTTACGCCCTTCAACTTGAGTGCGTCGGTGTGTCTTGAGCTTTGACTACCTAAACATAACTTACAACTTTTTTTAACACAACAAAATAAAGATGAAAAATATAGAAGAAAAAGTCACTTTCCATACAAATTTAACTCAACATTCATGTATCAGAACCAAAAACTATATGTCGACCCCATGAACAATCTTATCTGTACCTTTCTACACGCATTCATATCTTCAATTTATAAAAAAAAATAACAAAATATACATACTTTGGGTTCATAGTATACAAAAAGATCGAACCAGGGCTAGTCTCGGTTTTCCTCAGGTACAGGATTTCCAGTGTCCTCTTGCAGAGCCAAATTTAACCTGTATGAATATTAGGAACATAAAATGACAATGGTGCCAGATAAGAAAAGATTTCATGTTAAAGAAAATTGATCTCCAGGGTGTTTTGGAAATATGCCATCACAATCAAATAGAAAATAAAAACTTTGTTTTTATAAAAATCGTCTATTTTCACAAAGGTGTCTTTCTTAAAAGAATTAATAAAACTTACAAACAAATAAATAAACTTATCCAGTAAAATCCTATACATAGCAAAGCTATTCGTAGGGTCTGATGATGGTGGAATGAGGGCATCTTTTCCTCTATCCAGGGGGTAGAGAGGCAGCTCCTAGAGAGACCCCCAGCTCAAGAAAATCAATAGAACTTATATTCCAATATAATGATTATGATCATATATTGAAGATGGCAATTCCAGACACGACACGAAAATAATCAGGTTTTGGATTGTCACATCTACCCCGCTTAATAAATAGGTCCTGCTCAGATTGACATGTTTAACGTGTTTAATAAAACGAGTTGATACACCAACCCATTTATACCCTTTACTTATTTTAATTACATTTTACACCTTAAAGTATCAAAATATAAAAGCAGCACTAACCTTAAATGCAACAGTTTTAACTTTGAAGGCAACCTTGGTTGATCACTAGAAAATTAACACGAGCTGCACCTGGTCTCAAAAATAATTAAGAAAAACCTGATCACTACCTGCATTAACATAGAAACGGGATCACATGTCAAAAAAGAAAGTTAAATAAAATTTCACATAAAATTGTATGAGATCCACTTACTGGGAACAAAGTATCAAAACTTTTGGCGGGAAAACAGGGTCATGATCTCTCGTATTTTTTTGCTAGATCTTTGAGTAATAACCTTTGGCGGAACGCTAAATATTTATCTAAGCTAGTTCCCGCCCACTGTTGACAAAAGCTTTCATCGTTTGGAACAAATGAACTCAAAGGAAACGGTCCTTCTGGAGCTTTTTTTAGCGCAACCAAAAATTTATGGCGGGGACGAATTCTTTGGTCTAGGGATAAGCTTAGGTATGTAGGGTATTTAGTCAAAGATTTGACCTCATTTTGAAGTTCATTGACTAAATATAAGTATTTGGGCTTCAAATTTCCCTCGAGGGATAATGAAAACACCTGTGAATCCACATCAACATGTTAGAATAAAAAAAATATCAAATGCATCACACTGTTCCAAATGGAGTTATAACAAGAACATGCAGATAGATCAGAACAGTTACAGAAGATGCACTACAACTAGAGGTGGTGAGATGTGCAGGTGGCGGGCAGGTTGGGTAACAGACAAGGGTAAATTTGGGAGTCAGGTTGGTTAACTTGACACATTTTCTGTCCAAATTTTGTAACTTCTTTTGTAAAACATTATTGTGTCAAATATGATTACAAGAATTATATTATTTCAATAATATATATATTTGAATAAAACAAGTTAGGAGGTTGTATGGATTGATTACACGGTTAGCTATTTTTCATTTTACCCAATAGCCCCTTTAGATAATAAGACACAACAACTCGACCTATTCATCAGTAAATGGGTCAAAAATGCCACCTCTGCCATAGATTTACCTCTTTGCCCATAAGAAACGAGTACAAACACTAAGCACTATTCTGAATAATTAACACTCCCCAATCTCTCATGGGTCATTTAGGCATAAGACTAATAACTAAAGACTTTCATTAAACAATGTGTCTAGACAAATCTTAGTGTTTCTAGCACAGTGAGAAGTAAAAAAATAAAATGACAGAAATCACACCTGAGTGAGGCTAGTCGACACTTTCAGTATATCTGAATTGTGCATGCCAATACTCCTTAAAAAATTAATTCTTGGTAATAAACCGTCTTCAATGCTATAATGAAGAAGCTGAGGATGTTTGGTGACCATTTTTACTATACTGTCCCTGGGTGCTCCGAGTTCTTTGGAAAGAAATCTATACCTAGCATTCCACGAATTATCTATCCTTTGAACCAAAATTTGTGGGCTCAGCTGCACAACTTTACTTAAATCACTTCTTTTAATACCAACTTCTTCAATTAAATACCTAACCGTAGGCTTTAATGAATTTTCCACACTATACGAGAAAATAGATGGAGTAGCTGTTATTATCTGCCCGATTCTTGAATCTTGAATGCCCAAACTGACCAAAAACGCCACATGGGATTTGAGATTGCTTTCCACTGTATACTGTAAAATTTGTGGCTGTCTCAAGAGTACTTTTTTTATATCTTTACTTTTTACACCAACACTCATCAAGTAATCCAATCTTTCTTTTGCTGCAGTAACATTTATTTGAAGTGATGGCATGTGTCGTGAGTACATTTGTAGAAAGTGCGAATCTTTGAGGCCAAATGTTGCGAGGTAATCGAGTAAGGGAAACCATTTTTCATCAACATCTATTTCATCTAATAAACGCCGATATTTGATCTTTGAAGATTTCCCTGCCTCCTGTTGGTAGTTTGATAAGTCAAACAGTTTCTTTAAGTAAGTGTACAATATTCACTAAAAAGATTCAAATAATCAGTGCAACACAACTGGATGTAAGGACAGAGTTCGGATGGGCTTATGCCTTTCAATTTTCAATAATAAAATAACTTGATGTTTGAGTGTTGGAAACTCTAATTATTAAAGAGGGACTTTTGAATAAAATACCAATATACTTTTTCATTTGTCCCATTTTAGTCATTTTGCATTTCTTTGTACATCTGAGTCATTTAAAGATGACTTTGTACCCCTATTTGGGTCTTCTTGTATGCAAAAAACCACCTGTCTAAAATGATAACTTTCATACGAAAAACGTTTTAAGTTGTGTGAAAATGTTGGATTTATCTAGATTGCTAACTTTTATATTAACCGATTACAAAGTGACCCTAACGGTACACAAAACCACCTTTTAATAGCTCCAATTTATATAAAAAAAAGATGCACAATGTCTAACACAGGACTAATGAACAAATACATTGACATTTTATACAGAAAGACCCTATAAGTAATTAATAGGCAAAATGACCAAAAAGGACAATATTGTGGGAAAAAGAGAGACACGTTAAGTGGGTGTAAAAGTTTCTCAAATTAAGTATAGGAAGGAGAAAATATGTATTTTAATTTATCCTTAGTCCCTTAGATAATCAGTTTTGTTAGTAAGAAACCAACCATCGAAAAATATAAGTAAAAAATTTAAAGTAGAAAAGCCATCTAGATAGTTAAACCCAACCTTATCTTTCCCCCTGAAGTTGTTTCTATCCAACATGACCTTTCCATTTCCGTTGATCTGCTGTTTCCTACCTGTCCTTGAGTACATGCTGCCTAAAGATTCAATTCATTTAGAAGGAACACATACAATTATACATACCATAACAATATATTTAAACATTCTCAATATTCAAATGAATTACCTCTATTCCTACTGCCATTAATTGCAGCTTGTGACTTACGTTTGGGTTTATCATCATCAACATCTGATCCTGGGTCCTGTATATACATTGAAGAGTCAAAGAAGATAGTGTTGACAAATGAGCAACCGGAGTTATTCTAATATATATATAAACCTACTTATAGTCAGTGGCTTGCTAATTTCTCTAAATGGGTTCTCAAACAGGAAGCTAACACAAGTTAACATTAGTCTAGAACACCGATCGAGTAAGTTGTGCCTGATATGCAGACTAACTTGGGTTGATGTTTGAGTGTTCGACAAAAAACTATCATGATTCTATATATCTAATTTTCTTTTGAACAGCGAGCGCACTCGTTCCCTTAAAAACGAATCCTAAAAACCACCAATTGCCCGCTTAGTGGGACTCGAACCCACACCACATTAATTGGATAAACCCCAGGTGCCACTAAACCAAGAGGCCTATCAGCATTTCTAATTATTGAAGGCTAAACTAACCAAAGAAGTAGCTTAACAAATCAGATTATAACCAGTCATTACTCATCATCTATTTTGATTCTTCAAATCAAAATAATCACTTTGGAAATGGAACTATGAATCAAAATACCACCTTTATCCCCTTACAAAAGCATCAAGAATTTGTTAAATCAAACTTCAAATCGTTCAATTTTCAAGAAACCAAATGCAAATTCAAACTAAAAAATCGAACTTTAACAACTCAACACCCCCAAAAATGCAAATTTCAACAAACCCTAAAACAGTTAACCCCATAACACCAGAACAACTCACATCAGATAGCCAAAACTCATCATCATCACCATCATCATCATCAACATCTTGATTCTCATTGTCACTATCATACGGCGATAGCCTCTGCCCGAACCTCGACCTCCGATTGGACTTAAGAATTCTGGGATTCGAGTGCGATGACGAAACAGCAAATCTTCTACAACTGCTGCTGCTGTTGCTTCTTGTTGTTGTTGAATTCAATGCGTCATGTTGGTGGGTTCTGAATCTTTGGAATGATGGAAGATGGGGATTTGGGAGAAGGGGATAAAGGGTGGAATTTGGCGGGTAGAGAGAAGAAATCGCCATGTGTAATGGGGATAAGGTAAAACCCTAATAGTGGGAAGCAGTGGTAGTTGTAGTGGAATATCCATGGTGATGGTGATTCTCGTTGTTGGCTTGTTGTCGTCTCTTCATTCACACAATTGCTAACCACTGGTTTCATTGCATTAAGCCATTGTTAACTTGATTTAGACTTGTTATTATTATTACAGCCTGATGCATGTTATAAAACCATTTTCCTCTACATTCTAAACTTATTCTGTTCCGAGTTTATTTAACGAAAGAAAAAAAATGAAATATATTTTTTTTTCTCTTCTTTCATTTTCTTTTGTTTTTTTTATTTTTCTTTAGAGTAAATTACTGTTTTCGTCCCTGAGGTTTGACGAAAATCACGGGTTCAGTCCAATAGTTCATCTATTACACTGACGGTCCAATAGTTTTAAGGTTTGTTTCAATCCGACCCACACCACTAACACCGTTAAAATTTTTTGTTACTTTAATCTAAAATGACAAATTTACCCTTGTAATTAAAAATACAAAATAACAAATAAAACCCCATCCTTTCCCACCCCAAAAATGATATTCCTCTTCTCTTCATCTCTCTCTCTCCACAAAAAACTCACCACCACCCAACACCATCACCACCATCGCCACCACCACCACCACCATCACCACCACCACCACCACCATCACCACCACCACCACCACCGCCGTTGCTGCCACCACCGCCAGCACCAAAGAATAACTTTGATTACGCCACCATATTCTATCCATCTCTTCCTCTCTATTAAAAAATCCTACTGTGACCCCATCTACCACCACTTCCACCGCGTCGCCACCTTCACCACCACCACCACCGTCATCTTCTGCCTTGCAACCATGCTCTAACCCTTTTTTGAACTACAGTTACCAATCACACCTAATAACTCCTCCTCTCCACCTCATCGACTTCACCGTCGATAATAACCACCACCCCCACCTAAAACCCATCGGCCACCACCATTTAGATCTCTCGTTCTCTGATCTCTCTCTTGTCTATTGATGATGAATGAAGACAAGTGAGAAGGCGATGGTTTGGGGAAGAAGGCCACTGTTGGTTTAGGGTTTTGATTTTGAGTTCAATAGAGAGAAAAAAGTCTTGGGCTAGTGTCCGGCGGGTTTCCGGCGGTGGTGGTGGTGAGCGATGGCGGTGGTCGTGACCGTGAAGGTGGTGGAATGCTGGAATTCGGAGAGAGAAGAGTAGTGAGAGAGAGAGAGAGATAGAGAGAGAGAGAGTGAAAGAGAAAAGAGATAGATATATGGGTGGAGGGATAAGGATGGGGTATTCAATCCAGGGGTATATATGTCTTTTTGCGTTATTTAACGAAACAAACATTAACGTTGTTAGTGGTATGGGTCGGATTGAAACAAACCTTGAAACTATTGGACCGTCACTGTAATAAATGAACTATTGGACTGAACCCGTGATTTTCTTCAAACCTCAGGGACGAAAACCGTAATTTACTCTTTTCTTTATTTTCATTTTCTTCCAAAAATTTTTTTTATTTTCCTTTCTCTCCATTTCCTTCTATTTTGAAAGAATTGAATTTAACTTTTATTTTCCTTTTATTTTCTTTCACATCCTTTCTTTTCTCTCCTTAAGTAAACTCGGGAACACAAATTTCTAAAAATCCTTCAATTTCCTTCTATTAAAAAAACTCTGGAACATAATTATTGTTTTTCCTTCCACTTCCTTTCTTTTCTATCCTTAAATGAGTACTCCTGAACACAGCGTTAACCTTTTGTTCCCTAGTTTCTTTAAAGAGAACTTTTTTTTCTCTTTTTTGGCTTTTGTTTTATTTTTTCTTATTGATTTAGGCTTTATTTTTGTTTCATTTTCTCCCTTAATTGATCTAGATAAAATAACTTTTTCACTTTTCTTTCATCATCTTCTATAAAAAAAACTCCAGAAAACTACTGTTTTTTTCTTTTCTCTCCCTAAATGAACTTGAGAACATAGCATAAGAGCATTAAAGATAGGTTTCTTGTATATTTGTAAATGTGTTTCCTATGATATATTGAATGGTTGTGAGTAATTGTGAGTATTGTTTATAAAATCGTACCAAACCAGCCCCCGGACTCCAATCCGGCCCGGTTTGGAGTTTAAAACCGTTTTAATATTGAACCGGTGGTTGAACTGGTCGAACCAGTTTTTTATATATTATTTTTAATTTTTCAGTATTTTTTTACATACATTCATTAAAATAACTATAATTTTAGCGGTTCTTATATCCGGTTTAACTGATCGAACCGTTCCGACTGGTGGACTAGTAACACGTCCGGTTTACTATCTGGTCCCGTTCTGAAAACACTAGTTGTGAGTGGAGAAAATAAAAAATATTACTGTTTATATGTATATTTGGTAAAACATTATTCACCCCTATTAATTTCTTAATATTTGTTTAAGGTAACTATAAGTGGGTTAAAGGAAAAAAAGTAATGATTAATGTGTAAAAACTATTATTTAAATTAAAAATAAGAGAAAAAATAATATTAAAAATAATTAAGGCTCTAACCTAAAAGTATAACCCACAAATTCAAAGCTCCCATCATTTTAGGTGTGGGACCAAATTAAGATTTGTTCTAGAAATTTTAGAAGTTTAAGATGAGTATGGTATTAACTTTTAACTGATGCACGTCTAATTACATGACCCAGTTTACCTAGATCAAAATCTTGTGTATTAATATATAACTAGAGTGCGCCCGCAATGACACACTTTTATTGAATAAAAAAATATTTTGTGTATGTTATAAAATTTTTAAAAAAATATTGACAAATAAAAAAATAATTAAAAAATTAATTTAAGAGTCAACAATTATAATAACATAATAGGCATGCCACTGCATGTGTGTAAAATTTTACGTAATTAAGGTCAGTGGCGGAGCTTGAACAGAAACGTATGGGGCGCGGGTGCGAAAATTAATTTTTTTTACGGGGGGCGAACTTTATATTTATATAAAAATTTACACTACCGGTACAAAAGTTTACACTACCGACGATTAAAAGAGGGGGGTGGCGGCCCCCGGTCTCCACTAACCTTCACCAGTGATTAAGGTAGTCAAAGAAAATTCATAAAAAAGGCAATTTTATGCCCTTAAACTCATAAAAATTACTTTAGAAAAAAGGATATCATCATTCTCAAATGCATTATAATATAATATAGATATAGGACTGTTCAAAGTGTTTGCTGCTCGCTCGACGATCACTTGGATTTTGCTCGAAAAACTGTTCGTTCGATCTTCGCTCGGTTGTAAACGAGCCAATAAGCTTGGTTTGGTTTGGAAACGAGCAAGCACGAGCAAAGATCCAAGTGACTCGTAAACAACTCTATATAGATATAATATTTAAAAAGTATATTAAATAGGTATGTTTAAGTATATTAAAAATAATATAAAATGATAATCTTATCATCCACAAGTTTTTCTCTCTCTATTTATGACAATGAATCGATGATAATATATAATTATTAACTTAGAAAAAAGTGTTCATAATATAATTTTGTGCCCACAAGCGTTTTTGGTTCTTCATGGATGTTGAAGGTGTGTAAAAAACTACTTATTTGATTCAAAATTTTACCTGATTACAGAACCAGTTATTAATAAATCCAGTAAAAACTTGTTTGTAACTAATAATCCATGACATTTCTAAAACATTGTTTGGTCATTAACCGTTTTTATCCGGTTCTTAACCAGTTAACCGCCTTTTAATGTTAAAAGAACTAGTGTTGTTTGTTCGTAGCCAAACGATTATGCAGTTGTTTCTACTCGTTCTTCCTTTATCATTTCAGCTTTTCTGTTAGTATAAATAGATATTAAGTGTATTAGTTTGATTGCAACACTTCTCTAACTCCCAAATACTGAAAAGCGCAAAAAACACACAAATTCACAAATGCTAAATGGCAAACTCAAGTGTCCAAAGTTATGTTTGGTGTTGGTATTTCATCAAATATCATGGTGAGGATACTACCAACAATCAGCAAATAAATTGTTCACAGTTCAATTTATACGAAATATCAAACGATTCGTATAGAGCTTAATACACGGACTGTCATACGTTACTCAAATCCAAATCCAACTCCACATTGAAAACTCATTTGGCAAAACATTACAAGGTGGTGAAAAACAACACGACTTGCGGTCAAGCATAAATATCAACAAAGGAAGGCATTTGGCATGTCGATATCATTGATATCGAGATGGTTCGTGAGAGGATGATATACTTTGTTACTCAATAAATATTGCATTTTGATCACTTTGATAAGCCGTGTTTGACAAACTTGATAAAAACACACGTTTCAACCTCGGTACAAACTTGTAAGTCGTACTACTATTAGACGTGATTTTCTAAAAAGCTGGAAAGAAGCCAAAATTGAAAAAAAGTTTCAAATAACTCGTCGTTGAAGAAGAACTACACGAAGATGAAATAGATGCGACAATAATGCTTCCACTTTCTAATGAAGATCTCCATTTATGGCGAATCCGTACCCTCTATTAGTCCAAAACTCGTAAAAAATTTAACATCAAATGAAGACGACGAGGACAATTATATTCACAAAATAAAACTTGTTTAAGTTTTCTATGTTTTTATTTGTAAAAAACCTAAAATTTAAAACCTCAAAAATAAATAAAAAGTAACTTATAAAGTTTATTTTACTTTTAAGTATTAAATTCAAATTTTTCCCGGAAAAACATTAATCAAACCATTATTTTTTTAAATTAGCTAACCGGTTCGAATAACACCCAATTCAATCACATAGAATGATACTCGTCATCAGAAGCTGTTAATACCCAAACCAGTTATTTCGAACAAAGTTGATTTTACCCCGTTCGGTTAACACCGGAACCTTTTTATTTCAAGAAAACCCAAAATTGTGCCCTAGCTCTTACCGGATCTCGTTTGGACAATGGTGGGCCGGTGGCCCAATCGGCCCACACAAAGATATCATCTTCACCCCTGTGAAAACGTACACACAGTTCGATCGATCGATCCACTGAGCAACAATCTGCCATTGTAGCCACCACCACAGGAACGAAGAAGATGAACACAGACATCACTGCATCAGCTAAACCAGAGTACCCAGTAATCGATCGCAATCCACCCTTCACAAAGACCGTCGGAAACTTCAACACCCTCGATTACCTCCGATTCACCACCATCACCGGCATCTCCGTCACCGTCGGATACCTCTCCGGTCACAAACCCACTTCATATTCATCAAATCTTGCTCAACCCCACTTCAATTTCAGCTTAATATAACATCTTTTGTTCGATTTTGCAGGGATTAAGCCTGGGATCAGAGGCCCGTCGATGGTCACCGGAGGTCTGATTGGAGTTATGGGTGGGTTTATGTACGCTTATCAGAACTCTGCTGGAAGACTCATGGGGTTCTTTCCTAATGACGGTGAGGTTGCTCGTTACAAGAAGTGATTTTGCGTTTTCCCCAATTTTTCGATTTAGGGTTTTGGTGAAAAGAAACTCGTATGGATCAATTGCGTGTTTTGTGATTCGGTTCAAGATACTTGTATGAATCTGTTGGTAATAATTGGAATGATCTTGATGCTTTTGTTGTTCTTGTTAGTTTCGATTGCTAAAAATGATGTTTTGGCCAATAATGTATGTTCTTTTGAATGTTTTAGATGAATATGCTCTTTTGTATTTGGTTTGATGCATTGATGTTATCATGAGAACCCACAAGATTATTTAACTGTTCGTAACATCTGTGAATCAATCTGCAGACTGTGAATTGATCTTAATTTGACTTACCCTTGAATCTTTTGATGCAATTTTCAATGCTGATAGTAATGAATAGATCTGCTTGCTGTTGTAACCCCATGGATAAATCTGCATTTTGCAGTTCATGTGTAGTGCAGTGCAGTAGTTCTTGATTAGATACTGTCGTTGAACCAAGCTGCACGCTGCGCTTTGCTATTTGATCTTCATGAATTTGTATAATGTGTCATTCTTTTATCCTGAATTGATCCATGTGCATGAATCTGGTGATGTTCATATTGTATCTAAAATGCTTGTAGAATACTTTCCAATAATGATGATTGAGATCAGAATGTATCAATGCTTATAGAATACCTTCCAAAATAGATTTCCCATTTTTAATGGGTTGGATGGCTTTCATGATATAGAGACTACATTTTCATAAGTAGTTTTTGGAATTTTCATACAACTGGAAATTGTATATGCTTCAGGTTAAGATGATACATTTTCATGTTGAGAAATCCATGATTTTTGACCAAGTTATGCACTATAAATATGTGTGTGTGTAATCAAAGGATACACCAGAACAATAAATCTGTATCTTTTTATAAGATGGTATCTTCGCTTTTTGTCGGTGTGTATGTCCATATGAATCATGAGCTTCTCATTGGGTAGAGTCTTATGGTGATTATTGTTTGTTAATGAGTTTAGAAGTATCAGGAAATGTCAGATTTACAAAATGGGAAATATTGAACTTTCTTATAAAAGATTAACATAAAAATCAATGTTTAAAAAACCAGACGGGTTGGAGGTGGGTTTCCACTGGATTGTTTAGGAGCGGCTAGCATCAGCAGTCGGTTTATTCTACTCTGCTCCGTTAGTTTGTTACTGAATCGACAACACAATGGTTCCTAGATTAATCATTGGTCAGATTGTTTTGGTTTTCACAACACTGCTATCACCTGGTTAAGGTTTTCTGAAACTCACAACCTTAAAATGTTATCTTAAGTCTTAGGTGTTCACCTAGGTATTAATTCTTTTTTAGGTGACAAAAACCTTAACTGAAAAACCTGTTTGCATTAATGATGGTTTAATGTGTATAAGTTTCTTATTAGTGAGCTCCTAACAGCTTCAAGTCCGGCACTCCTGCATATGAACACCCAAAACAATAAACACATAACGTTTGCAGAAGGTTATCTTTCCATCTTAAAAGTTGCCGAATGATGTCTCCCGTTTCTGAAGAGACGATCACTAGTATGGAGTTTGACAGCATATCTTAGGCAAATCACAGTGTAGCGCGAGTTGAATATGAGCTAAGATTCCTGCTCTGGGTTGGCCATCACAAATCAAATCAACGTGACTCTATTGTTATCAATTCAAGCCGCTTAATATTATACACGCTTAATCTCGCTCATTGAATAATAATGTATTAAAAGGTAATTTCGGTAAGGCTGTAAATAATTAAATTTAACGATTGGTTAGTCTATTTTTAGTCGAATTAAGGCTAAGATTTGTCGTTAGACTGCTGATAATACCATTTGTCATGTGAAATTAGATTATCCGAATGTGAAATGTTGGTGGCTAAAATTTCGTAATTGGGGTTTATATTATTCAAATGTGTACCCGCATCTACCCATAATCCATCATACTTGGTGAACAATTCATAATACATGAATGTGGGACGATGATAATCAAGTTTGTCCATTTATAACTAATGTTATTGGTTATCACATTAATTCAACATCCATATGTATATCCATGAAAATCATTCATAGGTGAATTTTGCTTAAACAAATAGAACCAATCACGTTCATCTTTAGTGGACGCTTAAAAAAATTGTGATCGACTTTTAAACTACATCAAATGTATTATGTGTTAGGAGAGCTCACACAACCACATGCTTTAGAGCGTTGTATGAAAGGCAGGGGCGGCTCAACATGTCTCGAGGCCTAAAGCGAACGATTTAAATGAGGCATTTTTGCTTATACGTTAGTTTTTAATAGTAACTTGTAACATACAAATTGAAAATAACTTTATAACTTTATATATACTATTCTGTCCGTTTTATTTTTATATGTACAATTTAATACATAGTTTATTACAAATTACACCTAATTACATTTAGAATTTTAGTAGAAACAAGAACAGAAATAAATATATAAGATATATAAATAAACATGCAAGTAAACACCAAATATATTTACACTGGATACTTTTTAGTTTATAATAATAAAGTTTTATTAAATTATAGACAGAAATAAGTGGATGACAATTCAAGTAGATGATGTTTGTAAATTTATTATGTATTCAAAATTATAAAAAAGGAAATGGTTATTTGTTAGGTCTAGAATCTGTAGATCTAGTCATTATGTATAGGCTTAGTACTTGAATTAATATTTGTAATGAACTTTTGTAATTCATTATTATGTATGCATTAAATATATAGGTTAACCCATTTATATATGTGTTGATGTATGTATGGCTGCAGGTACAAACATAATACTTGATCAATTATTGAAATTGACCAAGTGTAAGAAACATCTACGGATGAACATATCATTCTTCCGTAGATGTATATCTTACAAGTAACAATACATCCGAAGATCATCTACGGA
This sequence comes from Flaveria ramosissima, assembly GCA_025215565.1. Lineage (NCBI taxonomy): Eukaryota > Viridiplantae > Streptophyta > Magnoliopsida > Asterales > Asteraceae > Flaveria > Flaveria ramosissima. Next base: position 4,050,558 of record CM046031.1, read on the forward strand.
TGAACAAAATCAACTGGAGTTCCAAGTGTTCAAGAAATGCTGCGGAAGAACAAAACATCTGCGGAAGAACAAAACATCTGCGGAAGACAATATTTCTGCGGAGTCCAAACACTTGCAAAATACAAGTGCTACAAGTCAACAAGTCAACAAGTCAACAAGGCGGTTATCCGAATCCCGAGAAATCCGATGATTCCTTATCAGAAACAAATCAAATCCCAAGAGATCCGGTGTTTCCTATAACTGAAACATCTGTCTATAAATATGGATCCTAGGTTTCGATTCAAGCACGATTGAAAACAGACGATTGATTGATTGAGAACAGCAATAGCATTACAACAATCATCAAAAGTCTTTCGATCATCATAACATATACAACATCATAGCATTCATTGTTTCATTCATTTGTAATCTTCAATACATTATAATAAAACATTAATTAATCTTTAATTGTGTTTTGTGTCGTGTGTTCTTGATATTTCATTGACATTGAATGTTGTTTAAATACAATTAAACCAAATCAACGTTAATTCCGCTAACGTTGACTTGAAATCAATTCACACTGATAATTCCTGTCGACGATCCTTGGATTCACAGGTGGTATCAGAGCCAAGTGCTCATTGATTTAGATCAATTGATCTATCAGTGTTAGTTGTGTTTAATTGTGTTTGTTTTCGTTTACCAATCTATATTCAAATCAATTGAATAGTAGATCTTGTGAGCATCATGAGCAACTTCAGTGGTTCATCTTACCAACCCCCGAAGTTGGAAACAAAAGCAGATTTTAAGTCATGGAAAATCAAGTTCAGGAATCATGTAAACTATACTGATTCTGACTTGTGGATTTCCATTACTGAAGGTCCTTATATTCCACCCACTCTTGGGCCGGATTATAATGACAAAAATCAACCAATCAGCACAAAAGATCTATCACCTGATGATGTCAAAAAGGTTAAAGTCGATATAAAAGCATACAGTCTGCTTAGTATGGCCTTACCTGAAGAGATATTAATCAGGTGTGAGAACTATAAAACAGCTCACTCCTTATGGAAGATTCTTCACACTCTCTGCGAAGGGAGTGATGAGATAAGAAGTATAAGGAGAGACACCCTCAGATCACAATATGAAACCTTTCATCATATTGAGGGTGAATCAATTCCTCAGCAACTTCATAGATTCATGCAGTTAGTCACTGAGATGAATATTCTAGAGTTGAAGTATACTAGTGAGGAATTAAACAAGAAAATGCTCCACACTTTGCCAGAAAGTTGGAAGCATACTGTGTCCATGTTCAAGAATACTATAGATCTGAAAGCAACTGGTTTAGATACTCTGGTTGCAAAAGTGGAAGCTCTTGAAATGGATGAAAAATCAAGAAACAAGAGTGTGAGAACTCATGTCTCACCCTATCACTTCAAAGAAACAAATAATGTAGGAAGTGCATTTATTTCAAACAATGAAAGTGATAGCTCTTGTGTTAGGAGTGATGATGAGGAGGAAGTTAGCTTCTATGCTTCAAAACCCTCAAAGAAATCATCTCAAGACAAGCAGCAGAAGAATAAAGGAAGAACTACTGATAGACAAGATACATCTGCAGCAACAACTAAGTCTTCCTTTTCAGCAAATCAGTCAGAACCAATAACTGTGATATTGGACTCTGAAGAACAAAGAGCAGCCTTTGCAGCTTTTAGCTCAAGTTTTCAAGCATACCTGGGAAGCTCTCTAACATCAGCAAATATCTGTCAACAAGACTTAGAAGAACTACCCCCAGATGTAGTGGAAGAGATGGATCTACAATGGCAAATGGCCATGATTGCTTATAGAGCTAAGCAATATCTCAGGAGAAATAAGAACTTGGCTTCAGCAAGCAGAACATCAAAGATTGGTGTTGACAAATCAAAGGTGAGATGCTACAAATGCAATCTCTATGGACATTTCTCAAGAGAATGCAATCAACAGTCTTATCCAGAGATGAGACAACATCAGCAGCATCAACAACATCAGATTCAAGCAAATCAACAATCTTCTCAAAGACCTCTGCACAAGCAATCTCAACTGATCAATGCTTCCCCACCAGCCACCAAAGAATCAGCAGGACCAAGTAACTCAAAGGAGTCAGGGCTGATCATACTTCAAGATGGAACGTGTGACTGGAGTCTGTATGAGAAGGAAGTTTTGGAAGAAAATCAAGCATTGATGGCTCATATGGATCAAACAGTGCCACCAATGGCAAAAGAGGTAAAAGAAAGATTGTGTTCATCAACTTGTGTTGAGGAAGTTGAACGATATAGAGTCCATGCTCAACAGTTGGCTGATAAAGTAAAAGAAACAATGATTTTGAATGAATCTCATGTTAGAGAACATAAACTATATCAAATAAAAATTAATTCTTTACAAAAGGATTTAGAAAAATTTGTTTCTGAAAATTATAGCCTAAAAGCCCAAGTTGAGCATTTGACCACTTCCTTAACAAAATCCATGGCTGATCATGCATCAACTGAAGTGAAACTTCAGAAGTTTCAATTATCATCTCAGCAATATGAGAAATTACTATCTTCTCATATTGAATCAAAGAAAAGGTCTGGGTTGGGTTATAATGCGGTTGCACCACCTATAAATGATAATTACACATCCTTACCTACAACAATGACAAACACTCTGTCAAATCATTTTGTGCCTAGCACCAAATTTGAAAAAGATTCATCTAAAACTAAAATTAATGATAAAGCTGAGGTGAGTGAAACTGAATCATCTGAATCAGAATCATTAGATCAAAATGATTCAGAATTTGATTATGATAAATGTGATGACTTGGATGATTCTGATGAACATGATGTTGATCAAACAAGCACTGGTAAAAATTTTCAACTGAAAGCCCATATTCCAAAAGTGCTTGAAGAAACAAAGTTGCCATATCCTCCTAAACAAAGAAACATGCTGAAGACCATCTGCAAGAGGATAGCTCAATTGAATGAAGGTCTTCAAGAACTAAGTATGCAAGAATCCTCCAAGAAATTGACTGATGAATCTGTCATCACTGAGGAAAGAGGAAAATTCAAAGGAAGGAACAAGGCATCAGCAGATCATCAACTGAACAAGAAAACTTCAGTAGCTGATCTACGGAAGAGAAATTCAACTCCAAAGGAACAAAATGTGCACAAAAATGAAAAAGCTGAAGCACATTCAAAGCTAAAGAAGAAAGAGCAACTACAAAAATCAGCAAACAAAAGGAATGATTCTGAGAAAGAATCAGAAGAAAAGTATTGCAAATGGTGTGACATGAAAAATCACAACACTGAAGATTGTTACTTCAGCAGTTATTGTTCTATTTGCAATATGAACAATCATATGACTGCTGATTGTTACTTCAACAAACATTGCTCTATTTGCAACAAAAATAATCATTCCACACAGGAATGTTATTTCAACAAAAAGAACAAGATAAAAGGATCAAAGAAGAAAGAATCAGACAAATCTGAATCAGATTCCCAATCCACAGATTCTGCAAAGGGTTCAAAACTGAAGAAGCATGAACAAAAGTCAAAGGAAAAACCAAAGGACAAATCATCATCAAGTGTTAAGATACTGAAGAAAAGATCAACTTTTCAGCAGTCAAAAACACCACACAAAAGAGTGGATTTGTCTGACAAGGAATCAAAGGATGATGATTCATTCTTTGATAAATTTGAAAAAGGCATTCATATCCCTCTTTCAAAAACAAAAGACAGTGAAACATTTAAAGGTTCACTATCAAAACAAAAGAATCAAACAAATGAAGTTGATCTAAGTAAAGCAGACAATATGAATCATGAATCTACTTCATCAACATCCCATTCAGCAGAATCATCCTCATCCAAATTAAATCAGAATGAATCAATCAAATCTGAAACAGAAACTTCAAAAAATATTCTTGAAAGAGTAACTGTTTTAGATCCTGTTGACAAACCCAAGATCACTAAGGCTTGGGTTGTCACTTCTAACTGATTTTCTTTTCTGATTGCAGGAACAATATTGGAGAGCTGACAACATGTGGTATGTTGACAGTGGTTGTTCCAGGCATATGACAGGAAACTGTTCTCTTCTCCATGATTTCAAACATAAAAATGCTTCTTATGTGGCATTTGGTGGGGATAAAAAGGGAGGTAAAATTGTTGGTGAAGGAATGATAACTAATGGTGTACTTAAATTTGATAAAGTAAATTACTGTAAAAACTTACAGTATAATTTACTAAGTGTATCTCAAATCTGTGATCAAAATTACACTACACTGTTTGATGACACTAACTGTTACATTCTTAAGCCAGGATTTATTGTCCCAGAAGATTGGATTCTCCTCAAAGCAGCAAGAAAAGGAAACACTTATGTGTTGGATATGAACAACACTTCTCTCACAAAACATGAAACTTGTCTTATTTCTAAACTTTCAGAAGATTTGTCACAATTATGGCATAGAAGACTTGTTCATTCTAACATGAAAAATATGAATAAATTGGTAAAACATGACCTGGTCATTGGCTTACCAAATAAAGAGTTCCATTGCTCAACTCATTGCTCTTCTTGTTACAAAGGAAAACAACACAGAGTGTCACATAAACCAAAAACAATCAATACTAATACTACACCACTCAAATTGCTTCACATGGATCTATTTGGTCCAACCAATGTAATGAGCATTGGAAAAAGGCAATATTGTTTGGTGATAGTTGATGATTTCACTAGATTTACATGGGTCTTTTTCTTAAAACAAAAGAGTGAAACATCAGAAACATTAATGGACTTTGTCATCAAGATTGAGAATCAACTTGATACAAAAGTCAAAATTTTCAGGAGTGATAATGGTACTGAATTTGTTAACTTTGAACTAGATTCTTTTTGCAGGAGCAAAGGAATTGCAAGACAATTCAGTGCACCAAGGACTCCACAACAAAATGGAGTTGCTGAACGAAGAAACAGAACTCTCATTGAAGCAGCAAGAACAATGCTAGCTGATTCACAACTACCTATTACCTTTTGGGCTGAGGCTGTGAATACTGCATGCAATGTTCAAAATAGAACATTAATTGTCAAAGAACATAACAAAACTCCTTATGAGCTCCTATTTAAAAGAAAACCTTACATAGGATATCTAAGAGTATTTGGGTGTCAAGTAACTGTTTTGAACATCAAAGAGTCATTAGGAAAATTTTCAGAAAAAGCATATGATGGTTTCTTTGTTGGATATTCTTCAACATCAAAATCATATAGAGTGTATATTCCACAGCATAACATTGTGGAAGAGACACCTAATGTATCTTTTGATGAAAATGTATTCACTAAGTCAGTTAAAGGATCATCATGGTTATTTGACATAGATGCCTTGTCTAAATCTTTTAACTATGATTATTTGACAAATACAGGTTCTGATGAAGTATGCTATCCATTTGTTCCACCGATTATGACTGAAGTACCTTTATCTGCTGATCCCCCAAGGATACATACATCTACAAGTGCCAACAATTCAACAGAAGCAGATACTACATGTGGAACTGAACAAAATGCATCAGTAGAAGCTCCTACGGAAGAACAAAATGCATCAGGAGAAGCTCATTCAGAAGAACAAAATGCATCAGGAGAAGCTCATTCAGAAGAACAAAATGCATCAGGAGAAGCTCATTCAGAAGAACAGCATGCATCAGGAGAAGCTCCTTCGGAAGAACAGCATGCATCAGAAGAAATTCCTTCGGAAGATCAACATGTATCCGGAGAACTTCCTTCGGAAGACCAACATGTATCCGGAGCAGCTCCTACGGAAGAACAAAATACTTCCGCAGAAGTTCCTGCGGAAGAGCAAAATCAACTGCGGATACTTCTGAAGCTCAATCAACAGAGACTCAATTTGATTATTTCTTGAATTCTCAAATTGAGATGAATCAGTCAGAGGCAATGGAAATGACTAATCTGGAATCATCCATTCCAGTTGAGTCAACTCCCTCAATGAGAATTCATAAGTCTCATCCACTTAACAATATCATTGGAAATCCTGAAAAGAGAACTACAAGGAGCCAAAGTGGTACAGCCAACCTTTGTCTATTCAACTGTTTTCTTTCTCAAGTGGTGCCTCCAAACATTACAGCTGCTTTAAAAGACAATAGCTGGATTGAAGCTATGCAAGAAGAGCTTCAACAGTTCAGAAAGCAAAAAGTATGGTGTCTTGTTGACTTACCTGAAGGTCAACATCCTATTGGAACTAGATGGCTATACAAAAACAAACTGGATGATAGAGGTATTATTGTCCGAAACAAAGCAAGGTTAATAGCACAAGGTTACACTCAAGAAGAAGGCATAGATTATGATGAAGTTTTTGCACCAGTTGCAAGAATTGAGGCAATAAGAGTGTTCTTGGCATATGCATCATACAAGAAATTCACTGTGTATCAAATGGATGTCAAGTGTGCTTTCCTATATGGAAAAATAGATGAGGAAGTTTATGTGTCTCAACCCCCCGGATTTGAAGATCCTCATTATCCTCACAGGGTATACAAACTAGATAAAGCCTTGTATGGTCTTCATCAAGCACCAAGAAAATGGTATGAAACATTATCATCCTTCTTACTCAAGCATGGCTACAAAAGAGGAACAATTGACCAGACACTCTTTCTCAAACAAGAACATCAAGATCTCTTAGTAGTCCAAGTATATGTTGATGACATTATATTTGGATCAACTAATAAGAGATTGTGTGTGAATTTTGAAGAGCTGATGAAATCTGAATTTCAGATGAGCTCAATGGGTGAATTAACATTCTTCCTTGGCCTTCAAGTTCATCAAAAAGCAGATGGAATTTTCATCAATCAAGAAAAATATATACATCAAATTCTGAAGAAATACAATTTTGCTGAAGTCTCCTCTTGCAAAACACCAGCATCAACAATTGATAAGATTGCCCCTGATCCCTCTGGAAAATCTATTGATCAAAAATTATTTAGATCTATGATAGGTTCACTTATGTACTTAACTGCCAGTAGACCTGATATTATGTTTGCTGTGTGTGTATGTGCTAGGTACCAATCTGATCCAAAGGAGTCACATCTCAATGCTGTCAAAAGAATTTTCAGATATCTCAAGGGAAAACCAGGACTTGGTCTATGGTATCCCAAGGATGGAGACTTTACACTCTACTCATACTCAGACAGTGACTATGGTGGATGTAACAGCAATAGAAAATCAACAACCGGTGGATGTCAATTCATTGGACCCAGGCTAGTGTCATGGCAGTGCAAGAAACAAACAAATGTTTCTGTATCCACAGCTGAGGCTGAGTACATTGCTGCTTCAGCCGGGTGTTCTCAAGTGCTTTGGTTACAAAACCAATTGCTTGACTATGGTTACAACTTTCTTCAAACTTCAATCTATATAGACAATTCAGCTGCTATGTTTATAACTGCTAATCCTGTGCAACATAGTAAAACTAAACATATAGAGATTAGGTATCATTTTCTGAGAGATTGCTCAGAAAAGGATTGATCAAGTTAGTCAAAGTGGATACATCAAATCAGCTTGCTGATTTATTCACTAAAGCCTTTGATTCAGTCAGATTTAATTTTCTGATTGAGTCTCTAGGTATGATTAACTTAGATTAAATAAAGTTCAAACAAACAACATGCTGTGTGCAATAATGCATCAGTATGCCTTATGCATGGGAAATGATAGTAAACTATAGCTTTGCCTATTTCTGCATAAACAAATATCAATATATCTCAACAAGTTTCTTGATATGTGAGTAGGTTCAACTTGAGTGGAAACAAACCTTAGTGCTTGCATAACATAATATTGTCATAATTGTCTGTGGGAAACTTCATTTTGAGAAAACAAAGTGAGTCTTATCCTAATGTGATCAAATCATTCATCTGCACACACTATGTAAAAGACTTTATACTATCTATCTTTGCAACTCATACTCCCTCTGTTTTGTGTGAACAAAGACCTGGGTGTATGATCACCATACTGAATCTCAGTATCAAAGGTGAAAAGATCATGTTCATCATCATCCCTCTGTTTTGTGTGAACAAAGACCTGGGTTAAAGGCACCTCTGTTTTACGTGAGTAAAGACCTGGTGACCTGATGATGATCATATCTAAAGCTCTCAAAAGAATCCTAAGTGATCAACTGTATATTATCCTGAGCTTTATCAACATCGCATCAATGAGATGCCAAACACATCTCAAGATAGCTATTATAATTTAAAGTACATAGTCACAAGAGTGAAAGAATGATGATTTGACTTACAAAGGGAGGACAACACCTTTGTGAATCAATGTGAAGTCCATGACAGTTATTTCTAAATCAATAAAACATGATAAACAGCAAGCCTAGTTGATACATGAGCTCTTGTATGGATTTATAAGGACAATATACTTGCAATCAGAACTTGTTCCAGCATCAACTATACAACATAACTAATCAGGAAGAGGCTTAGCAATGTAGTATGATCCCATCTTAAGTGCATCTGATCATTATCATATATTCAGTGTTTATGTTATTCCTCTTAAAGAAATTTATGATAAATGCTTAAGTTCATCATTAATCACAAATTTAGGGGGAGTAGTATTCATGAAATAACATCTATATCAGCAGCAGCAATGTCTATATCTTTATCAAGTTGAAGAAATTGAAACCTGAGCATCACATTAGCCGTTGGTTACATGAAATTTATTTTAAGTTTCCTTGTACTAAATTGTCATGTATACAAAGCCAACGAGGTCCTATAGCAATAATTGGTTCAACCAATGGAGTTGGGCCATACATACAACTGTGTGTAAATCAATATTAGTAGATTAATGTTTATCCGTAGATTGGTAAACTACGGATAAACAAAGATCAATCAGTAGAAGTTGTTGATCCGTAGATATACTACGGAAGAGTAAGTTGTCGATTACAATTAATGTGATATTACTTCTACGGAAGAGTACAATGTGGGACCCACTGAATAAATCCGAGAAAATTAATATGTCTGAGGGTATAAATAAAGAGATTTGACTTGTCAAATGCATTATGCACTTTTTCAGCTCACTTTTTCAGACCTAGAAAATCTCACAATAAATTTTTCCCACTTTCTCAACATTCAAAATTTATCAAATCAAACCTTAAGCAAACGTATATCTGAGTTCTTAATCAGCGTCTATTAAGGTAAAACATGTTGTAATCATCAAGAATGAACAAGTTGATTCTTGTTTTATCTCACAACTGTTCGTATTCTTATATCAATAACATGATTCTAATGAAGTCTTTTCTTATGAACAGATGGATCATCGATTTGCAAAAGAGCATAATGTATGTGCTTTCTTGAACCCTGACGATCCTGTGTCGGAAGGATGTCAAGAAATTATGAGATATTTGAGAAGATCAAGGGTTTTCTATGCATTATCTGCAGAGCCAACGATTTATCGATCGCACATCAGTGATTTCTGGAATTCTGCGCGTATAGAAGAAGATGATGAAGGAATTATTGCAGAAGTAAGGAATCGAAGGCTGAGAATAGACGAACAAACTATAAGAAGGGTACTAGAACTGGGAGATGTTGAAGCAGGACACCCTGATGTATTTGATAATGAATACATAGAAAAGGTTTTCCTTCTAATGGGATATGATGGAGACTTTGAAAAGGGAGAAATCAAGAAGGGAAGACTCTGCAAACCATACAGATTTTTGTGTCACACTTATCTGAAGTGTATGTCAAATAGAAAATCTGGGCTTGACAGATTTTCTAGACACATATCATCTGGTATTATTGGCATCTTTGAGGGAAGGACCTACAACTACTCAAAGTACATCTTTAACTGCTTGTGTGATCACATCAGAGTACAGAAGGCTGATAAGATGTATATGTTTCCAAGATTCATTCAGCTCATCATTAATGCAGACCTGCCTGGAACAAATGTGGAGGGTGGTGTGTTTATCCAAGCACACCTTGGCAGATCTGTGCTGAACAAAATCTCAGGGAGATATGAAGGAGAAGACGTAGACATGTTTGCTCATGTGATTGATGCCAATGCAGACATACCTCCAGAGCTAGTTTGGGAAGATGAGGAAGAGAGCTCTGCTACCAGCTCTGCTCAAACACCCCAAACACAATCTACAGCCAGCCAAACTACAGAACCCATCTCTCCAATCCTCAATCTATCACCACAACAACAACCAACACCCCAAGCTCAATCACCTGCCAGTCAAAATACTGAACCAATCTCTCCCATTCAACCCCAATCACCAAATCAGCTTCAGATGCAACTCTACCAACAACCTCCAAACTCAGATACTGAGAGCATCTACACTGGAGAGACAGAATTAGTCTCAGAAGCAAGTACAGTCAAACTGTCACTATCAAAGACTGAATCCCCTGTGCACTCAAATGAAACTGAACAAGTTTCTCCCATGATTGATCAGCAACAACAACAAACTCTTCAAGAGCAGGAAGATCAAGCCACTGAAGCAAAGTCAAGCTCAGCAAGTGTTGATCATGAGGAGGTAAAAGAAGAAGAGATTGAGTCTCAGCATCAGGAAAGAGATACAGAAGCAGATCAGGTTGATGTGATTGCCTATAATGAAGATGATCTGAGTGATGATGACATTCCTGTAAGCAAGAGTTATCTGGTGGCTGAGTACAACAAGCTGGTGCTCAAGTCAAATAAAAGAAAGGCAAGAATACAAGAGCTGAAGGGCATAATTAAAGAAAAGGATGAAGAATTGATAAATCAGCAAGAAAGAATAAAGAGACTGAGAGAAGATGCTCAAAGTGATAAAGAAGTCATTGATGCTCTGCTAGACAAGGAAGCTGAGCTTATAGAGTCAGCAGAGAATGAGAAGAAAGATAAAGAAAAGATCATGAAGAGACTTGAACAAGCATCTGACACTATGACTGCTCAGTCAAACATAATAAAGACAAAAGAAGAAGAAATTGAGCAACTTAAACTGAAGATCAGCTCATTGGAATCTTATGCCAAAACTTCAACTGCTCAAACAAAACAAAGTCCTGAGGCATCAAAAGAAGTGATCTGGTACTCAAGGAAAAGAAAGTACCTTGGTACTACTGAGAAGAAGCCAACTGATGAAAGTAGTCCAAAGAAACAAAAGCTTTCTCCTGAACACACACCCATAATAGACTTATCTGCTGAGGAGCCCATCACTGAACAGAAAGATGAAAGTGACAAAGAATGGGAAGAATTAATCAAAGAAGACACTCCTCCAAAGCAAGAAGTCTCAAAGGCTGATGATCTTCTGACTACAAGTGACATACTTGAAGAGAGGCCTGAATCAACCATGTTCATGACACTTATAAATCATGGTTTCCCTTATGACATGGTTGAAAGACTGAACATGACAGAGATGAAGAACTTGTTGAAAGAGTTTGAGCTTGCCAGCTTCATGATTCCAAACTGTGATTATGAAGCATTCAGTACCTTTCAATCAATTCAAAACATAAAGAAGGAGTTGGGACACTGTGACACAGCCAAGCTGAGCAAATACAACATGACTTGCTGGTTACAGGGACATAACTACAAGCCTCATGAGCTTAAAGGAAGAACAGTAGGAGAACTCAGAAGGATGATGGAGCATGTAATGAAGGTTGAACTAGATACTGGGGTAAAGTTCAGAACTGAAGCTCCACATCAATCTTATGAACAACAAAGCAAACTCCCTGCTGAACCCATAACTGTTGAACCTAAAGATCAGCACAAAGGAAAAGAGAAACTGATTAGAGAGCCAAGGGAAGTCATCCCCGGAAAAGTATGGCCACTTGGGACTGCAGTTAGAGAAATAACTGAGCAAAAGTCCACTCTAATACAACTGATAGATCACCTCACAACTCCCAGCTCTGCGGAAGAAAACAAGATCATGGCATGGAAATATGATCAGACTGGGATTGTGCTGTTATTAAAGAACATCTGGAAGAGTTGAATACTTCCATGATGTACTCTCAGTGGTGAGTCTGCCAGAGAATGACATCAGAGACCTTCAGAGCTTAATCATCAGCAATTATCCAATTCACCCTAGAGGAAGAGACTTCTCAACTCTAGTGGGAAAATTAAAGACAAAATTTAAAGATGATGTGCTGATTGAAGCTAAAAGAGAAGATATAGAACATCAGAAGAGAATCAAAGGGCTCAAAAGATACAAGTCCAATGCCTCAGAACATGTAGATGATGAATTCTTGAAGAGGATTGGCTACAACAACAGAAACAAAGCAGCTCTTAAATGTATTGAAGGGACTCAATTCACATACCCAATCACTGAATGGGGATATGTAGAGAAGACTAAAGAGTTGGTCCTACTGAGAAATGCTGAGAACAAGAAAGCTGAGAAGATCAGAATCTTTGATCCTGTGGAAATCAAACTGCTTCATCCCAGCTACACCTCATACTTAAATGACAAATTCTTTCCCAAGCTGTCTGATGAACAAGCACAAAATGATCTATTTCTACATGTTCATGTGATTCAAGTAGTAGACAAACTTCATGCAAAAGCATATAAAAGAAGAAGATTTAATGCTGGATTACTGAAGGGAACAACATATGATGAAGTAACAGAACTAAGAATAACAGAACAAGATGAGCTAGAAGTGGTGAATAACAACAAGGTGTTAGACACACTCACTACAGAAGAAGATGTTCTGGGAATTAGTTATGAGACTTTGAAGATGATGAGCAAGATGAAGATCAAGTATAAGTATGATGATCAGAAGACTGCTGTCTCTACTTCTACAACAAGATGATCGCTAGAATCAAAGATCTTGCAGTTTTGAAGGAATGAGTACAAGTAGCTAAGCCTAAGGGGGAGTATTGTTAGGTCTAGAATCTGTAGATCTAGTCATTATGTATAGGCTTAGTACTTGAATTAATATTTGTAATGAACTTTTGTAATTCATTATTATGTATGCATTAAATATATAGGTTAACCCATTTATATATGTGTTGATGTATGTATGGCTGCAGGTACAAACATAATACTTGATCAATTATTGAAATTGACCAAGTGTAAGAAACATCTACGGATGAACATATCATTCTTCCGTAGATGTATATCTTACAAGTAACAATACATCCGAAGATCATCTACGGATGAACAAAATCAACTGGAGTTCCAAGTGTTCAAGAAATGCTGCGGAAGAACAAAACATCTGCGGAAGAACAAAACATCTGCGGAAGACAATATTTCTGCGAAGTCCAAACACTTGCAAAATACAAGTGCTACAAGTCAACAAGTCAACAAGTCAACAAGGCGGTTATCCGAATCCCGAGAAATCCGATGATTCCTTATCAGAAACAAATCAAATCCCAAGAGATCCGGTGTTTCCTATAACTGAAACATCTGTCTATAAATATGGATCCTAGGTTTCGATTCAAGCACGATTGAAAACAGACGATTGATTGATTGAGAACAGCAATAGCATTACAACAATCATCAAAAGTCTTTCGATCATCATAACATATACAACATCATAGCATTCATTGTTTCATTCATTTGTAATCTTCAATACATTATAATAAAACATTAATTAATCTTTAATTGTGTTTTGTGTCGTGTGTTCTTGATATTTCATTGACATTGAATGTTGTTTAAATACAATTAAACCAAATCAACGTTAATTCCGCTAACGTTGACTTGAAATCAATTCACACTGATAATTCCTGTCGACGATCCTTGGATTCACATTATTTAAACACCCCAAATTTTTATATGTGTCGTATAACCTCATATGCACCGTATAGGGGAGTTGTATAGTATTATATAGTGCGTATAACCCCTCTGACGGCCCTATGAATTTTCTCGTAGTTAGTGTCGAAATTTGTTATACGCGTCGCATAGCCCTATATGTCTCGTATAGAGTGTCGCATAGGGCTACATGGGGCGTATGACACTCGTATAGTCTCCTCTGAATTTTTCTCGTTTTCAGTGTTCTGACCTTATACGCCGCGTATGATGTCATACAACACGCATAGAGGTATGTTGATTTATAATGTGAGTTGATATTAAAAAAATCACATTTTGAGTATAAAAGTATAAAACAATGAAAATAAAACAAGACAAAAGGTGGCACATTGACCAACTCTTTCTATCAGTTACAACTTGCAACACAACATATATAAATATATAATTGTTATAAAAGGTAAATTTGTTTCTATATCTTTCACCTTCTTCAACAATCATCTTCTTTAACAGTCGCTATTTCTCAAGGCAAAAACAGAGCAACACACAAAGATTATCATAGCTCTTATGGTTTTCAATTTTCTTCTCTTCGCTCTCTAGTATAACATATAGTAGCCGTTTAAAATTTGGGGCCCTTAAAATTTGGAGGCCTAAAGCCATAGCTTCATTTGCTACATGGTAGAGCCGCCCCTGATGAAAGGCAATATCACATGCAAATCACTATTCATTTCCCTTAACAATTAATAATAGAGTAATTTGCTTTATGTTTATTTATTTATTAAATTACAACAAACAAATATACTGCTTAAAAACACAAACAACAAATTCTTTTACTTTAAGTGTTTTATCAGACTTACTAAACTTAAAATTAACAAAAAAAGTGAATAATTAACAATTTATGATGGTTCGTAAATCATACGTTACAAGCAGTTAAATTACAAGTTTAATTACGGTTGACTGCATTGTTGCCTATGGGCTCAATAAGCAACAACACAAGGTCTTATAGTTGACTTTATTACATCATAGCATCACGCTGACGAAGATAAATATCAGAATGACCAATATACACTATAACCCCTGATGTTTTATATATTGCCATGTCAGCCCTTTTGGTTTTTACTTCTTTACAACATATGCTTTTTATGCAAATCTATTTGATTCCACACCATGCTAGATGAGATAAAGAGGGAAAAAGCAATGGATGTTTTCAGTGACGGATCTAAGAGTTTTTATTGGTGAAGGATGGAATCGTGTATTTGTATTAGTTATTATAATCTTAGTTTAATATCTTGTAAATTGATATCAAATAGTGATTTTATAAATCTAGATCATCCATTTTGTAATCCCGACTCGTAAACAATTAGGTGGACCTGATTAAGATAACACATATTCTCTGAAGCAGTGTTGTACATTTGCGGTCAAAAAACATAAAAGAATTCCATTTTGTAATCCACGGTGGGAGGTGGGCGATGGGTTTAAGTGGTAAAGATGTGATTCGGTGGTGGTGTTCAAAAGAAACTTGTGGGAATAATATCAGGGCTTTATAATCAAGGTGAATTATTGGGTAATAGGGAGTTATGTTGAGCAAGGGAGTTTTAGAAAATAATAGTGAATGATGTTATCAACATTTTTTAATTATTAGATCTTGAAACAAATATTGATTCATTTTAATTGAGAAAAATGATTTGATACATGCTCGATATACAATCCGTTACTCTACTAATATATATATATATATATATATATATATATATATATATATATATATATATATATATAATATATATATATATATTTATATGTAGATGTAGATATATATATATACATATATATGTATAGATATACATATATATATGCATATATATATATACATATATATACATATATATATACATATATACATATATATATCTATATATATAATACATATATATATATATATATATATATATATATAATCTATATATATCTATATATATATATATCTATATATATATATATATATATATGTATATATATATGTATATATGTATATATCGGGTATAACAATTTAGTGTTTTTATCTTTATCATTAAAGATCAATGAGAATTAAGAAGAATACATGAATTAGGTTTAGACTAATTTTTGCTCTATCAAAATCATTTATATTTATTTAATTTTTTTTCTTTTCATTTTGGGGTATGCATTAGGGTTTTACAGTGAAATGATAGCCGTTGTGACGTGTTTCTTATCTTTCTTGATATCGTAGGGTTTTACATTGATTGACAACTGTTGCAATGTAATTTGGTATCCACGTTTTCATATTCAGAATTGTGTTGGGATTTCCGGCGCAACGCGCGGGAGATAAAACATAGTTACTTTAAAACGTAAGGTGGTATGTGGTGGTTGGTTGGCTGAGGCGGTGACCACACCTTTTTTAAGGGGTGGGGTGGGGGTGGGGGGGGGGGGTTTCTTCTCATATTTCTCTTCTTTTTAGTTCACTTTTCTCATTATTTAATTTTTTTCTACACGATTTAATTTGTCTCATGTTTTGTTGCGGTGTCCAAGTACATTTCAAATATATAATTTATTTAAAAAAGTTTCAGGTCCTCAAGAAGATTAGGCCTTGGGCCGTCGACCACTCCACCCCTCCTCAATCCTTAGGGTGGCGTCTTAAAACAACATAAACTTAAGAGGGTAAGTTATAAAACAACATAAACTTAAGAGGCCATGTTTGGCAAATTTTACAAAAGTAACTTTTTGACTTTTGAAGGGGTAAAAAGACCAAAATACCCCTCCAGAAAAGTTAAAAAGTTAAAAAGTTTTGACTTTTTAAATGGAGGGGTATTTTGGTCTTTTTACCCCTCCAAAAAGTTAAAAAGTTACTTATTTGGCATTGTCAAACACCCTATAATGGCATGATTCTTGCAATTAACAGTGTTTTTGACAAAATAAATAAAAATAAAAAATAAATTATAAATAAAAAGAGTGTTAGAAGGTTGGTTTTGACCAATGTCACTATCCCTATGTTTTCTTCAAACAAACCGCGGAAATGTGGGTTCAACCTTCGACTCATCTTCACTCTCACTGACCCACACACACACATACATATATGATATATATACACACATTCAAATCTTCAAACCCATTGATTGAAATCGAAATTGAAGAACAAATTTATCATCTTTTTCGTCAGATAAAAGGTATGTCAAACCAATTCATAATCTTGATATCATATCCGATTTCAATTTTGAAAAGGGTTAGTTGATTCAGTAACTGTTGGTGGGGATGAGGAAGGTGTTTAAGTTCTGTTAATTAGCAGAATTATGGTGTTTGCTCATGTTTAGTTGCTTAATTCATCGTTGATTTGGGGTGTTTGTGCTTCTGGAACGGGAATTTTGGTAATTAGGGTTTTGATTTGAAGAGGGTTAGTTGATTCTGCAACTGTTGTAGGGATGAAGAAGGTGTTTACATTGTGTTAATTAGCTGAATTAGGGTGTTTGTTCATGTTTAGTTGCTTAATTTATCGTTAATTTGGGATATTCGTGCTTCTGGAACGCGAATTTTGGTAATTAGGGTTTTGCTTTGCGTTATGATCATGCTTTTAGGTGATAATTTAATGTCGGAATCTGATTGAGGAACAATAAGCAGTAATTTAAACTCAGTTTTTCATAATTTTGTGTTTACATGATCCTGGATGAATTAGAATGATTTGGGAATTGGGATTTAGGGTTTATATAATGACAAATTGGATTTTAATAATCCAAATTATTACTCATTGGTCGATAATAATCCACAACACTAATTTGGTTTTTTGAATCATTTTCAACTTCCATTTTTATTACAAACAACAGTCACAGACTCTCAGTAACATAATTATAAGATATTTACGTCTGATTTGCACTCGATTTCATTCACAATAATGATTATGAACGAAATGAAAAAAATACATACAAGCTAAATCGAGCCTAAAGTAAATACAAATCAAGTGTGAATGTATGAAAATTATGTTATTGGGATTGTTGTTGGTAATAAAAGTGAAAGTTGGGAGTGTCACAGGCCAAACTAATAGTATGGATTATTGTTGGCCAATAAGTATTAGTTTGGATAATTAATTTCCAATTTCCCTTGTATCATACCTTGCAAATTTTGGGTCTTTTTGACACTGTTAACATGTGTATCATACTATCATCAATGGATGAGTTTAACCTTACATGTACATCTCTATGCATGTTATCAGGTTACTTTATATAGTGGGAATTGATTAAGATTGCTGTCAAACAGTTGAATTCAGATGAATCAGAATCTATACTCAGCTGATATAAACCAAGGAAACCGTTTTTCCGTTCAGACATCTGAGTTTGTTAACTACTCGTCTTCTACAACGAGCTTTTCCTCAAATGGCAGCACGGTTTCACAAGATTCTCAAGCCTACATACCCGACACGTATCATTCACCTGACTATACTTACACCTCACATGTAAGTAGAGCTGGTTTTTCGGATTATAATGGTGATGATATAGAATACAAGCTTAGAGAACTAGAAACTGCTATGATGGGAACCGAACATGACTTGATGGGGTCGTTTGATGGTTTAACGTCATGGGGTGTCACTAATCACACAACTTCACTCACTACAGAAGGGAGAACAATAGCAGATATCATATATAGGAAAGACATTAAAGAGTTACTGATTGCTTGTGCAAAATCAGTAGCTGAAAATGATACAATTACCGCCAACTGGCTTATGTCAGAGTTACGCCCGATGGTTTCAGTATCTGGCGAGCCTGTTCATCGGTTAGGTGCTTACATGTTGGAAGGGCTTGTAGCAAGGTTATCTTCTTCGGGTAGTTCTATTTACAAAGCTTTGAAATGCAAAGAACCAACGGGTGATGAACTCTTTTCTTACATGCGTGTGCTCTATGAAGTATGCCCTTATTTCAAATTTGGGTATTTATCTGCCAATGGAGCAATTGCAGAAGCCATGAAGAACGAAAACAAGATTCACATAATCGATTTTCAGATCGCGCAGGGTGGTCAATGGGTGACCCTAATCCAAGCTCTTGCTTCCCGCCCTGGTGGGCCCCCTAGCCTTCGAATCACAGGTGTTGATGATTCCACTAATGCATACGCTAGAGGTGGAGAAGTCAACATTGTTGGTCAACGGCTCGCAAGTTTAGCAAAGTCTTGTAACGTTCCGTTTGAGTTTCATGGTGTAACGGTTCCAGGCTCTGAAGTTGAAGTCAAACATCTAGCAGTTAGACCCGGTGAACCATTAGTGGTTAACTTTGCGTTTATGCTACATCACATGCCTGATGAAAGTGTAAATCCCCAAAACCACAGAGACAGACTTTTAAGAATGGTAAAAAGTTTATCTCCCAAAGTTGTTACACTCGTTGAACAAGAATCAAACGTCAACACCGCCCCTTTTTTCAACCGATTCCAAGAAACACTGAGCTACTACACAGCTATATTCGAATCAATCGATGTAACTCTACCTAGGGATCATCAACAACGCATCAGTGTGGAACAGCATTGTCTTGCACGCGATATAGTGAATATTATAGCATGTGAGGGGGCTGAAAGAGTTGAAAGACATGAACTTTTGGGGAAATGGAGGTCAAGATTTACTATGGCTGGATTTAAACCATACCCTTTGAGTTCATCTGTGAATTCCACCATTAAAGCATTGCTTGAGAATTATTCTCATAAGTACAGGCTTGAAGAGCGCGATGGGGCGCTGTTTCTTGGCTGGATGAATCGCGATTTGGTTGCTTCTTGTGCTTGGAGATGAAGTAGAATGCAAGTTGAGAAACTGTGTAAGGTTTAGATTATAAGATTAACATCCTTGTTATTATATATTGTATGATATGTCAAATTAATGATAATAAGTGATAAATATGCTATTGTACATGTCTTTAGACAATATCTTTAGATTCATCTGTGGTTGGAAATGAACTAGAATGCAAACTGAGAAACTTTGTAAGGTTTAGATTATAAGATTATCATCCTTGTTATTATATATTGTATAGGGGAAGGTTCCTGAGATAAATGATAAATATATTTTTAGCATGTTTTTAGCCGGTATTGTTGGATTTGGAAAAGAGGTCATAATTTCAACTTGTTTGATTGGCGTTAGTGTTATTTCTAACGGATGAAACATATAAATTTGAAACACCTTCTAAACAAAAGACGAATCAAATGAGTTAAACTGTCGCTGAAAACGTGCCTTTAAGTAACAAACTAACACATAAAGTATCTGATATCATTTTACAAAGAAACTTAGATTATTTTTGTATATGTTGATTTATGTTATGTTTTATCTATAACGGATTAATCGTGTAATAGGAAAATTATGTTATAAGGAAAGGAAATGGTTCAATCAAAATATAAATGTTGTAGTCATTCTTCACATTTAATCCTTATCCTTGTAAAGAATATAAAAAAGTTAAAAATCTTGTATAAAATAATTGTTTTAAGTCAAACCAAGTTGACCATTAGATTTGTCATTTACAGAAACGAGTAAACATATAAAATTAAAAAAAATAACTACAGATGAAATGGTCTTAACTTGTCTAATGGTCGATACAATGTATTCAAAGTTATTATAATCTTCTAAATTATTTAATTACTACTATAGAAACCTGTGTATTACACGAGTTGAATATAAATATTAAATTACAAACTACTAATTAATATTTATAATTTATAAAATTATTATTTAAAATATGATTGAAATTATGTATAATTAAACACTTTTTTTGTTAAAAAATGATTTTATTAAAATTATTTTTTAATAAAACGAAACATGTTGTTTATTTATTTAATAATTTGTTTAACAATATGGAAAGATATACAACATCCTTAGCATTTAATATTATTTTTAAATAGTTTTTTTAACGGAAAATGTACGACCCTTCTTCGAAGGTTATGTGTTATTTTAATCGAGCTCACCTATTCGTTTTCCAGTTGGGACTGCACCCCCACCCCCTCAGAAGGAAACTCATTGCTTAGAAAACCCACTGGCTCAACTCTGAGCATTTGGCTCAGAGTAAGACTTGAACCCATAATCTCCTCTTATTTACATGTCATGTTATCCCATTTTAACGAGTTGGAATAAGGATCATTTGTATAGAAGATACAAAATGAGGAACTGTTTATTGTTATAACGAATATAACCCGAAAAGGCGAATAGTATTTTGGAAATATTACAAACACGAGATGGGATTAAGATGGTGATAAATTACTATTTCCAATTATTAGTTAAGAACTAGTATTAAGCCCCTGGCGTTGCCGCGGGGGCGTAAAACCATGTCAAACAACATCAAAGACACACCACCTTTATCGACCACCAACCGAAACGTAGAACCAAGGACACACCACTATTAGGCGAAACGTAAAACATATAAAACAATAACTAAGTCGATCTTGGAGCACGCGTTGCGACGAGACCGTTAAACTGGGAAAAAATAAGCGTAAAAACGTTGAACTGCACACACACAATGCGCCGTGTTAACTCGTAAAATATAGACTGAAACGTAAAACATAAAATTTTTTAAATATAAAAAGTATAAGGACCAAAGTTAAAAGTTAAAAGATATATGGGCTAAATTGTAAAGATATAAAGTGTTGGGTTAAAATGAAAAAATTAAAAATTAAAAAGAATAAGACAAAAGTTAGGTACAACATTTAAAGCATCTTATATAACCGATAATGCATAAAAAAGTTGGTAATTAGTATATATATAGTTACGTACATTTTTTTATCTCTACATTTTTTTAACTATATTGTAATACATTTGATTCAAACTAAATTCTCTAATTTTAAGTATTCTGAGTTACATATATCTTGTTAATAACTACATTTTCCAAAAGAAAAAAATAACTTATAAAAACACAAGTAAAAGTAAATTAATTTTTCACCCACAAAATATTAGACATCAAATAAATTCAAAGGAAACTGATTTCTTTTAAAAATGACATTTTAAACTCCAACCATATAATCAATCTCATCAAGGGAAATGATATACACGCAAGACACGACTTAATATGACATTTTAACACTATACGATTAGAGCAAATATTAATGAGCATAGTTAGGGACCCTAAAATGATTAAAGAACATATTTTAAGACATAATTAAAGAATATGACGAATAAAATAAATTAAGAAAGAGAATGTCTAGACAATAAACAAATATCATGGCTCTCTAACAAGATAATTTTGGACCTAATTCATGGATTCTTTACATACATTTCTGATTATGTATCTGACATTCATGTCATATGATAACAATCTTACCGTTTTTCAAAATCCATTACTGAGTATTTGATATTTAACTAAAAGTTTGCTAGCAAGAGGGTCAGCTGATCTCTAGTTTCACATTATATAATTTGACATTTATATATTATGGGTTTTGTTTATACGCCGATGAAATGAAAAGTGACTATGGGTCCTTTTTCCAATACGAAAAGTATGACATTTGGCCTCGACAATAATGTGAATAAATTTCATTTGTTCTTCACTTTTCGGCTCAATTTCAAGTAGATCCGACCCACAGTCGTTTATCAACACCATATAAACAGAATTCAGTGAATAAAATGTAACCAAAATACTTTTATCAAATACATAAAAGTAAGAAGTTGAAAACTATACGGTTCAAACTTCAAACATAAGGTTATGAAGTGACAAAGTGGCGTCGTTTTGTATATTTGCTCCCAGCATATTTCTTTGTTCTAGTTTTTCAATTTGCACCCCTAACTTTCAAAACTACCGCAACTAGACCTTGTAACATATTATATATCTTGTGTATCAGAGTGTCAACATCTGCGGGGATAGCTCAGTTGGGAGAGCGTCAGACTGAAGATCTGAAGGTCACGTGTTCGATCCACGTTCACCGCATTTTATTGTTTTAATTTTGCTTTTCAGTCCCTAATCTTTCAGAAACTCTTATAACCAGTCCTTGTTTCTTTAACATTCACAATATATGTTTCATGGCAAATGAACAATCTGTGAAGTGAAACATCGTCTTATATGTTAATTAATTAATTAATTTATATTTAATTTTATTTACGGTCTTACAATTTGGATGAACTTTTAAAAGCATGATTTTCTAATGTCTTTAGTTACAGGATTTTCCATAACTTTAGTTTTTTTTGGTGTGCTTTGATTAGTTGGTTGTATGATGTGGATCAAAGGATTTTCATTTGCAAACTAGACCTTCACACGTATATATATTTACTAAAAATTTAACCATTTTAATTTATCATTTTGAGGTTTCATGTAAATAATTTTTGCTACAACATCTTATATCAGAAAAACTTGTACTCTCATCACCATCCAGCATTATAGGATGTCAATATGTAATTCATTTGCATTATAAATCCTAAATACATATCTTTATATTTACTTAAAAACAAAAATGTTACAAACTCCTCCTTTTAAATATGTTTCGTCCGCGAACCTAATCAACCTCTATTAAAGGTGTTAATCCATGTTTCTTCCAATCTCCTTTCCATTACACTATGGGACTTAGAGGGCCCCCGGTCGCGTGGCAACACTGCTTCCGGTCCCCCACGCTGCATATATTCCCCGCTAGGCCACAGGAAGTCATCGTGACACACCGCATCACAAACGAATATCTTTTGACTGTTGGAGCATACCCCCCCCCCCCCCCCCCCCCCCCCCCCCCCCCCCCCCCGCCCCGACGGCTAGTTGCCAAAAAAATAAAAAAAATTACACTAAAATACAATCTAAAACTCAGAAATGTTACACACCAATTCAAAAAAATATTCTTTACTTAGGGGCTGTTTGATTGCGTTGACTGAGTAAGATCTGACTGAGTAAGAAGCTGACCCAGTAAGAGGTTCTGACTGAGTCTGCATCTGACTGAAACTTGGCTGTTTGATTTAGTATCTGACTGACTCTGCTGAATGATAAAAATAACATTATTGCCCCGTTGTTTAAACGAGTTTGAATTTAACTGCTGAATTATACAAATCAACTTGCAAGGTTTTCAAAATCCAAGTGTGATCTTAAGAAGCAAAACACAATTTCTTTCATCTGAATACAAACTACTTACTGTAAGGGAAAAAGCAAATACATGAATCCAAAACGCATCAATCCAATCCAAACGCATTATGATACAAATACATGTTTAACATACTAACACCCCATCAATTCAATTCAACTGTTCCATAACAAACCAAAAACTGATGCTGGAGGTGAATCCGCTAATGTGTCAGGTGAGGTCATACCACCAAAACGACATACTTGAAACGACAGCCGCAATGCGCAGTCGCAGGGAGGACTCCGGGGGGCTCTCGGTCGCGCAGTCGCAAATCGTTCGCAGTGAGGGAGGATGCTCCGGTGGCCAAGGCCTTCGCGCAGGGACATGAGGAAGGATTTCGCGTGGAGCTGCGCAGGAACAGGAGGAAGGGGATCGCGCAGGGAGGGAGAGAACCGGGTCAACAATGTTTTTTTTAGGTCTGGGTCAGATGAAATGACCCGGTCAGCCCTTAAAACACGCGTATCAAACGGGCTGACCAGCTGACCGAGTCAGCCGGGTCAGCCGGTCAGCCCGGTCAGACGAAAACAAACAGCCCCTTACTCTACTCATTAAAATTAAAAAAAATATCCCTTGATTTATTTCGTTTCCCCCTCCCATCCTCTTCGGATGGTTCCTAGTCTGACGGATCGAAATTTTTAGTCTTCTTGCCGAACATGTCGACGAGACTTGAAGCTCGAGAAAAAAGATATAGAAACGTTATCGTGTAAGGGCTAATTACGTTCTAATGACCGATTATTTTGTGGAGAAGCCAAAAACACAACGAGATGTTTAGAAATAGGTTTCGGGTACCTCGAGATTTATTTTTACGTATTGTTGAAGATATATGCAACAAACTTTCTATGGTTTAAAGAAGGGTTCGATGGGAAGTGGAAAGAAAGTTTCAGGACAATACAAAGGTGCACTTCGGCAGTGCGTCATTGACTTGACATATACGACGAATACTTAGCTATGTATGCTACTACTTCTCGTGAATGTCTAGAATATTTTTGCAATGCTATTATTGATTTATACGATGATGAATATTTAAGAATGCCCACTAGTCATGACATCGTATTATTGTACGTTGCAGATCAATATAGACATGGCCTTTTGGCATGCTCGATAACATTTTTTGCACCCATTGGGAATGAAGAAATTGTCCTACGCGTTTGCGAGGACAATATCATCGAGGTGATCACGATGGTCCAACAGTGATTCTCGAACCTGTGGATTCACAAGATTTGTGGATTTGACATGCTTATTTTGATGTTGTCGATTCTAACAATGACATTAATGTTCTCAATCAATTTCTAATATTCACGCAAGAATTAAAAGGAACCACCACGATATGTTCGTTTGATGTTAACGAACATCGATAGTGTGCATGGGTCGGTTTGATTCAATATTAGCCTAAAACTAAAACCAAAATCGATATTTCGGTTTCTAAGTTTTTAAAACTGTCCGGTTTTGGTTTTTTTGGTTTCTGGTTTTCGGTTTTCACTTCGGTTTCGGTTTAATTTTCGATTTTATCATTTGGGCTTAAAGATTTTGAAGAAAAAATTGGTCAAAGTAAAATGTCGGTTTCTTATTGGTTTTGGTTTTTTTGGTTCGGTTTCGTTGGTTTTTCTGTTATGGTTCGGTTATTATGGTTTCTTGCACACCCCTAGGTGACGGTATATATCCTCCTGGTCAACTTTTGTGAAGTCATATTCTTATCCAGTTGAAAGCAAAGAAAATAAATTTAAAAAGGTGCAAGAGTACGCAAGCTTTCGGTGTTTTAAAAGCAAGATGGCAAATAATTGCTCGAACGACTAGAGCGATAAAGATCAAGAGGATGAGAAGTCAAATTTAGTGTGTATTATACTCCACAATATGATTATAAAAATGACGACAACACTACTTCTCCCGTGCACATTCGAGATCCACCGACGAATCTAGTTGAGAACGAAAATACAATTTTGAAGTTGCGCGATGACAACACAAATTTTAGACTTAGATTCTATCTCTTGGAACACGTTGCGAAGAGTGTGGATATCACGGTTTCCGATGACAAAGAATAATTTGTTTTATTATTATTATTATTTATTTTTTTTATATATTTTTAATTTTAATGTAGTTTTTAATTAAACGTACTTTTTTATTTTAATGAAGTAATTTAAAAAAAATTGGTGTAGGTATGGTGTGGTGGGAGTGCCCTCACCAAATTGATGTGTTGTGGTGTGGTGTGATGTGACATTATTTTGATTGGTGAGTGTGTGGTGTAGTGTGGTGGGTGTGTCATGAGCACGCTCACCACCTTCAATCACATGACACATTCATGCTTAAACATAGATACAAGAAGATAGGCGGAGAGTGGCGACTCTTGTGAGAAGCAAACGAAACAGATATCACGAACCCACGAAGCTATGATAAGTTAAAATGAATGGCATATAAAGTGATGGAAGAAGAAGAATAAACCTGAAGTAGAGCACAAACTTATCTTGGATTCCATCGATTTATCTCTGATTTTGCTCTCCTTTGCTTCACTTTTGAAAAACTTACATGAAAATACATGTATACGTAATTAATACGGGAACATATCACTATATATATATAATGTAATCATTTGATTCAATTACCGAAGATAGTCTTGAAGGTGAAACTATAAGAAACAATGTTCAAATAATATGTTCATATAGAATTTCAAGGACGTATAAACATCATTATAATCATATGATGTTGCCTAGAGTTTGACATTGTTTCGGTGTACATAAACATCCATGCACATTTTAAATATATGTACGAGCCAAATGTTCAAGATACCGGCCTGACTAAAAGGTGATGAATGTGTGGGTTTCTTGTTACTCTTGCTTATCTTATTGGAGTGCCTTTATAATTAAGGGGTAGTATGTGACATGAAGGTATATTATTTTGGCATCACGTCGATCCAAAGTTAGCGTTAGTCTCGTGACGAATCAGTGAACCTCGATCGTATGTGGGAAAAATGATTGGTCCTTATTGAGATAAACACGTTGAAAGAACACTTGTTGACCCAAACATGTAACAAGTCGTATAATGTGTGGTGAGTCAAGCTTATACCAAGTCATATTGAAAATGTTAGTTGCGTAGTGAGAATGGCGATTCTAGACTCTGGTGTGAGGTCCATGTCTTTACGAGTTATGCTCATATAAGAGATTACTATTCTCATACGTCTTACAATATATGGTTTTTCATGAATAGTGATCACTATGTCAAATATGAGTGTTTGTCATTGCACGCTACAAACTAGGTTGTTAGAGAGGGTAATGGACCAATCTTGGAGGGCCCGTGCTCGCTAAGACCGAAGAATGAGTTTTTGATATCTCTCTCACCATAAAGCCAAAACAAAGTCAAATCATTCAGTGCTGACGTCGTGTGCATAACAATCATGCATCAAATGGTCCGGAAGAGTACATCACAACCCAAATATTCAAGGTACATGTTTACCCCCGAAACACACTAAACATGTGTTTTCCTGATCACCCGTACTTGTCGTATTAAACCGCCCTAATTTACGCTGTGTTCCCGAGTCTCATTTAAGGAGAGAAAAGAAAGGAAGTGGAAGGAATGAAAAAATAGTTGTGTTCCAGAGTTTTTTTTTAATGGAAGGAAATGGAAGGATTGTTAGAAATTTGTGTTCTCGAGTTTACTTAAAGAGGGAAAGGAAAGGAAGTGGAAGGAAATAGAAGGAAAATAAAGACTAAATTCAATCCTTCCACATTGGAAGGAAATTGAGAGAAAGGAAAAGAAAGAAAAGAAGAGAAAAGGAGAGAAGATAAGAGAAAGGAAAAGAAAGTGTTTCCTTTCTTTTCTTTTCTTTTCATTCGTTAAGTAAACTCGGGAACATAACATTAAAGTATAGTTTGTGCCATGAATGTAAACTCAACTAAAACAATGGGTTTAATGTGAACAACCAACTCTGTTCATCTTTTAACTCTAATGAACCCTAATACTCTTTCCGCCATTGAAGTAGCTTGAGCTCATAGGTGCACCATAAACCCTAGAGGATCATCCTCCTTAATCTGCAACTATGGGTACATTATCCGATTACCGATTGATAATAATCCGTTTAATTAGATTCATTGATCAGTTATCGTCATCCTTATGATGCCAATTGTTGAAAAAACTTTGACGCTTATGCACTTTTGTTGCAGGTATATCTCGTGATTCTATGCACAAACGACGAGCTACTGGTGGCAAGAAGAAGGCCTGGAGAAAGAAGCGAAAGTAATTTCCCTCTGAACTTTGATGATTACTCATTCTATTGTCTTAATTGTTATATATACTTCTGTTTACAGTTTCTGATTGTTGAATTTGCTTCATGGTTCCAGTATTCAGTTCAATTTGTTTGTTTAATTGTTTAATGTGTGTCTGTTTGATTGTCTTGCTGTTCATCTTATGAATGGTTTTAACGGTATAAGAAGTTGTGGTTTTCTCGCGGGCCTTGGTGGAACTGGTAAGGTTGTTGCATTGTGACGATGAGGTCATAGGTTGAAATCGCAGGAAACAGCATCTGACACAAAAGTGTAGGAGCAATAGCTTCACTTTTAGATTATTAGTTGAATATCAGCTTATAGCTTCACTTTGGACTGTGAAGCATTGAATTCTTTCAATAAACTATCTCCAAATACCTAGCTGTTAGCACTTGTGTAAGTTGTTTTTGTATAAGGCATGAACCTTAGGGCCTTGATGTGGAGTTTCATGCACATTTCGGTCAAAATTAGGGTCGTTAGGACGCTGATTTGTAAAGTTGACCAAATAGAGTATAAGGTATATGAAAGAGATGCAACTTTTGGTTGTACTGAAAGTTTGTTTGGTTGTACGTAAAGCAACAACGTGCTTGCATCTCGCCTCTAGCATTTATCTTCACCCCTTGGTTTTGGGACCATAACTTCTTGGAGGGCCTCATAGTTTTCAAGACCAAATTTTAGTTTATATAGAAGGAAATAATTCACTCATTTTTTTACAGGAGCAGTGGTATATTAACGTGATTAATCAGTATTTACAGGGTGACAATCAAATCTAACAACCATCTAATTTAGTTATTTGATCTTGAATACAAGAATGTAGTTATGTCATAACTGTATAAACAACATGATGATAGTGTTACTTTCTTTAGGGTACCAGTGGCAAATTAACTATGATTAATCAGTATTTACAGGGTGGCATTCAAATCTAGTGACCGTCTAGCTTAGTTATTTGATCTTGAATACGAGAATGTAGTTATGTCATATTTATATGAACAACATCATGATAGTGTCACTTTTCTTGTTTTAATTAAGGTATGAGCTTGGAAGGCAGCCTGCCAACACTAAGATTTCCAGCAACAAGACTGTAAGAAGAGTGAGGGTTAGAGGTGGTAATGTGAAATGGCGGGCCTTGAGGTTGGATACTGGTAACTATTCCTGGGGCAGTGAGGCTGTCACCCGAAAGACCCGTATTTTGGATGTGGTTTACAATGCATCAAACAATGAGTTGGTCAGGACCCAAACTTTAGTCAAGAGTGCAATTGTGCAAGTTGATGCTGCACCCTTTAAGCAATGGTATCTTCAACACTATGGTGTTGATATAGGCCGCAAGAAGAAAACAGCTTCCAAAAAAGAGGCAGAGGTATGTGATCTTTAGAAGTGATCTTGTGATATTGACAATAAAGTAATATATTCTTGAATTTGTGATTATACTAGGAAGCTGAAGGTGCTACTGAGGAGACCAAGAAGAGTAACCATGTTGTGAGGAAACTTGAAAAACGTCAAGAGGAGCGAAAACTTGACCCACATGTTGAAGAGCAATTTTCAAGTGGTCGCCTTTTAGCTGCCATCTCATCACGACCTGGCCAGTGTGGCCGAGCTGACGGGTATCAAAATCTATCTAATTTCTATTAATTTTTTGTTTATATTTGTCTATGGAGTTTCCAATTTGTCAAGAAGGATAATTTAAGATCACAATTGTGGTATGGGTAATATTTTTATTCAAAAGGAGTGAAAATTTAATTTTGACAAACTTTGGAATGATAGTTAAATCCTCTGTAAATTTCACAAGTGAGTTTAATTTTTGAAAATTCATGGACCATTTAGGTAAATTTTGACAAATTTAGGAATAGAATATAGTTCACTTATAAAAAAGTTTCTTTATTTTTGGGAAAAGTTGTCAAAATTGATATAGTTTGATCTATCAAAAATTAAACTTTTCCTCCTATATATGTCAAAAATTAATTTATCAGTCATAAATTTGTCAAACACTTAGTTTCACTACTTTAAGGAAGAATAAATTACTCACATTGTCATACTTAGTATTTTGACTTGCATTTATTGTCATGATGGTATATAAAATCACTCATACCATATTGTCAAATTTGGGATTTTTTTTTTACATATCTTGATGATTTTCTATTATATAAATGCAGGATCTTTGGTGTACATGGTTTTAATAAATGTTTGTTTGTATTGCGGCAGGTACATATTGGAGGGCAAAGAACTTGAGTTCTACATGAAGAAACTTCAAAAGAAGAAAGGAAAGAGTGCTGGTGCTGCCTAAACAACATCCGCTTATCAAGTTTGTTTTAGGTTATGTTTTTTTTTTTTGAAACTTGAATGCATTGCATTCAAATTTTGCTTGTTAGTTTTGACATTTACATGACTATATTAATCATTTAAGATCTTACTGTTGATTCATTCACATGGTTTTAAATGAATTATCCCTAGCTTTGTTTAATAAGTTATGCACAAATGAGGCTCTGCAGAAACCAGTTCAGACCAACAACCTGAATCGTTGGGGACGAGGTTTGTTTGTCGATTAGGCATGTTCTTTGAGGGATGATTGTGGGATGAGGTTTGTTGATTGGTAAAGTAGGTTGATTTAGCAACCGTCGGTGTTAACTCTTGTTGACTGGTTATGGTGGTCATATTGTTCATCTGTTCATGTCATTATGGTTGGGTTGATGGTTTATACGGCCCATAGGTTTATTTTAATCATAAGTTGGACACACTAAAATTGTGCAAGTCGAAACCTAATTTAACCTATTTATGTAAACGAGTTAAAACGGTTGGCAGGTTGTAATAAAGGAGTTCAACGGGTTGTAAATGGGTTGACCCACTAGTCAATCCGAACGTGACTAGTTTAATTAAAGGGTTAAACAGGTTGACGTGAAAACAACCTATTAATCAAACAGGTTAGATATGAAAACTTAAAATTTGAATCGAAGCTGAATCTTTCTTCGTGTAGCTTGTAAATCAAGGTATGCAAACCTGTGTTTTTTTTACATTTATTTATTTATCGATTGATGAAATGAAATTCTGTATTGAAAATCAACAATTGTGATCTGTTATTAGTTATCCATCATTTTCTGTTATGTACTGTTGTGTTTAACAACTGTTAGACCATTTGCAGTGGCGCGGAGGCCACAAACCTATATGCAAAAGTTTTTCGGCCAAAAACTAGCAAAGCCAAATACCTTCCACGAGCCTCTACGAGTTTCTCTCAAATAACCCTCCTCCCATGGATGATTCGTGACTAGCCATGAACTGTACGTTGCCTTCACGCTCATCGCATTCTCTCTTCCACGTCCGCACTCCCTCCTTACATGTCAGCGTCCGTGAGCCCAAATGATGGATTCTACAAATTCTTATTATAACCACGCCCGCTGAATAAAAACTCAGAGTACCCACTTCAAAGGAAAAAAAGATGTGTTTGCCTGGTTCTTCTTCTTAGTTGGATTGGACGGATTCGACTAGAATACTATGATTAGGTGCAAGACTACCTCTCTTCTCGAAAGTTACACGCCCACTACTTTACGATGATGGATGACCGTCTGTAGGGTGTTTATTGCACAAGGCCCCGTAAACAGAAAACTTTATCCCAACGAATATAAGACTCTCAGCTTCACATAACATAGGGGATTAACATGCTTTCAAGAAGAACATAGAATAGTACAGGATCTAGCATGCACAGTACAGTGATCATTAGGAATTCCCAAATTAGAGATGTTGTAATATAGGGTGAACATATAGAGCCAATAACTGAAAAAAACCAAAACCGAACTAAAATAACCGAAACTGAAATAGCCAACCAGTTACAGTTAAGATAGGGCCAAAACCGAATTCCACAACCAAAAATTACCAAACCCAACAAAAACCAAACCATTATTTGAACTGAAACTCGGTTTCGGTTGTTTGAATTCCATAATAACCGAACCATCGGTTTCGGTGGACTATAAAAACCGATCCAACCGACTTTTGCACACCCCTAATATCATACCCTTTCCCTAGGGCTGTTCATGAGCCGAACCGAACCGAGCGAACCTTTGCTCGTGCTTGGCTCGTTTCCAAACCGAACCAAGCCGATCGGCTCGTTTACAACCGAGCGAAAAATCAAACGAGCATTTTTCAAGCGAGTGTCGAGCGAGCGAAACGAGCACCGAAAAAATTGTACAATGGAACTATCTTGTGTGTCATACGATTTATATTACAGTGAACATGTGTTATTGACTTAAAAAACATCACATTTCGTAACATAATATTTTCATGGATAACAATAGTTTATTTCTTTGTCCCTTGAAACCTGAACAAACCACACACGTTATCATTCCCTTTCATGTTCATCATATGTCATGCACTCCTTCACTTACTATACACTCTAGCTTGTTGAATATATACATCTAAAGTCAGTCATAAAAGTATCAAAAAAATCTTGTTTAGTCTTAGTCACTTAGTGTACTTGATCTATCTAGTGTTAATAAACTTGTTAAAACTATAAATTAGTGTCTATGGACGAGGCTCGAGCAACATAATGTTTCGAACGGTGTTAATAGACTTGTTAAAACTATTTATCAGTGTCTATGAACGAACCTCAAGCTACATGATGTTTATGTTCAAGTCATGTTAACAAACACATATAGAAATATTTGATAATACTATACGTTAAACGTAAACAAACTCTTACAGAAAAATGGGATAATATCATACGTTAAACAAGATAATATTACACATTAAGCCCGAGTTGACCAGACACCTCTAAACCCATGGTTGACCAGTAACCCTAAACCCTAAACTTTTTATCCAAAGCTTCTAAACTTGATATAAAATATGTTGAGACCCCTCGATCAAAGATCAATCATGGATGAACATATCGCAATGAGTATGCACAAAGATGTGCAGGGACTCAATGGAACACAAGATCAAAACCAGGAACAAAATTCACACACACTACATTGAAATTACACACTACAAATGACAAATCTATCGGGTATTTATACCCATGCAACAACGGTTACAAACTAACATAACTAACCATAAAATTCATGCTAATTACAACCGGTTTGACTTTTCTATTTTTACCGCTAATTAGATTACCTAATTTGATTTAAGATTGATTATGATCTTCCGATCGAAATATATCATATTAATAATTAATGTGCATCACCTTTTGGCTTTTAGAATGATGTCAAGAAATGTAAGCAATCAAGAATAAATAGCAAAGGACAAAGGTAGATTACAGCACTGTACAGAGCACTGTACTTTAAAGATCTTTTAGGGCTCAGAAACTGCAGTTCAATAGTACTTTCTCTACATTTTCTCCATCAATATTCCATCAGTAGATTAAATTGGTACATCCAATTTAGTTTATAAAGTATAAACATTAATTTGTGTTATTGATACCCCTTTTACTGCTTATCTTTTTTTATACATATTTATATATCTATATAGAAGAAAAAAATTATATTAATAAGGTTTGGATTATACATACACTCATTTTTATTATTAATACACTAATTTTCTATCTTTCTATGTATCTATGTATATGCATGTGCAGAAAGAGATAGAGAAAAAAAATAATTATGATATACTAATAACAAACCTCATTAATATAACAAAACCTGTTAAAATTTTAATCACCACAAAACACAGAAAACCATCATTAACAGCCATCATCTTCATCATCATACATCACTACATACTACCACTTCTAGCTCTTTTCTTCAATCCCACACCAAGATTCAAATCAAGATTCACATTACCATTTTCTTGATTCATCTTCTTCATCTTCATGTTCATCTTCATCATGTTCATGTTCATGTTCATGACAGATGAATTGCTGCTAAAAAGTTGATCAACAGATGTTACAACATGACATTTGCTTGTTGCACCACCGTTAACGCCACCGTTGACGCCGGCAGAGGTGGTACATTTGTGTACGGATTCCACCGTCGCCGGCGGCGGAAACACCGACGGAATCTCGAAGTTGGTTCTTGCTTTGGCGCCTCTCAGCCGCCTCGCGGCGGCGTCGTACGCACGCGCCGCCTCCTCCGCCGTGTCGAATGTCCCCAACCAGTGCCGGCACCGCCCTATGCGGTCGCGAATCTCCGCCGACCACCGCCCCCACGGCCGCTTCCTCACGCCTCTGTAACTCTTCTCCGCCGGTGAATCCGATCTTGATTCTTTCAAATTCTTCTCTTCTCCGGTGACCTTCACGGTGGCTGTTACGGTGGTTGTGGGTGTGCCAAAGAGGACGTGTTCTCCGACGACGGCGGCGATGCCTTCGAGCTCCGGCGAACGGCGGTGGTGGGTGGGTGGGAATGGGGATTCCGGTGGTGGGTTTGAGAGGTGTTGATCGGAGCTGCATGATGGTGGTTGGTGGTGTTGATGGTGGTGGTGATGGTGGTGATGAGGGAGATGATGATGATGATGATTATTATTAGGGTTGAAGAAGATGTTCATTTTTGTTTATTGATGGTGGATTGTAGTAACAGTGAGAGATGATGATCAAGTGAAGATGATGAAGGTGGTTTGTTTATATATATATATATGTATATATGTATATATATATATATAGGTGGTTTTTGCATGGGGACTGACAAGTGTATGTAGTGGTGGTATTTATACATGGATGATGATGTGAATTTTACTTGTGTGTGATTTTTAACTTTTAATGTGGTTTTGGAAAATGTGTGAAAGTATGAGTAGCTGCTTTCTATTTTCTTTTAGTTGTTCGAAATTTATGGCATGTGTGATGGAAGTTTGAGTTGTGAGCATGAAAAAATGATATCATACAGATTTTATTTTACTAATATCTTTATTTCAACCATTGAGATACACATTAAATGTAAATAAAAGGTCATATTCTTCGAAAGACGATATCACATTTGTCGTTAAAAAATATATAAAATTATTTTAGTAACAATTTTGTTTACACTCGTTAAAAATGTGTAATGTTAGAGCATTTAAACTAACTTTTCTATCCACATCACTATATTTACATTAAAACATTATTTTTACTCTACTTTTTAATTAAATAATATATTTTATATATTTATCATTATTTTTTCTTTAATTTCTACTACACTCACCGACACTTTTTAAAATGTTAAAAAATTTACAGTGAGAGGTGTAATGTTATATTAAAGGTGTGTAAAGTTAATAGTGAGATGTGTAATGTTATAATGAGTGTGATGAGTAATGCAGTAGTTATGTGATGATTATTAATTATTGATTTTTTACATTTATAAAATATTATTTTGTATATATATATAGGATACATTACAAATTTATTCTAAAAATAATTGAAATAAAAATTAAAAATAATTCAAATAATATAAAAAACACACTAAATTTTATTAATCATTTAACCAAAAAAAAACACCTACAAAGTCGCTTTAATCACCACGGTGCACTAAATGATGGTCAACCAAATCTGCTTTGAGGTTGTTATGCGTTTATCTATCGTGGATCGCAATACGGTTTAGTAGTCGCTCTTGTTGGCTAAGTTGAATGGTAGGCATGTCATGTGGTCACGCTGTTAGCATATTCTACCTTTGTCCTTTAAGTTCATGTTATGTAAAATAACACAAGCATATATTACGGTTTGAATTGTTTTCTTTTATCAAGCACATGCCAAATTAGCAATTATGTGCTATTATTTCTTAAGAACCTCAAATATGCACTCGATATCCTTTGTCATCGACTCTTAAGCTTTTCTAAAATGACATCGTTTCAAGTCACTTGTGTTAGGATGTGTGAATGATTCACAATTATGATGTAATATGGATGAATACCATCCACAATATAATAATCAACCATACTTGTACCCATTACAATAAACAAACAGGCGAATGCAATTCTGTCAATAAGGTTGTTGAAAATTAGCGGTTGATCCAAAATATTTATATCGTTGCTTGACCCCACGACACCAAAAGAGCCTGCCTGATATAAAAATAATGTGAAGCCACGACTTCAAACATTATGGTCGGGTGTGGATGGTCACCTCGTTGATGCTGACCTGTTCAAGCAACGAGACAGTTTGATCACTCTCATTATTAGCATTTAATGTTATCAAGCATCTAGGGCGAACCATTTATGACCTCATGAACCGATAAAACGGCCGATTCGCTAACTAGTACGGGTTTGAAAACATTGCTAATACCATCACTAGTGCAACTTATCTCTCAAGTGGGTGATAGTCTATAAAGTAAACGTATCACAACTCTCATGAGTAATTAATCAAAATATAATAAACCAAACGTGACAAACGAAACCTTATAGAACCTTGTAGAACCATGGAAAGATCAAAGATCTGCATTCTAGGTTGATTGTTTTAGGGGCTCTAAGAAGTGAAGAACGAATCTCATTCATTGTCGATCATCCAAGTTCTTGTGTTTGATTTTTTGGTCATGTGCTCTAATGCTTCTCTTTCTGTTTCAATCGATTGTTTCTAGTGATCATTTTCATGAATTTGGTGATTTTGTAATTTTGATAAATTTGGTGATTTTTTGAATGATTTTGTTTTATCTGATTTTACTATATGATACAAAGGAAGGATTTTGATATATTTGATGAATTTGTGATTTTTCTTGTCATGTGTTTGAAATGATTTTGGGTTTTGTCTGAGAGGCATTATTGACATTTGGTAAAAGCTTTATTAAAAAAGTTTTGGGCCCGTTTGATTCGTAGAATATTTTGCAAATATATTGGAATTGGAAATGAAATTAAAATTGGAATTGGAATTGGAATCATGATAAAATTGATAACGTGTTTGGTTTGGTCAATTTTAAGTGGAATTATAATGTTAATTTTGAACTTTCCATTGGAATGTCAAATATTACATACGTAAGTGAAAGGAATGTAAACTCCAATGAACATTGAAAATTTTTCCAATTCAAATTCCATCTGCTGACCAACCAAACGAGATTTTGAATAAAAAATTTTTCAATTTCAATCTCCATTCCTGAGAATTCTGTGAACCAAACGGGGCTTTAGTTTTAGGTGGAAGGATTATTGAAATCCCTTAAACAAGAGAATTTGATGGAAAATTTTCAAATCTAATGCCCCAAACATGATTTTAGATGATATACATTTCAATTTTAGTTTCATAAAATTTCACAAATCAAACAGACCCTAACTTTTTTTATATGAGCTTAACGAGTTTGTTTTGCTTATGATATCATGTACGTCCTTGATTAGGAAAATTAGTAAGTAAAATAATCTAGAAAGATATATGGTCTGATACATGAAGAAAATGCCAAGATGTGAAACAAGCTTGCATATTTCAGGGTCTTATGAAGAGAGGTTTGATGATGATAAACAAAATAATTTATGTATGTAGTGAATTTTGTCTAATTTTAAGAGACGTTAGAGGTATGTGAATCAAAGGAGTAATGGTCAAGGGGTAGGGCCAAGTAATAGTATTAGGCATCGTATTATAAAATCAAGTTTTATTCTTCATGTAAAAGAGATAATCTTTTGGCATAAGTTGAAAAAGAAAGTGGGGAATGGGGAGGATACAAATTTTTTGTTGGATTTATGGCTTGGGAATCCTCATTAAAATCACAATTCCTTGGGGTGTATCGGTTTGAGTTAAATTCTGACGACTCTATTAACGCTAAGAGAGATGAGAATGGTTGGATGTGGTATTGACGTAATCCCATTAGAGGAGGGGTGGAGTTAGATATAGATGATATAGATGATACTTTTGCAGTTAAGTCTATTTGAAATCATATAGATAGTATGGTTTTGCTAGATGCCTCTTCAGCTACTCGATGGAATCGTTATATTTACCTATTAAGGTAAATATTTTAGGCTGGCGTATTTGTATGAATCGTCTTTCGACTAGAATGAAGCTTGTGGATAGGGTAGTGGATGTTGCCTGTGCTCTTTGCTTGATTTGCTCTAATGTTGACGAATTTAGTGATCATCTTTTTGGAGAATGTGATGCGTCTGTTACTTTTTGGATTACTATTTTTAAAATGGCTCGATGTTGCTCATAATGGAGATTTTAAACTGACGGGATTGCTAGTATGGTTTGATTTGCTTCATACTTCGTCTAAGAAAAAAAAAACTTATTCATGCTATTATTTTAATGACTTGGTGGGTTATATGGAGATTCCAAAATAACATGTATTTTCTCAAGATGATCGGCTCAAGAATTTATTGTTCGATACTATTGTTAATTATTCGTATTGGTGGTATGTTAATAGGAACATAAAGCTAAAGATTAATTGGGTGGCATGGTTTCAAAATCCTCTAATCGTAGCATGTTTATTTTTTCTAGTATAATTTGCTAGGCTATAATATAAGAGCAGTTGAAAAAGATAATAAAATAAATTAACATAGATTTAGTCCGATAACAAGAGACAAAGATTATTAAAAAAATTGTCTAGGTTTAAATCCAGGGGAAAATCTCTAAAATAATTTTTTAAATAGTTATCCCTCAAAATGTTTCTATCAGACAAGACATCAATGGTTGTATAGGTTAGAGCCGGTGTCTGTATAGCTGAAACAATCACAAATGGGCACGTGTCCTAGGCATATGTCTCTTTGAAATCATTGTCGTGGTCACTAACGCCAACTAAAAATTTAATTTATTATATGTTCGGTCAACCTATGAGAGTAGACGCTTGCCTGTGAGGAACACGCTCCTCCTGCTTGGCACAGGCGCCCGCTTAGGCACACATGTCTATTAGGACCGGTTCTGTTGTACAAGTCCCAGCGTCTATCAGTAGAGACGTCGACACCTAGATATTCAAAGAATAATTCAGGGAACGATTTTAGGAAGAAATTAAAGAAAAAGAAGACATTTTAAGAAATTTCTCTTCTTATTTAAGGATCTCAAAATTAAACATTGCTGTTACAGAATAAATAAGTGAATATATGTATGATCTCTCACAGTAAAGTGCACCAAGAAATATGCCACTAGCTTTTAATATTATTAAATATTGATGTAAATTTTCTTAGCCTGGGCTGTCAGATTATATTTTGTCATATGACAAATAAGCAATAATTTTTTTTGGTTATATATGACAAATAAACAAATTGCCAAATATATATTAAAATTTATAAGTTCTAGAATATATGTTATTACAATTCTTTAGGTGATCTTTAGTTAAACTAGGGTTGTAAACGAGTCTAGCTAAATCAGGGTGAGCTCGAGCTTGGCTTGTTTAAAAACCGCGCTGAGCCGGTTCAACTTGTTTATTTTAACGAGTTTAAAATCCGAGGCTTGCGAGCCAACTTTTTTTATCGTTTAAAAAATTTTATTTTATTTTTGTTTATATTTATATATATAAAACAAGTAAATAATATATCTTATATTTGTTTATCTTGATTTGTTAAAAACAATTATATAAGATTGCTATTTTAAAAATTATAATCATGTTTTTATACTTTTATAATTAGTTTCTCGTTATATAATATCAAAATAATCATATATGTATGGTATATTTTAAATAATTATTTATAAATTATATAAAGTATAATTTAGGTTTAAGTTTAAACGAGCTAACGAGCCAGCTAACAAGCGAGCTGACCTTGGCTCGGGCTCGGCTCGCTTACATACCAAGCCGAGCCCGCTCGACTTGTTTATAAACGAGCCAATTTCGAGCGAGCTTTTTTCGAACTATTTTCAAGCGAGTCACGAGCTTTTTAAACAGCCCTAAATTAAACTAATAATTATGTAATCAAGCCAACACATTTTTAGCGTGAGTAGAAGAGTTTATATATCAAATATAAGTATTTGAAATGTCTAATTTCAACAAAGGAAAGTTAAATATTACCGAAAATAATAAAAGAAAGTACTCATATACAATTAGAATTAAGGTTAGTGATAAGTGTTTGAGTCTGAGGATGAGATTCTATTGTTTTTTTTTTCATCTTTTAACCTTTTCGAAAATCAGTAAATCACGTTGCTTGGTATAAATTACACGTTGTAATAATGAGCTCTCACAACTAAATAAAAAATGTACCCTTGTGGGTCGTTTGAAAGAAAAGCAACATTTAATTTTGTTACAACTTAACAAGATATCTATTTATACGTCTAAAGTATTTTAATATCTCCAAAAATAAAAGATTGTTCTTTTTTATGCCTTGTAAGATTAACAGTTCATAAAAATATAGTAACTTATTATCAAAATTTGAAGCTAATGTATAATTGTTAGTAGACTGTTAATGGAAAAGGTTAAGTTAATAATTAAGTACTATGTTTATGTCGACAAGTATGAGGTTATATCGTACCCAAAATAATAATTAGCTAACGTTTAATTGTTAATAGAGTATTAATGGTTTTTGTTTTACATAGGCTTAGTGTACATACACATTTTTTAATAAAGTTTAAATCTAAAATTTCATTTTTTATAATGTTAAGCAGTTTTTTTTAATTTGTTAAAAATGCATTTAGATATATATGATTTGTAAAAATACATTTATATTTATTATATATAAATATATAATCAATAGTATAGACAATATATCATTTATAGTTTGTAAAACATAATTAGATTTAGACAAATTAAATTTTAATAATCTAAAATATGTCATAATGATCTAATCTTTTTTGAACGACTAAAGGATAGTTGACGGGCCAATGACCTACCTGATCAGCTCCATCTTTTAAGTACAAAACCAAGACCATCTTAAGAAGAAAACTCACATATAATAATGCATACTAACATTTTAATCAATGATAAATCCAGTTTTTATTTTTATTACTAACGACAATCTCAGTAAATGATCTTAATATATTTACATTTAGATTTCACTCTATTTCATTTATACGTTTACCATTTCGTTTAAAATAATATTTGTGAGTGAATTTAAGTGCAAATCAAGTATTAATACAAGAAGATTAGGCTAATGAGATTATCCTTAGTAACAAAACTGAAATTTGAAAGTGTCATTGATTAAAGGCAAATTGGATTTAATTAATCAAAACTATTACTAATTGGCCGATAATAATTCATAATATTAATTTTGTCGGTAACACACTCAACTTTTACTGTTATTATCAATAACAGTCTCAGTAACATACTTATCAAATATTTATGCTTGATTTGCATACGATTTCCTTCACAATAATTATTATGAATAATGATAAAACATAGACGTTAAATCGGGCCTAAAATAAATAAACATAAAGTGTACATATTTGATAATTACATCATTGGGACTGTTTAATAATAGTGAAAGTTGTGAGTGTTACCGGCCAAAATTAATTGTATGGATTATTATCAGCAATGAGTAGTAGTTTTGATTTTTAAAATCCAATTTTCCTTGATTATACTATAAGTATAAATTATTGTCCGGCCGATAATTCATAGTAGTTTCGATATTTAAAATCCTATTTACCTTAATAAATCTATAAGTATAAATTATTGTCCGGCCGATAATTCATAGTTTGGAGTATTATTGTTATTATTTGAACGACCAATAAATATTTTAAGTTTGGTTACCCGGACAAACCCATTGACGAAAGCTAGCTACGCTCGCGAACATAAACAACGCTAATGACCCGGTCCACCCAGGAATGTTATCTTTCAAACAAATTTCAACTTTTGAATATGTTGCAATAAAGATTTTAAAATTTTCTTTTCATCAACACACACTTGAAACAATTTACGGCTATTATTCTTACCATCCTGAATACATTATATTATTTTGTTATTATTATTGAGAGAGTATCAATTTAGATAAGTGTAGCAATTTAATGATTTAATAATGAGAAATTGGAAGAAAGATTTCACCACAAGATACGATGAGACCCACAATCCGTCATCTATGGTCATTCACACACGATTGATTTCCCCCACAAAATGACACAAACACCCCTCAACCCCACTCCACACTCAATGTCCTTTCAAGCACCACACTCGGGGGCAAAAATGGAAACTCACACAACTGATTAGATGTAAGGAGATGATCTCGAGATCAAACGAACCCCAGCCGTTGATTTAATCAAGCGTCACGATTGCGTAAGAGGAGAAGATTGTTTTGACAGTTTTTGAAGAGATGATTAGGGGGTTTAACCGGGGGAATTTTCAGGTGTGGCGGAGGTGCAGGGGTGTGACCGTGGGGTGGAGGAGAAGGTGAATTTGTTTGATTTACGAGGTTGCAAAATGGTGGTGCATGGTAAAAGATTGTATGTGCAGAAGTTAATGTTGATGTTTTATTATCCACGTCATCTAGTTTTGGAAATTATGGGAGACCATTCTAGATTACATGTTATATACTTGATATTAATAATATTAATAATTTGAACGAGTGGTATCAGACTATCAGACTCATGAACCGGTCTGTGACATTTTTATCTTGGAAATTTATACGATGCAAATGCGGCTCACAACGTCACATTGAGCAAATGCATGGTGTTTGAACTAATATATCTGCTCTAATCCTGGTCTAGGTTGGTCAGCCTCAAGATGTTTACTTAGTGGGATCAAACCCGGGTTTCCTTTGGAGAACCTAAGTTGTCAACTGTTAGTCGTCTTTTAATTATAATCTACAAGATAATAGTTCGTATTATTAATTATGTTATTTTGATATGAAGAGATTTGCATTAAGGATACTTGAGTGATAAGAAGCATCCATCCTAAAAGGTTTTTAGGTATACGTGTTATTATTTTAACATAGTATATAATACAAAAATGTTTTTAGGTATACGTATTATTATTTTAACATATAAAAAAATTTCTTTTTTATTATAATAATCGACCTCTCTTTATAATTAGTGTGATGTTTGATGTTCTTTGTTTTACATTCGTATTATGATTTATGTTTATACGAAATACTTGGATTTTGTGTTGTCAGTTTTAAAGTTTGTGTCGTCTATTTGAATTTTGTGTTGTCTGATTGTAATTATGCTATCTTTTTGAAATTGTATTATCTGTTTTTAAGGGTCAAAATTTGACTTTGTAGTTAACGGGAATGGTTTATCGCAAATTCTAGATCCATTTATATGACGAGCCGATTCCAACGCCGCCGGAATGACTTCAATCGAAGTATGTTTGTGTTAGTTTTGAGGTAAAAAAAAATCATTGTTAGGATATATACTTATAGTTCTTATTTGAACTTTCCACATTCATTATTATATGTTATACAGCAAAAATCTATATTACATGTATATCCTGATATATTTCTCTTTTACTGTTTGTATTTAAGAATGATTCTTCCGTTAAAAAAATGGTTGATGGATCTTTCAAAATGTTAAAATTCTTGAACATGAGATATTGTATGGTTTGGTAAAGAGTCGAACTTAAACTCAATCAACTTTTATAGTTAATCTCAATTTTACTTGCATTGATGTGAATCTTATTTAAAGATAACTTGTGCTCGGTAAATTTAATGAACTTAGAAGCTTCATTGAACTCTTTTTTTTTCAATGAATACTTTAAGCTTGGTCACCTAGGTAAATTTATTAGGAAAATGCCACCCACGCCCGCGAACACTAACATTGCTGGTGACCCGGCCCGCCCACTATTCTAGGAGAAACTCACCACCCAAACGCCCACTGTGATAAAAGTAAAACACATGGTCCACTTGAAACATATTACACCAAGTGAGACTTAAACCCATAAAGCCATGGATGGCTCCTTCCAAATCAATTAATCTATGGCTCATTGGCTGAACTCTATTTTAATGGGAAATCTGTATAAACTACATTATAAACTTACCCCTATCATGATTGAATCTGGTGTTACCGCTAGGCTACAGTCCAAGGGTTACTTAATGTGTAAATAGTCGATCGTCTCTCGGTATTACGATATCTAGTGTTTATTTTCATCAAATTGGTGTGGGTTTAAATTCTATAAGATGAACAATAGTAGAAACTAGAATTAAGGCCCCCGTGTTGCGGCGATGGCGTAAAACCATACCAAATATCGCCAATGTCACACCACTGGCAGCGACCACCAATACTGAAGTTGCGG
Organism: Flaveria ramosissima; assembly: GCA_025215565.1. Taxonomy (NCBI): domain Eukaryota; kingdom Viridiplantae; phylum Streptophyta; class Magnoliopsida; order Asterales; family Asteraceae; genus Flaveria; species Flaveria ramosissima. The sequence goes on from CM046031.1 coordinate 4,094,462, forward strand.
TGTTTTAATGCGTAGAAATTAGACTGAGACGTAAAACAAAGAAAAATTTAAATAAGTCAATCTAGGACCCGCGTGTTGCGATGAACTTGTCAAACGGGTGAAAATAGACGTAAAAACGTTGAACCACACATGCACGTTGCGTCGTGTTAAGTCACAAAATTTAGAACGAAACGTAAAAATATTGAACCACACATGCATTTTGCATCGTGTTAACTTGAAAAACTCAGAACGAAACGTAAAACATAAATTTACAAAATATGAAAAATATAATGGATTAATTAAAATTGAAAGTAAAAAGTTGTAAGGTTAAATTGCCAAAAATAAAAAGTTTTGAGCCAAAAGTAAATACTCAAATTTTTTTGAGGTTAAATTGCAAAGATAAAAATTTTTTAGGTTAAAAACAAAAAAAATTTTTTATAAAACACTCTATGCATAAGGTACAACACCTTATGCATAGAGAGGTTGAAAATTAGTATATTATAAATGAATACACTTCAAAGACTTATTCATATTATTTCTTTCGTTTTTCATCTATTAATATAACGAATATAAAGGTAACCTTCAAAGATTTTATACTTTTTAAATATTAAAGAACAAAAAAAAGATTATAATTTTGCAATTGTTACAAAGAAGGTTTTATAATCAATTCTTATAAAATGTTATTATCTAAACTTCTAAAGTTAAGGGGCTGTTTGATTGCGCTGACTGAGTAAGATCTGACTGAGTCAGAAGCTGACCCAGTAAGAAGTTCTGACTGAGTCTGCATCTGACTGAAACTTGGCTGTTTGATTTAGTATCTGACTGACTCTGCTGAATGATAAAAATAACCTTATTGCCCCGTTGTTCTAACGAGTTTGAATTTAACTGGTGTTGTGTAATCAATAAAAATAGCCAAATTAGAATAATTCAAAATGTCATACAAAATAGAAGTTAACATAAATCAAACATAATCTACATACCCATATGCATACACATCTACATACCCATATACATACACATCTACATACACATACATCTACATACACATATACATACACATCTACATACACATACATCTACATACACATACATCTACATACACATCTACATACACATCTACATACACATATACATCTACATACACATCTACATACACATATACATCTACATACACATCTACATACACATATACATCTACATACACATCTACATACACATATACATACACATCTATATGCATATACATCTATATTCATAAAGAAATGATGATTACCGCAGGGAGATGCTTGGGAGGCGCTCGGGAGGTGCTCGGTTAGGGCTCGCGCAGGTCGGAGGTGCTCGGTTAGGGCTCGCGCAGGTCGGAGGTGCTCGGTTAGGGCTCGTGCAGGTCGGAGGTGCTCGGTTAGGGCTCGCGCAGGTCGGAGGTGCTCGGTTAGGGCTCGCGCAGGTCGGAGGTGCTCGGTTAGGGCTCGCGCAGGTCGGAGGGGCTCGGTTAGGGCTCGCGCAGGTCGGAGGGGCTCGGTTAGGGCTCGCGCAGGTCGGAGGGGCTCGGTTAGGGCTCGCGCAGGTCAGGGGGGGGGTGTCGAAGTCGCGCAGGGGGAGGGGAGGTGGCCGATCGAGAGCGCAGGGGGAGGGGAGGTGGCCGATCGAGAGCGCAGGGGGAGGGGAGGTAGCCGATCGAGAGCACAGGGGGGGGGAGGTGGCCGATCGAGCGCAGGAGGTGGAGATTTTGGGTGTTGGTGGTGTGCAATAGAGAGAAGGAGGTGGATATTTTGGGTCAGCAACTCATTTTTTCAGGTTTGGGTCAGAAGAAATAACCCGGTCAGCTTGCTCCATGCGAGTATCAAACGGGCTGACCCGCTGACCGAATCAGGCGGGTCAGCCGTGTCAGACATAAACAAACAGACCCTTAGATTTTAACATTTTAAGAACATGTTTATTAGATCCTTTTGAGGCTTTGATAATTGGTCCAGAAATCTACAAACCTCAGCCGCTAGGGTTAAATTTCTATATGGTGTTGGGCTTGCTAGCAAATCATTTTTGGGATTGGGCTTAAAACTCTCAAAGACATTTTTCTTGTGTGTTACTCGATCTGTTAAAAAAAGTATTTATAGTTATTATTTCGAATAACACACCCTTTAAAATCTACTCTGACCAATTTAAGATACTCGAAAGCACTAATTTAGTAAGAATTGTACCACTAGGTTAAGTTGCTAGAAGGCAATCAATATTTAAAGTTGTGACATGTTGTCACTTATGACGTTGTCTAGACGCCCATTGTAGCCATCTATACATGCCTTGGTGTGAGCTTTCTTTACAAAGTAGATGATGGGAATAGAACAAACCAATCACTAAAATCACATTATCTGACTTGATTTAAGTGTGTTCTTAAAACTATGAGAAAACTTTATAAAATAGTAAACAAGTTTTAGAAGTGTTCCAATTATGTCTCCAATCTGGTCATTAAAATTTTATGAATGTTCCAATCAACTCACTTATATTTTTTCAAGATTTTTAAATAATTTGCAGTTTTTATATAATACTTTGTTTCTTTATAAATATTGTCAATTTTTTTAAGTATTTCAATTTTTTTAAAAATATTTTTACAATTTATGAGTGAACTAATTAAAACAATCCTAAAACTTTAGTGACTTAATTGAGACAAAAAATTTATGAGTTACCTGATTGAGACAAAAATTATTATAAATAAACTGATTGAGACAAATAAATTTGTAAATGACTTAATTAGATCAGTTATAAAACTTAATTACTATTTTACAAAGTCATCCATAAAAGTATCTACTAATTGGTATCGAGAATAAGGCAATAGCTACCACTAATTCATATCAAGGCACTAACCAATAATGGAAAACTATATTATTATTTTAAACCTTTGTAAACTCTTATACACTACATATAAGCTATATTTAGCGAAAACAAATATAATCTTAAAGTTTAGAAGCCATGATTTTACAAAGAACCGTTTAAATATCGGTTTTAGAGGTACTGTTAGGCTAAAATACATTTTTATGCTTTCTTTTTAAATTCTCTTTTTTATAGTAGGGTTTATTGGAAATTAACAGTTCTTATGTTTTTAGATAATTAACTTTATTTTTTACAATATAAGTGTCCAAATGCACATTTTTCGGTTAAATAAACCATCTAAAATCACAACTAAGTCTAATAAATCACAGAAAAAATATTTTGATACTTTTTAAACATATTAAACCTCTTGGAGCGTCCAAAGACATGTTCCTTATCGTAGTAATTTTTGTAATATTCTACACCATCTAATTATAATTCTAAAAATACTTGTTTAAACATTAAAAACTTAATACCCTTAGTTTTTGTTAGAAATCTTGTTAAGTTACACTTTAGTGACCTTGTATACAAATGCTTGTACATAGCCTTATATTTAGTCATACCTTCTCTGAGCTTGAAAAGCAAGATTTTCAACTTAATTTTGGCGTACCCAAGACGGACTAAATATGAGGGATTATGGCATACCCAAGACGGACTTAATTTCAACTTAATTTTCAACGAATGATGATGACGGATGGATGAGTTTGCATGATTTGAGATAAAAAAGTTAAGAAGGAAGATTGCTGAGAGTTATGTGCATGAAGCTGGGATTTTTACATAAAAGTATGAGGGATTATGGTTGTTATTAAGTACCATCAGCATTTATGTAAAAATTAATGTAGGTTAATATTTGTATATTTTAGCATATGTTGGTATTTCACAAGCTATAACTTTGCTTGTTCATTAAAATATTTATTGAACTTATGGTACATCATAATAATATACTTTGTGTACATGTCTGGTTTTATGAAGTTTATATTTTACAATGTGTAGTATCTTATTTATTTAGGTTATGTGAAATGGTTAAAAAAACTAAAATGTAACTAAGTGGGCCGGGCAAATAAAGGATCTGGGCTTATTTCTAGTGGGCCAAGCCCATACATATCGTTACATAAGTGGCTAAGTGTAAATATCTGTCACGAAAATAAAAAATAGGGCCTGAAAATCACGGTAGCCACAAGTAACAACTCACAAGATGTACCATCTATTCTACTAATTTAATTTTAAAAGTCCATGTTACGGACTTACGGTTCAATATGAAACATGTAATATAAACTTAAACACTAAATACTTAACTTTGATATAAAAGGGAAGAGTTTAATGATCTAATAGTAAAAAGTGTAAGAAGTAATCTTAATCGTCCATCTTCTTAATCAATAATTGAGATCAATTTGTATGAAAAAGTTTGTTAGTGAGGTATTTTAGGACCTAAAATACCTCTTTAACAAACTTGTCTTGCAAATTGATCTCAACCATTGATTAGGAAGAATAATAAAATTAATATTTTTATATTTTCCAAATTATAAGAATTTTTTTTGATAAATAAAACATGTTTCTTTTTATTAAAAAATACATTTTTAAAAAATTAAAATTTATAAAATATAAAGGTTTTTAAAAACAAAGAACTTTCAAAAAATGACATTGTTTAAGAAAAGAATTGGAGTGTTGAAAACCAATTTGTTAAGTAAAAGTATTTTAAAGACGAAAGCTTGAAAATTGTTGTTAGTGTTTTATGAGAAAGGTTCAATGAAAAAGACTTCTAAAATTAAAAAAAATATAAGAAGTAATTTCAACCATAAATCTCTTTAATCAATGGTTGAGATTAATTTGTAAGAAAAATTTTGTTAGAGATGTATTTTAGTAATAACTGACTTTTTGCAAGTTCTCTTATTTTTTTAAAACGTTCATAACTTTTATGTACGACATCATTTTTTTTATGAAAATTACACCATAAAAAAAGAGTTTTTTTAATCTTTAAAATGAGTACAATACTGTTATATAAAAAGATAATTAGCTTTTTTTACGTTTTTAAGCCCACTACTCGTAATTGTGTCTTTACTACAGCTCATTGTGTCTTTTTTGTTAGCTATTTTGTTTTTCTGAATACTATTATGTTTTTATAAAATGATAAATTTTAAGAAAATATAATGGTAAAATAATATTGTTGTTTATTTCTAATATGTAAAACACAATAATAAAGTAACACATAATTAATCTAATATATTAAAAATAATAACAAAATAACACAATGTCTTATTATGGTTTTTTTTTTATCATTGTGTTATCTTGAACACTATAAGTTTTAAAAACTATATTGGTAAAATAATATCATTGTGTACTTTTAATTATAAAATACAATAATAGATAACAAATTTATATAACTATAAAGAACAATGACAAAATAACACATTGTCTTATTGTGTTATCTTCAATACCATGAGTTTTAAGCGAAAGTATATCATTGTGTATTTCTAATTGTAAAACATAAAGTAAATAATAAGTTTATATAATCTATATAAACAATGACAAAAATAACATAAAATGATCTAATACGTAAAACACAATTATAATTACATATAACAAATAATCTAAAATATATGACATAATAAACTGATATTTGACATAATGAACGTATAAGACATAATGAGCTGATGTATTTGACATAATGACCAAAATACCATGCTTCTTAAATCAATAGAAGGACATGTGTCAAACTTACAAATATTCTTAGGCTTTTTAGATTAAATATCATTTTCAGTATAATCCTACCCTTGTTTTATTACCTAAATGTAATTTCAATCATATTTCACTTGAAAATTTATTTTATAATTTTAAAATATTAATAAATAATTACTTAGTATTTTTCATCAACTCATCTGATACGCAGGTCTCTAACTAGTGAAATTAATAAAAGTAAACTAGAAAAATATATAAGGGTAGAACTATCATAAATAAAAGTGTTTTTACAAGTTTTGTTGACTTAGAAATAGCCATTTTTATTGACTTTTTATTATTTTTCTCATATTTTTAAGCATTCATAACTTTTATGTATGACATATTTTTTTTTATAAAAATTACACCATAAAAACGAGCGTTTTTATCTTTAAAATGAGTATAATATTGTTATATAATATTTTGATAATTTTTATTTTACTTTTTTAAGCTCATCTAGTCATTATGTTTTTTAATGCAGTTCATTGTGTTTTTTTGTTAGTTACTATGTTTTTTTAACTACTATTGTGTTTTTTTTAAAATGACGAATGTTAAAAAAGTATAATGATGAAATATCATTGTTGTGTATCTCTAATATGTAAAACACAATAATAAATTAACAACTAATTAATCTAATACATTAAAAATAATGTCAAAATAACACAATGTTTCATTGTAATTTTTGATCGTCATTGTGTAATCTTGAACACTATGAGTTTTGAAAAATACATTGGTGAAATAAAATCATTGTGTACTTTTAATTGTAAAATACATTGATAGATAACAACAACCTTATATAATATATAAAAGATAATAACAAAAATAACACATTGTGTTATTTTCAATACTATGAGTTTTGATAAATACATTGGTGAAAGTATATTATTATGTATTTCTAATTGTAAAACAACATGATAGTTAAAAAGTTTTTATAATCTATAGATACAATAACAATAATAACACAAAATGATCTAAAATGTAAAATACAATGATAAATACATATAACAAATGATGTAAATTATATGACACAATAAACATATATGACACAATGAACTGATATATTTGACACTATTACCAAAATCCTCACATTTCTAAAACAATAGAAGTACACGTGTAAAGCCCATAATTTTTTGAATTTTTTTTGTCTTAAATACACTTTTTACTATAACCCTACCCTATGAAAATGTAATAATTCAAAACTTCAAATAAAGCTCAAAATCTACTTTCAAAATTTGGAAGGTTTCTTCGATCCATTGAATACGGGTGATAAACCAGATTCGTTTTTATTATTTTTACTTGTTTGATCTCTTTTCTTTGCTTGTCACATTAATTACTGTTTTTCTTTATTGTTTTATAAACAGATAATCTCTTTAAAATGTTGTTTGTATTGTTTTTTATTTTAAATTGAACAGATATTAATATAATTTTATTAATCACTTGTACATTCACCTTTGTATTTTTGTTGTCTTTTTATTTATTCCATTTTAATTTTTTTGTTTTACTTTTATTATTCTTAATAGTTAGTATTACTATTCACCTATATATTTGAAAACAAATGAAATGAATGGGTTATTCAAACTTTGATCATGACAAATTTTTTTATACGTTTTTAATCTTGCTTTGGGGTTTGAGCTGAGACAGTGGGTTTGTGAGGTGGGTGGCTGGGTGGAGCCGGTTGCCTTATGGCGTTCCGTTTATGGCAAAGCCAACCTCAGCTACCACGTTCCGTTTGTGAGGTGGGTGGCTGGGTGGATCCGTTTACGGTTGCTTAAAGGTATCCGTTTGTTAATTGTTATTTGATTTAATTTCTAATATTTAGGTTTATGAATTAGGTATATGAAGTAAGGATTTGAAAGATGAATCAGATTTGAAAGATGAAATAGGGATTTAATATTGAAATTAGGAATTTAAATTGTGTTATTTCTAAGTACAATTTGTAATCTTTTTGTGTTATTTGTTATAAAATTAGCGATTAAAAAGGTTGAAAAACAAGTTTTTATTAGCAATTTTTAAAAAGAAAATTTCAAGAGAAGGATACTAGTTCTAATAATGATAATGAAATGCAATCAATTGATGATGCTCATATTGGATCTACTACTCCTTCGATTTCAATTCATTCGGGTTCAATTCCTTCGATCCATATGAATTTGATTTGAATGATCTTTATTTGACCCCTTTATTGTCATGTTATTTTATTTTATTAAAATAAATGTACGGTAAAATTTTTTTTACGTTACCCCTGAACTTTTTTTCTAGATCTGCCACTGGTTTTGTTGTTTCCATCGTTTTCTCCTCGGCGATGGTGGTTATGCAGTAGTCGAGTGGTGGGTGTTTCTAGAGTTTCGGTGTTAGCCCATAAAGGGCGACTCTTCTTCATTTGTCTCCAATAGTTGTAGATAGGCCACGGTTATGGTGATGTAACGAGGGGTTTCCATGAAAAGAAACTCCGTCGGAGGAAATGTGGGTTGGACCTCCAATGTCAACTGCACTCTTTGGGTCAAAATCAAAATCTCTGTGTCAGGAAATGGCTGTGGGTAACCACCCATAATGTGTGTAAACATCGACTATAATGTGTGTAATCTGGTAAAATCTAAAATTAGTTGAACCATCATCTGTGTATGCAGATCTATTTTTGCCATGAATAGCTTTTGCAAGGAGATAGCACTTTAGTTACAAATGCAATATGTTTTCGTCTGCGTATGGAATTTGTAAAATGTGTTTATGTAACACTTCAAATGAATATATGTTTATACACTTTGTTCACGTTACTTAACGCCGCCATATGTCTACGACGCAATGCACGACACTATAAGTTGTTTCCAGTTTCACCTTTAACTGGCAACATATGTGCCCAATCGTTTCTTTTGTAGGTTATCAACAAGTGTTCAAAATTGGTATCAATTAAGACATAATTAGTGGTTAACTTCTCGAAAGGAGTATGCCTTTTTAAAAACCCTCATCAACATGTGGATTTGGGTTCATAATGCATTTACTTGCTATTTTAAATTCTTAATGTTTGCTTTGAATGGTCATGTACAAACTAGCGGCATATATGTTTGATGTGTTTGTATGATGTTATCGAATGTAGGATTTACAAATAAATTTGATCTCTTTTTCATTACTATACGTTAACTAGGACACGTCATGGTTTTCCCCGCACAACGCGCATGCGGAATAAACCTAGTTGTTATATATTTAATACTTTAAAAGAACTAAAAAAAATTATTTTTTAACAACGATTTAGTTTACTTCTGATGTTGTATCATTATTCACCATGGGATTTGAACCATCGATCTCAAAAGGACATACACCATTTCACACACCAGGATACCACTAATCGAAAGGCCCATTGATTTATATAAGTTATTTCACATGATATAAAAGCGCTTCATAAAACATTAAAAAAGTTAAGAAGTTTATACAAATTATCTTACATGGTATCAGAGCAGGTTAATCTAATTTTTTTAACTTACTCTCATACCATGTAAGATAACATAATACAAACCTCAACTCCACTTACTGTTCCACACTATATTATATTAGTATAGCCAATATATCTTTCCTTACACCTATGTGGGATTAAAACTACAAATACTTTTAAACACAGGTTATCTTCCTAGCAATCTTCTTTGGACATAGAACCCGATTTACTCATCTGAACAAAGGTGAATGGCTAAGATGGTGATGCAGCGCCGACTAGCTACGAACAACCATTATCAAATCGTATGCTCAAGAATCATTGTCTGTTTCTCATTGAAAAAGATGACTCGTTATATAAAAGTAAAAAGATTGGTGACAAATTTCAAATATTCGTAAAATTTACTTTAACAACTCAAGTTGTACTTTGATATGTATATAATGTACAAGTCCTACATCGACAACACAATAGAAGACGTTTTGAACTAATCACATCGCTAGAAACGTTGTAACGCGGATAGTGGAATAATGTAATTCCTATGATACCCTCATAGGATAAGGTGGAAAAATCCCGTAACGTGCAATAGCTTAATCATATTTAAATCAATATCGACAAAGGAACGTTTTACACGATTTCTTAAACACAAATTTTTATTTTTTTATTTTTTTAGTGTATAAGTATGACATATTAGGGCATTAGGCGAATGAAACCTAATTACAACCGTATAGAATTACATCTCTATTTTAAGACACGTTTTTTTAGAAATTAACCAATTAGAATAGTATAAAATTGAAACTACGTTTTAATAATAGTATAAAAATCAAAATATTATTTAAAAACATGATACCTTTCACCGCTATATATATATATATATTAGTTTATTGAAAACATGATATATCTAAAATTAACCAAATCTCTAATCTCACCAATCACAAATGGGAAGAAAAACCCTAATCTCACTTATGTTCCTTCTTCAAGCAATCATCAATAGTTGTAGTTTTGCCACTGCTCAAAAACCAAATCCAAATCAACAACTCTTCAAATGCAGTAAAGCCAATTTCAAATCCGATAACCTACTAGAATCACGCGATTTCGCATTGAGAACATTATACAAGAACTTTGCATATCCCGCGGCTTACAATGGTTATGAAAATGGCAACACTCCTGAAGTGTACAGCTACGGTCTTTGCCCTCCAAACATTAAACAAAACGCTTGTGTGGAGTGCGTCAACAACACAATCCCGTATCTTACGAAAAACTGCCCTAAACAAAAGGAAGGTGTGGCATGGACAGTGTTACCAACAGTAAACTGCATGGTGCGTTATGCAGATTATCCAATCGAGAAAAAGCTCGCTGACTGGGCTTGGGCCACCTTCTCTACCCCAAATCTGACTTCGGTTAATGCTGGTGAGTTGGAGAAGGGGTTGAACAACTTGGCGAGTAAGTTAAAGGAGCCGACGGCCGCAGGTGATGTTTATAAGAAATTCAAGACAGGGTCTGTAACTTATGGGCCAGGTTCGCGCACATTGTTCGGGTCTATGCAGTGTACTCCTGATATTGAAAAGGATAAGTGCATGAAATGTTTATCTGATGCAACTAATGCGATTCATAATTGTTGTAGCAAGAAAACAAAACTTGGTGGAATAGCCATTTCTACTAATTGTTATTATTGGTATTCACATGAAAATAAATTTTCTGCTTAAGGTGCTGCTTGGCAGCCTCTTAATCAAGCTTTTAATGATTCAGATGTCTGAATGGTTTAGCATTTAATGGTTCAGACAGGTTGTTTTGCGAGCAAATGTTTGAATGGTTCAGACATTTGCCTATGAATGGTTAAGCATTATACTAATGCTGAATGGTTAAGAGGTCTAATGCTGAATGGTTAAAATCTATTATCTAAATTGGTCAGACATTTGCATTTGAATAGTTAAATGATATACTATCTTTAAATGGTTTAGACCTCTTAATGGTTCAACACTTAATGGTTCAGACCTCTTATTGGTTCAACACTTAATCATTCAGAAGTTGCCAAACAACCCCTAAGACATTTTCGTACATCTCCATCCCTTACACCACCACAATAACAAAAACAACATATCTTTTTTACGTTGTTCTATTCTTGTAATTTTTCCATGCACGTCGCATAGGGAACTGTTTAATAGTGTTTAGATTTAATCACATGAAAAGCGAATTTTGTATTATAAGCCAAAAGCACATTAGGTTGGATTTTTCAGGCGAGTTCAAAATGTAGATACAACGCGGTATAAATTTGCAACGCTTCTTTTGACGATTTGCATGTAATAAAATTTCAGAATCTTGAAAGAACTTGTAAAAATATTTAAAACTAAAAAAGTAAAAAAAAAACAAGAAAAATATAATCCGGTAAAATATACTAAAGAAACAAAACACACATAACTAAAGCAAAGAATTTTATTTATTTATTTATTTCATGTAAATAGAGAGTAAAAACATTTTTTATTTTGTGGGATTAAACAGTTTCATTTTTAGAAAGAAATTATGTTCAAGTAAGCAAATAGAAAAGATGTCATGGTTACAAGAGTCTATCTATCACGTATAGACTTTAGGACATCGTGGCCTAACCGTCGAGTTGAAGTCGGGACCTAAAAGATCGAATGGAACAGTACATAGACAAATAAATTCCTTATGAATTCCAAGGTACTCTCTTTTAATTAAGATTCATGAAATTTATCATTCAAGAGTAAGTAGAAAAATGAAAAATCTCCGCTAACACCCTCAAGAGAAGATCTTTTTTAGATCTGCAATGAATAATCTAGTCCTCTTTGAATTGATCTTGTACTCTAGAGAAATGGAAGCGTTAGTTTATATCATATAAAAAGTGGGGTAGGTTTCACACAATTTTATATCTAAAAACTTGTATTAAAACCACGCGTTGTGGTGTTGGAGATTAAATCGTCAAAAACTAACTATGAAACGTCATCTCAACTCTCTGCGTCGAGGGAGCATTGCTAATATACGTAACTTTAATAAAAACGTAACCTTAGAGTGCGTTTCTAACAATCGAAATTCTATTTTCAATAATAAAATTGTCACAAACCCACGAATTAGGATGGGACCGTTGATTATATTCAGAACTTTATATAAAACGTCTTAAATAAGTGTTCTTCTTACTCCAGAAATTGCTCACATAACAGACATAAATCAACACCAACGTTTACGCCCTTTTAATAAGAGCACTCCTGGTAGGCATACATTCCATCTCGGCTCTCCATGCAAAATATTAACTTTTTTGGAACCCAATCGCACCAGTTGATAAAAGAGTTGGGGTTGGATTGGGGGGGGGGGGGCATTTATAGATTGAGAGGATATGTTGAATCACTTTAACTAAGAACTCACATTTGGGGTCAATAATCCAAATCCATCCACTGTTTGTTTAAGTAAGTAATGCTTTAATATTAACATTGAACTTTAACAAGCTATAATCAGTCCCTGAGATGAAGCATTATCCAAAACTTCTATAGATCCAGAAGTGAGATCATTAACATCGAGTTGAAGAATAACTTTTTTTTTATAGATTTTTCAAGACCAATAATCCTTAGTTTAAATGGTTAAAGTGAGGTACCTAAGACAATTAAAAATAGAGAGGTTTTGGGTTTGAGTCTCGATCAGGGCAAAAATGCTCTGGATTGAGTGAGTAGTTTTTTCTGGTTATGGGTTTCCTCCAAAGAAAATGAAGGAGAAGCAAATAGGTGGATTACGATTAATATAACACTTATGATCCCAAACAATATCGTACATTTATCGTTAAAAAACAATTTTTTTTTGGTCTTGGCCAATTTCACAATCCAAAGAAATAGATTGGTGGATCATCCTTTGAGAATTTTAACTTCCCTCCTTTTCTTAATGAGAATCCAAAAGATTGGCACTAATTGAACCTATCATCAGGGGCAATGTATTGCTGGCCCGGGGCCTCGATTGACCCTTCCGGTTTTTTCGCTCAGAAGTATAAATTTATGCATTTTATCTGAAATTGAATTACAACTTTTCATGCAAAGACGTTCAATATCATCATACTCTCTAACTTGATGAAGGAACATTTATTTATTGATGAAGGAACATTAAACACGATTTATTGAACTCAAACATAAACAAAAAGAAATATAGTCTTTATTCTTTACTTTAAACTCATGACAATTTAGGTAGAACGAAACATAATTACAATTGTATAGAACTAAAACTCTATTTTAAGACACGTTTTTAACAATCCAACAATTAAAATCGTAAAAGATTCAAATGATTTATAATACGTTGACTTTAACAACTATAAGTATATGTTTATTGGTAGCACGAAATATCAAAAATTACAGATCACAAATGGAAACCAAATCACTAATTTTACTTGTGTTCATTCTTCAAGCAATCATCAATGGTGGCAATCTCTCCATAGCTCAAAAACCAACATCCACACAACAAACCTTCAGATGCAGCAAGAATGGAAACTTCAAATCCGATGACCTACTTAAAGAACGAGACGTTGCATTCGATTTACTCTTCAAAAACATCAAACCTTACAACTGTTTTCATACCGGTAGTGCTGATGGAATTTGGGCAACTGCGCTTTGCCCCCCGAACGTCAAAGAGGAAACTTGCTACGAGTGTATGCACAACACCATCCCATATCTTAAAAACAGTTGCCCTAAACAAAAAGAAGGTGTGGCTTGGACAGTTTTACCAAAAATAAATTGCATGGTGCGTTATGCAGATTTTTCAATTCAAGGAAAGCTTACTGAGTGGGCTTGGGCCACTTTCTCTTCCCCACCAAACATGACTGCTGCTAACGTCGGCGAGTTGGAGAAAGGGCTAAACGATTTGGCGAATAAGTTGAAAGAGCCGGCTGCAGGAGGTGATAACTCAAAGAAATATGGGTCTGGATCTTTAACTTATGGGTCGGGTTCGCAAACTTTATATGGGTCCATGCAATGTACTCCTGATATAGGCAAGGATAAGTGCATGAAATGTTTATCTGATGCAATTAAGGAGATCCATAATTGTTGTAGTAAGTCAAGATCACGAACTGGTTCAGCCTTGTCTACTAATTGTTATTTTTGGTATGCGCATTTTAACTTTCTTTCTTAACAATATGTCTTTTTGAGATGTTTGATCTTAGTGTATGGGTCACTTGTATTATTTAAACAAGTCGCTTTTATTTTAAGCATGTTTATGAAATTCAATATTGTGTTGAATTTTACTAGTATTGAGTTATTGACCATTAAAGCTTGTAAACTATGTTTTGATTGATGTTAAAATAACAAAATTTTGAAGCATTGGTCGACCACTTGAAAATCCATATGTAAATATTTGCAAGAATTTGATGAAATTTTTATATATGTGCCTCCGGGCATGTAGCGCAAGTTGTGGGGGACTGAGTATTATACAAGTGTGGGGAGAACCCCTGCTGAAATGCCACAACCTCCCATTATACCATGTTTCGACACGAGTCTGGTGTGTTTCGTCTCTGATAAGTGCGTGTGTCATTTGACGTCTTGGGAATGAGGTAGACTTTAATAATATTTGCCATTTGTGTCGTCTTGTTAATAATAATTGTTTTTTAAGAAAACTTAAAATATAAAGTTAGAAAATCTGATTAAGAGGTAATTGCGAAATAACATGACTACATTTAAACTGTTTTATAAATTTTGGATACATTAGATAACAAAAATAATTAAATATCATATAAAGAATATTTTATTTCAAATATTAGGAAAGTATGTGTGAAATTAAAAAAAGAAATATAATACGACGTTTGTTATACCCTACATTATTAATATCCTAATACCTAATATTCTATCTATATTTTCTGGATGGAGTTTTCTCGTTTGTGTGGCAACAATTTCGAATTAAATTCTTATACTTAATTTTTTTTTATTAGAGAATTTATGGTGACAATCAATGACTTGGAACTAGAAGAATGAGACTTACTATTTTATTTTATGACAAATTGTTACTTTAAGTTTGTTGTAGTATTATTTTTACATATAATGTCATGTCAAGTTCAATGATCTTTATGTAGTTGTATCTTAAAATTTACATAGATGTATAAGATATTGACTTTAACTAGTTATATGTGTCAAGCTCAAGGTATCCTCAACCAAGTTATAATGCACCAAATATTTATGTAAATGTACTTTAACTAGTAATATGTTACATGGTCATTATCTTGAACCGAGTGATACTGCATACATTTGACCATTTTAATGATTTTCAATGTAATTTTTGTACATTTAAACTTACTTGATATTAAATATTTATTTGGAATAAAAATTGAGACATGTTAAAAAGCATAGTGTACACGCTAGCTTATAACTATTTAGATTTCGAACACTAGAGAACCTTTAAGGTTTTTAGGGGCCAAAACTCCTCCTTGTTGTGGTAGCACCCTTGGACGAGCCCTTAGCGGGTGGGTGTTGGGAGGGGGGTTCTTGTTAATTATAAATTGCTTGAAAATAATCATAATTTATTACAAGTAACTTATCATTAGTAGTAATTTGTAGTAACTAACTTTTATAATAACTGGTTATCTATATACTATAGTAACTTACTACTGGTGAGTGGCATGTTAACTTGGTAGTAAGTTACAATAGAAACTAAATAAGTAATAATAACAAGAATTTATAAAGCCTATGTCGACTAGCTCTATGGCGACGACACAAAATTATCGCTATAGGTTACCTTCGCAACGACATGTCGTCGCTATTGGGTTTTGTGGATTTTTGGCTATACCTGATTCATGGCGACGACAAGTTGTCGCCTTAGGTTGACTTTATCGCGACAACAAAATGACGTCGTCAACGTTGGTCGCCATAGATTTATATTTTCAAATATTGATTTTTTAATTATTTTGTACACCTTGTGATAACGACAAGTCGTTGCCGTAGGGTAAAACATTTTTTTCTTTTTGCTAGGAGGGAAAAAACCCATGTTATGCAAACATCTACGGTGACATGCGTTAATAGTAATTTACGGAAAAATTACGCTTATTAACGATAAGTTAAGTTTGTTTGTTCTTATTCATCATCAGTGAGTGGCAGACAATGTCAAGTATGTTCGGTTATGATGATTACCGTAGATTACATACATTGAATGTTACTAATGATTCAATTATGATCAACGATGTTCAATTCTACTTTATTATGATCAATATACGTCAAACAAGCAAGATCAATGATTGTATGTTATGATAATTTGGGTTTACAAGTGCTAAAAAGTATTATTGTTCTTATAATATGTATATAATAATAAATATATGTAATAATAGTAATACTACTAATAATAATAATAATAATAATAATAATAATAATAATAATAATAATAATAATAATAATAATAATAATAATAATAATAATAATAATAATAATATAATAATAATAATAATAATAATAATAATAATAATAATAATAATAATAATAATAATAATAATAATAATAATAAACCTTATGTCGCCATAGGGTTTCCATATCCCGCGCACACTACCCGCCCAATTATTGGTGAAAAGAAAATAATAAAAAAAGAATAAATCGCCCTATGGCAACGAGATGTTGTCGCCATAGAGTTTAGACAGATATACACCACAAGTCGCAATATGTTTTGTTTTGATAGAATGATAATGTTGAAAGTTGTTACAATGATAAGATATAATGTTTAATTGTATTGTTTTGGTTGAATGTAGTTGTAGGTTGTTAGATTTATAAGATATAATGTATAATTGGTTCATGTTTATGTGCGTGTATTTATGGTTATTTCATGTTCATGTTTATGTACATGTATGAAACAATTATGACAATTGATAAGAGCTGGATTAAAACAAAAACTCAGACGTCTCCGATTTTCTTAGAAGGTCTTAAGAACTTTGTGGAGTATGTTAAGAACTTTGTCAATGGTCATGGCAATTCAAAATACCCGTGTAGAGATTGTGTGAATGCTTTTTGTCAAGATTTAAAAATTATTAATGCTCATGTATGATCGTGGCTTTGCTCAACCTTATACTAAATGGGTTCATCACGATGAGGTCTCTAGTTCTTCTAATGCAGTAAAACAATTTGCTATAATAACATGTACTCCTACAACAAGTAATACATCAATTAATGAGATGTTTTATGCAATTGAAGATGTTATCGCAGAGAATGAAGAAAACATAAATGAGGATGGATATAGTTTAGACTCGAAATTTGATGAACTGTATAACGAGTTCAATACTGAGTTATCCCCCGGTTGTAATTGGAAGTATTCTTTAAACTTTCTAGCCAAACTGATGCATATTAAAGTAATCAACAGGTGGACAAATAGTTTGTTTGATCAACTTTTAGAGTTTTTAAAGGTTGCATTCCTAAAAGAAAATCACATTCCATCCTCACACTATGAAGCGAAGAAGAGGCTGAAAAAGATTAGGTTAGGATATGAATCCATCCATGCTTGCATTAATAATTATGCTTTGTTTTGAAAAGAGAATAAAGAATTGCAAAATTGTTCGGTTTGTAACGGGAGCAGATGGGTTGATAAAAACAAAAAAGAAAAAAAAATAACACTGAAAATATTGCGGTACTTTTCGTTAACTCCTCAACTTAAACGAAGGTACAGTTCCAGGTTCACAACAAAGATATGATTTGGCATCACATTGGACACTCAACAGATGGTATTATGCATCATCCGGTAGATGGGAAAGCATGGCAAGAATTTGATAAGAGACATTCTGAATTCTTCAAAGAGTCTAGGAATGTGCGCTTTGTTCTGGCTGCTGATGGCTTTAATCAATTTGGTAACATGAGTCAGGAGTACAGTATGTGGCCAGTGGTGTTGACAACGTATACCATACTACCATGGCTATGTATGAAAGATCTTCTTTCATGTTACTTTGCTAATTCTCGATCTTAAATCACATGGAAAAGACATTGATGTTTTTAAGGCCTCTAGTTGATGAGTTGAAGTAGTTATGAAAAGATGAAATACAAATAAAAGATGCATCGACGAAAACTGTGTTCATGATGTGTGCTGCATTGTTATGAACAATTAATGATTATCCTGCTTGTAGCAGCTTTTCTGGATGGAGTGGGCAAGGTTATCTTGCATGTGCAACATGTAACATGGACACACCCTCGTGCTGTGTAACTAATAAGATATCATTTATTGGTCACAGAAGATTCTTGGCTAGAAGTATATGTGTTCATATGTTTTTACTATATTGTGTTTGGTGATTTTGACCTATTTAAAATAATTATTGTCTAATATTAAGTCTATTAAAATGGTTTTGGTGCATTTGACTAACATTTTGTTTATTTGGGTCAAATCACCCGAACACACTTCAATCAAATCAAAGTTTTGGTGCCTTTAGAATGGTTTTGGTGAATTATTGGTTTATATGCTATTCATATTTGAGAATTGTTGGTTTTGATGAATTGTTAGTTTATATGTTAAAATTTGGGAACTTTATGTTAATATGCTTATGATTAAACAACATGGTTTATATGCTATCTATATTTGAGATTGTTGGTTTTGATAAATTGTTAGTTTATATGTTGAAACTTGAGAATTCTATGTTATATGTGCTTATGATTAAATAACATGGTTTATATTCTATCCATATTTGAGAATTGTCGGTTTTGATGAATTATTAGTTAATATGTTGAAACTTGAGAATTTTATGTTATATGTGCTTATGATTAAAAGCACCGTTTTTTTTTTCATTTTATAAAAGTTATTCTGTCGAAAGTTCGTAAGAATCTTAATACCCTTTAATTTTAGTCTTTAAAATTGCAGGAAAACATTGAAAATTAATACGCCCAAATGGAAATGAAGGCGTGTAAGTTGCCCATTAATGAGATGGAATGTTTAGAGCTAGCATAGGATAAAGGCGTGGTCATACGAGAGGTGTTGGACGAAAAGTAAAAATTATCCCTCGTTATGAATCATTAAGCGGGTCATCATTACATCGGAATGAAGATATAGAAGCACTAAAGCAACAAGTGCATGCAATGCAAGAAAATAAATGAATTTGAAAGAAAAAAAGTGAAATCCCGATAATGATGAAGACGACGACAATTAGAAAGTTGATTTGTTTGGGTTTTAAAAATTTAAAACATGTTTACTTTAGTATTTTCGTTTTATTTGGTATGTAATTAACTAGAATCGTTTGATTTTCATTTAGGTATTTGTAATATTAGTTTTTGTTTCTGTGTATTTGATTTGGGTTCAAAATATTAAATTATAAGTAAAAAATTTGGAAAAAAATAAGATTTAGAAAGCCTATGGCGAGGACATGTCTCCGCAATAGGTCAAAATAAAATAATCATTTATTAATTTTAAATATTTTTATTTTTTTAAGATATTAAATTACCTGTAACGATGGGTTGTCGTCCCATAGAGTATATTTAATTTTCCTAAATTAAAAATATCATGATTAAAATAATGCCGACAAATATGTGGCGACGACAAGTCGTCGCCATAGACCTCTATGGGGACACAGGCTATGGCGACGACATTATTTTGACCTATGGTAAGACGACTGTGGCTACTAAGCTTATGGTAGGCTATGCCTATGACAACTAGTATCTACGACGATGACTTTTGTCGTTGCCATAGGCTTAATTCTTGTAGTGTGTAGGTGGTCCTTGTAAGGTTTGATATATCTAGAGGTTTTGTGGTTCTTGATCTGACTTTGTTTGAAGTATAATGAAACTTAATTAAAATTCATTTAAAGACACGTTTTTGATAATTTATCAATTAGATGCTATAAATTTAGAGATATAATTTAAATGTGTTACCTATTACCACTATAAATTTTGGTTTAATGTACATATGAAATATCAAATTTTACCGAGGAAAAAGAAAACCAAATGCCTAATTCTAGTTGTGTTACTTTCTCAAGCAATTATCAATGGTGTTAATCTTGTCATAGCTAAAAAACAGGCCCAACTCAACGGTCCTTCAAATGTAATGACAATGGCAATGTCAAATCTGATGCCTTACTAAAAAATGTGATAAGGGGCTTCGCTTTATTCTACAAAAATAGTAGAAATCTAGGAAAATAAAATGATTACAAAAACCAACTACATTCAAACTTATATTCTGTTTAGTTCATCATGATACGAGAAACTACATTCAAACTTATATTCTGTTTAGTTCGTCATGGTATGAGAACAATAACAGTTATAGTAAACCCTAGCATAAAGTAAACCATACTAAAATAAAGTCACAAATAAATCTAAATTTAGTTTAACTCCAACATCAAATTTAATTACAAAAAGATCTTGCTAACTTGTGATATTAACTTGAATATCCCCCACCTCTATAGCCACAACATGGAGGAGCTTCTTGCTTTAGTTTTCAATAAGGCTCGCGTAGGGGCGACAACCCCACCTCCATAGCCACAGCATGGAGGAGCTTCTTGCTTTAGTTTTCAATAAGGCTCGCGTAAGGGCGCTCGTCCTTGTTGGCTCCTTCCCGACCCAGAAGTATCCTGCTAACCTTTCTGCCTCGGTTAATGCTTATCATCAGCTTGTGGAATCTTCTTGAATACACATCTTTAATAAACCTAGTATTTCTTTATAATCATATGGACTAGATCAACATTGCACTTCAAGTATTTGCTTAATTTACGAATAGTTATCTGCTTCATTTATCATGCTTTGGTGGTAGCGAAATGACCGTAAGGGAGGTGTTGTCTCACTACTGTATGCATCCGCAACTTATGTAAAGTGAACAGTGGTTCATATTCAAGTTCACCCAAAGGAGCTACAAAGATATTAAAACACCTGAACGTTATATAAAAAACCAACATTTTCTTTCCCAAAAGTGGCTTCATATTTTTGCATGAATAAGTAGAACATGAGAGATAACCGCACTGCATTTAGGGAGACATTGGCAGACGAAACTACTGCCACAACATAATATAACTATAGGCACACTCATTGCAAGGTGAAACTTAATAAATTTATGTATATCTACATATAGAGATCTTCCTTACAGAACAACCTGTTGTGTGAATCTTTGATATATATTTGGTTTATGGTTGTTAAGATCAATAAATCCAACCAAGAGTAATAAATATAATCAATCACCTTTATTACTAAAGCAAAACTTTAGTCTAAAATGATAGATGTCACTACTTTCTTTTGCTATTCAGTGCCTTGTGCCTTGAATCCAGAAGACTAAAGTTTACATCTTTGGTTTTTGTTCCCACCCATGACCCGACCCACCACCGACACCGACACCACCACCACCAACCATCACTGCCACTACCATTATCACCATCGCCACCACCACCAACCATCACCGCCACCTGTCTACTCAACAACACAATTAAAGTGATTATTGATTCCATTCGAACAAGGTAAGTAAACATGACAATAAAATGGTAATGATCCATTTTATTTCATTATTCATTCTATTATCTTATCCATTTCATTAATCTATACCAAACAGTTTTAAGAACTACCAAGCAACGTAAGTCTCAATTAACTCGTTGTTGATACTCAACACGTTACCATTTATTTTGTCTTCTTCGCTCAACATTAGTTTTAAACATGGAGTTACGTGTTGTAGTTAAAATAACATATGTAGGTAGTCCTGGAAGGTATGATATTTTTGGAGGTTTGGTGGTTCTTGGTCCTCATGTAATTTGAAGTATAATGAGTTAACTTAATTACAACTGTCTAAAATTAAAACACTATATTAAGACACGTTTTTAATAATTCATCAATTAGATTACTATAAATTTATAAATTACAATTATATATGCTACCTTTCACCGGTATAAATATCAATTTATTGTAAACACGAAATATCAAATTTACCAAGCAAAAATGGAAATCAAATGGCTAATTTCACTAATGTTCCTTTCTCAGGCAATTATTAATATTGGTGTTAATATTGTCCTAGGTCAAAAACCAAGCCCAACTCAACAGTCATTTAAATGCAGTAACAATGGCAATTTCAAATCCGACGCCTTACTAAAAGAACGAGATGACGCGTTTGCTTTACTCTACAAAAGTATGGGTAGCCAAGGAAGATACAACGGTTATGACACCGGCAATGCTGATGGAATTTGGACGATGGCTCTTTGCCCGCCTAATATTAAAAAAGAAGCTTGTTTGGAGTGTATCAACAACACCATTCCATATCTTAAAAATAAATGCGCTAAACAAAAAGAAGGTGTGGCATGGACAGCCCTACCGAAGATAACATGCATGGTACGTTATGCAGATTTTCGAATTCATGGAAGGCTCGCTGAGTGGGCTTGGACTAGCTTCTCTAGCGCACCAAATCAAACTCCCGCTAGCGCTGCTGATTTGGAAAAGGGGTTGAATGCTTTGGCAAATAAGTTGAAGGAGACAGCGGCAGGAGGTGATATCATAATGAAATTTGCGTCTGGTGCGCTAGCTTATGGGCCTGGTTCTCGCGGTTTATACCCTTTATACGGGTATATGCAGTGTACTGTTGATATAGAAAAGGGAAACTGCATGAAATGTTTGTCTGATGCAACTAAGGCGATCCATAATTGTTGTAGCAAAGGAAGAAAATTGTCAGGAAGAGCTATGTCTACGAATTGTTATTTTTGGTATGCTCATGAAGATTTTTCTCCTAAGAACTTATAGTCGTACGTCTCCTCCACCTCTATACGCTCCATTTACGTAAAATTCAGGTACTAATTCAGTAATCATATGTCTTCTTATGATATTTGTTGATATATTATTCATGACAAATTCCCACGACTCTAGTTTTGGTACATTAACATTAACTGAACTTATTTAGAAAACTTGTATATGTAAAATCAACGACAAACGTAGCACAATCAACATCTGTTTTTGTTAAAGGAGATGTTATTTGTATTATGACTTGGCACACTATTATATATATACTAATTACAAATTTTCTTTTGCATTATGAGTGGTACAACATGATTTATGAGTTGTACCTACCTTTTGTTTTATTTTTTTTAATCTTTAATTTTTTTTATTTAACCCAATACTTTTAAATCTTTACAATATAGATCAAACATTGTTTTATTTTTAAATTTGGTCCCTATACTTTTTATATTTTATAAAAATTTTCATTTTATGTTTCGGTCTATATTTTGAGAGTTGAACACGGCGCAACGAGCGTGAGTGGTTCAGCGTTTTTTACGCTTATTTTTACCGTTTAGCGCCCCATTGCAACGCGCTGCTCCAATATCGACTTACTTATTGTTTTATATGTTTTACGTTTCGCCTAACAGTGGTGTGTCCTTAGTGCTATGTTCTGGTCGAAGATCGGTTTTATTTTTTCGTCTTTTTTATATGAGTTTTTCGGTATTGGTGGTCGTTAACAGTGGTGTATACTTAGTGTTACTTTACATGATTGTACGTCCCCGCGGCAACGCGGGGAGCCTTAATTCTAGTTTCATCTATTTTTAATCGCTCAAAATATGTGTGCATGTCGTTTCATATATCAAAACAATTATCCAGGTAAATAATTTTACACTCTTGGAATGCTTTTTTTATATAATTCTAATTATTAGTATATATATAAGTCGGTTTATGTTTTAAAAAGTTCACAAATTAAAATTGTGGCTGTTTTTAATAACGTTAGCCCCGTTAGTAAGCACACACTTGTGAATATATGAAAATTCATATAGGGAATTTTAATTATTTTGTTGTAGAATCCATGATGACAAACAACTGATTTGGAACGAGAGGATTGTAAACTTAATAATTTATTGTATGTTTGAATTTCTATTTTATACTTGTTGTAACAATATTTGTAATAAGATATAATGTAATCTGAATTGATTGACGTCATGGTATATATTTATAATACTAGACATGTGTTTACAAGATCAAAGCTCATTTGTATGTACGTTAAAATTAGAGCCAACTTAACATTTTAGGAGTTTAAAGTTAAATGAACTTCAGGGTTCTTTTGCTATTTTAATACGACTAGAAGGGTGTCAGCGTAATACGGCGGGACGACATTTTACATCCGGCATATGTTTCTAATACTTTGTTATTCTTGTAGTATTTTTACACAAGTTTATTATGTTTTTTCCAAGCTAAAATTTAAAACACCAAATAAATGAGAACTGCATAACTACTTGTACATTTACGCATTAACTTTTGTATCTCACAAAATATAGATCGGTTTAGCAAAAAGTTTACACCAAAACGTTTAAAAAACACACAGGTTACAATTATAGTCTTAAAAAGTTTTTAAACGTGGTAGATTAAAAGATATAGCTGAAATCTTAAACAAATTAAGTTTTTTTTTGTTTATGTGTAGATAATATAAAATTTTATGTAAGTGTTAATAATTGTAAGGTTGTTATGTAACTAATTGTAAAGAGTAATATGTAAATAATGTTATAAATAATATTTTACCCTAAAAAATGGTTGTATATTATGCATTGAATTATTTGAATGTTTAAAATTTTATGATATCTTAAAATGTCCCTCTCATATGTTTTATATATAGTATAGATAACTAGGCATAAAAAAGTTCGCTATTAGCGCCTCAAATGACCCTATGTCCCTATATTTCGCCGCTATTTCTTTTAGCGGCGACATCATGTTGCCGCTAATAGGTTCCCTTAAAAGTTGGGATATGAGAAAAAACAGAAACCTGTTGTAAAATCGATTGAGAATATGAACGCGAAATAACGATCAATACAAAGATGATCTTAGAAAGAATAAACGTGAACAAGAAACTTCAAATGATTATTAGTGATTGAATCATTTCGGATCCTATCACTGATTACACTGGGTCCTTATTTATAACAAGTAACTAACTCTAACTAACTCTAAGTAACTCTCAACTCATATTGAGAAGTTACATAAAAGACCCTACACTATATCTTCCGAACGGAAATAACCCTTCGGAAGATTTCCTACTAAACATATGTATACTTCGGAAGAAATCCAAAGTACACAATAACATTCTTCCGAAGCAAACATAACCTTCGGAAGATATCAACTTAGCTTCGGAAGAATATGTTAAGCTTCGGAAGAAGAAGACTTAACCTTTGGAAGTTCACTTGTTTTGGGTTTTATCCTTCACAATCTCCACCTTAAAATCCAAAACAAAATTTTAACCAACTCCCAATGCATCCAAGCAAAACTTGAATTTTCCACCAGGCAGAGACTTTGTAAACACATCCGCTGGATTCTCCAAAGTAGACACACCTTCTACTTTCACCTGCCCAGCATTCACCACATCCCTTATGAAGTGTAACTTCACATTAATATGCTTTGTTCTCTCATGAAACATGCTGTTCTTTGACAACTGAACTGCACCCTGGTTATCACAGAATACCACTGAGCCTGCCACTTTGATTCCCAATTCAGAAACAAAACCATGCAGCCACATAGCTTCCTTGACTCCCTCAGTCAAAGCTATATACTCAGCCTCTGTTGTAGATAATGCCACCACATGCTGCAACTGAGCTTTCCAACTTACCAAGTTACCCAGCACTAGAAATGCATACCCTGTAATAGACCTACCTCTATCCAGGTCCTTGGCAAAATCTGAATCCACATAACCAACAATCCTGTCAACCTTCTCATGTTCATGATGCCCAAACACTAAACCATAGTGCTTAGTACCCCTGAGATATCTCAAGATCTATTTTACAGCAACCCAATGAGCTTTCCCCGGATTTGACAAATACCTGCTGACTAAACTCACATCATACCCAATATCCGGCCTTGTACAAACCATCAAGTACATCAAGCTCCCAACGACATTGGCATAAGGTACTTTCTCCATATATTCAACTTCATCATCTGACTTAGGACAATCAGAACTTGACAGTTTAATATGAGCACCTATAGGAACAGTTACTGGCTTCACATTATCCATCCTATAGTTACTTAGCACCTTCTCCAAGTAAGACTTTTGAGACAACCTCAACACCCTGTGCTCTCTGTCCCTTGTAATCTCCATACCCAATATCTTCTTTGCTTCACCTAGATCTTTCATCTCAAACTCTGACATCAACATTCTCTTAGTAGCTTCAACTTCCTCCAAGTCTGAGCAAGCCACCAACATGTCATCAACATACAGCAACAAATACACAAATTTGTTTTCACTATACTCTTTAAAATACACACAACTATCATAGCTGCTCCTATTAAACCCATTAGTCACCATGTGTTCATCAAATCTTTTATACCACTGTCTAGGGGATTGCTTCAGCCCATACAAAGACTTCTTCAAGAGACATACCTTCTCTTCCTGCCCCTTCACCTCAAACCCCTCTGGCTGCTTCATATAGATAGTCTCATCTAGCTTCCCATGCAAAAATGCAGTCTTTACATCCAACTGATGTAGCTCCATATTCATAGAAGCAGTCAATGACAGCATAACCCTGATAGATGAATGTTTCACCACAAGTGAGAATATTTCATTATAATCCACACCTGGCTTCTGTGTAAACCCCTTAGCTACTAGCCTAGCCTTGTACCTAGGAGGTTCACCTTCAGAAATCCCATCTTTCAGTTTGAATAGCCATTTACATGAAACAGGCTTGTGACCCTCAGGTTTATCAACCAGCTCCCATGTGCCAATTTTATACAGAGATTCCATCTCTTCCTCCATGGCCTTACACCATTTATCACTTTCTTTTACAGAAATTGCCTCAGAGTATGACAACGGTTCATAGATGCTTTCTTCTTCCGCAGCAACAAAGGCCAATGCAGACAAATCCATCCCCTCTTTATACCTGAGTGGAGGCACCACTTGTCTCCTCTGTCTATCCCTAGCCAACTGGTAATCATCCAAACCATCCCCTTGGCTACCAAAGGTACCTTGATCCATACCTTGATCACTCACACCCTGTTGCTCCACCTCAATCTAAACCCCACTCTGATCTTCAACCTTTGACTTCTCTTTTTCTAGAATGTCTTTGTACATAACATTCTCTTGAAAAACAACATCCCTGCTCACTATCACCTTAGGCCTGTCCCCTTCTAGCCTCCATAATCTATACCCTTTAACACCCTCAGGGTATCCTAGAAAGACACATTTACAAGCCCTAGGCTCCAACTTCCCTTGGCTAACATGAGCATAAGCCAAAGATCCAAACACCTTAAGTCCCCCATAGTCACCCTTTCTTCCTGACCATGTCTCCATAGGTGTCTTCATGTCTAAAGCTGCTGATGGAGACCTATTGACCAAATATGCTGCAGTGGAAACAGCTTCAGCCCAGAACATCTTGGGTAAACCAGAACTAGCCAACACACACCTTACCTTTTCAAGTAAAGTTCTATTCATCCTATCAGCCAGCCCATTCTGCTGAGGAGTCCCTGGCACAGTTCTATGTCTAGCAATACCATGAGCTTTACAAAACTGATTAAACTCATGACTGCAGAACTCCAACCCATTATCTGTTCTTAACTTCTTGACTTTTCTCTCAGTCTGAGTTTCCACAAGGACTTTCCATTCCCTGAATTTACTGAAAGCATCACTCTTATTCTTCAGTACAACAACCCAAACTCTCCTAGAGAAATCATCAATCAAGGTCATAAATTATCTAGCACCACCCAAAGAATCAACCTTAGCAGGACCCCATAAATCAGAATGAATGTAGTCTAATATCCCACTTGTGATATGCCTGGCCTGTGAAAACTTTACTCTCTTGTGTTTACCAAGAATACAAGTTTCACAAAAACCAAAATCACAACTACTCAACTCAGTCATTAGTTGTTGCTTATGCAACTCCACCAGTCCCTGATGACTGATGTGACCAAGCCTCCTATGCCACAACATAGCCTTAGAACTACTATCACCTGAGACTGATGCTACATGAGATTCTACTACACCAGCACTATCTAACAAGTAGATATTATTCTCTTTTCTACTCCCAGACAATACTATCATTGATCCTTTCATCACCTTAGCCTTACCATCTCTAAGACTAACATGGTAACCAGAACTCTCCAATAGCCCTAAATACAACAAGCTTCTTTTAAGACTAGGAATATACCTTACATCATGAAGATCCACTTCCATACCACTCTTTAATTTCAGAGTCACTGTTCCATGACCCACTATCTTGCAAGGTCTATCATCCCCTAGCTTCACTGATCCAAGATCTTCAATCTTCAGTTCTTTAAAGAACTCCTTCACAGGTGTCATATGATATGAGCACCCTGAATCCATAATCCACTCACCCTCCTTACCACTGCTTGTAACAGTCAACACATCTGCACTTTCATATCCATCAGAAGAATCATCATGTGCATTGTGTCCGGAATGAGTCTTTGATCCACTTGATTCACCCTTCTTTCTTTTCAAGTCAGGACAATCTTTCTTGAAATGCTTTTCTGATCCACACACATAACACCTCCTCTTGTACTTGGGCCTGGACTTCGAGACATTTCTCTGCTTGAAGTTTCTTTGATCAGATCTTCCCCTGACTACCAAGCCCTCTCCACCATCTTCTTTATAATCAGTTCTCTTTTTCAATTCCTTTGAATTGAGAGCTGCCAACACTTCTTCCATGGTAAGTGTATCCCTACCATACATCAAAGTATCCACAAAGTGCTCATAAGATGATGGCAAAGATGTCAAGAATATGATTGTTCGGTCTTCATCCTCCAACACAACTTCGATGTTCTCAAGATCTAACACCAATTTGTTGAATTCATCAGTATGATCTTCAATTGAGCCACTAACCAGGCTCTGATACCAATTGTTGTAAAATCGATTGAGAATATGAACGCGGAATAACGATCAATACAAAGATGATCTTAGAAAGAATAAACGTGAACAAGAAACTTCAAATGATTATTAGTGATTGAATCATTTCGGATCCTATCACTGATAACACTGGGTCCTTATTTATAACAAGTAACTAACTCTAACTAACTCTCAACTCATATTAAGAAGTTACATAAAAGACCCTACACTATATCTTCTGAACGGAAATAACCCTTCGGAAGATTTCCTACTAAACATATGTATACTTCGGAAGAAATCCAAAGTACACAATAACATTCTTCCGAAGCAAACATAACCTTCGGAAGATATCAACTTAGCTTCGGAAGAATATGTTAAGCTTCGGAAGAAGAAGACTTAACCTTCGGAAGTTCACTTGTTTTGGGTTTTATACTTCACAATCAATGTTTCGTTACTCATTAGGTGTGCATTAATGAAAAACAGATAATGGAAGATGAATGATATGAGAAAAAACAGAAACCCTAGTATGTCTGCTTGTTGTCAACCATCTCCCAAAAATCATCTAGTATGTCCAGAAAATTAACCACAAGTAATAAAAATTTGAAGTTCATTTCTAACATTGGCCATATTGTCACAGCCGTTGGAACGTCCAGGAATACCATCTTAATGAAGTGTTCTAGATTCATATCGAAAGAAAGTATAATATTGTTTTCACCAACATAGTACTCTACTACTGTGAAAATTAACTTATTTTTACAAAAAGTTCCTGGTAACCAAAGATAATCATTAGTATGGTAGTCTGGTTTTATAACAACATTAATATTTCTTCAGTGACCAACACTTTTAGAATACACATACACACCAGTCATTTCAACTCTACGTTTTATGGGTATCGCCATATAATAGTTGATAGATTGAACATAGAAGCCCACTGAATCAAACTGTATTCGGTAGTAACCCTGGGATTCAGACCAACTGAGCTACATCCCCCCGAGCCAAGTGGAGAAGTGGAGATTTTTTTGCTTATATTGATGGTGGGGTTTAAGTGGTTTTGGTATTGCAAAGGCATAACAATCCATGTAACTTTGCCAAGAGCATTTACAACATGTTCTTTAAATTTATGTGAGTGTATTCTCTATATTATATGATATGGTTATAAGTGGTTGTTAGTAAATAATAGGAAAAATTTACTGTTCAATATGTATTTAGAAAACAATATGCAAAACTCTATAATGTTTTAATATATTTTAAGTGGTTGTGAGTGTAGGAGAAAGAAAAATTAATGATAAATGTCTAAAAAGTATAATTTAATTGAAAAAATAATGATTTTTAATGTAATTATATGAATAAGAATGATAAATAGGTTGTAAATACTCTAAGAACAATAAATCACACATGCTTAATAGTGACAATTGTAGTTGACCTTGTTTTTTGGGGAACCACGAAAAAGTTTAGTAACATAACATTCATCATGTTTGATAGTTAGAACGTTCTTATTTGATGAGTTGAGCATTCAAAGACAATGTATCTATATAAACTGTGGTGTTGATAATCCAAAAAGCTATCGTTAGCAAATGAACTTAGAATGAACAACATCTTTCGACGAGTCTTGTTTGTATTTCAAAAATTATAATATCAAACCAAGTTCTTCCATGATTGTAACTATAAAAAACACATAGATATATATAAATTGTAATGGATAACATATCGAATACATGAAAACCCATTTTATAAGAAAAATAACGACCAATCTATTATTCTTTATATCATGCCAAATATAGTCGAATAAACAAATAATATATAGTATATAACATAGATGGTCCCTATGGTTATGTTAAAATTTTCGATTTGGTCCTTAAAATTTAAAATCTTTGAATATAGTCCATAACATTTCTTTCTCTTTCTTATATAGTTCATATGTTTGTTAGTTAACCGTTAGTTATGTTAAATTATAAAAATTAGCACTTTAAATCGCATTAGCCATCTTTAAACTATATGATTATTATTATTTAAGAAAATTTTATATTTTTACTTTTCAAATTTTCTTATAGTTTATATTATTTTTATAATTTCATTATTAATAAGATTATTATTTAATAAAATACGTTTTAAATACACAAATAAAAACATTTTAAAAACATGTTTTTTAAATGTTCCGTTTTTTAACCATTCAATTTTTATATGTCATTCTACAAACTTTTTGATTTTTTAAACTTTTTTTAAACTGGTTGGTTTTCTAAAGTTTTTTTAAATCATTTATTTTTTAAAACATATTTCCTTAAACAAATTCTTAGTTTTTTAAACATTAAAAAAAACAATTCAGTTTTAAGCGTCTATATAAAAGAAGACATTTTTGTAAAGGTTAAAAGAAACCGGCATATGGGTTAAAAAAAATATAAACTACATTTAAAAGAAAACATTTTTTAAAATATTTTTTTTATTTGTGTATTAAATAATAAACATATTTATAATAAAAAGATTATAATAAAATGAAATTACATTGATGATTCTTACAAGTAAAATAGTTATTTTGACAAATTTAACATCACTAACTGAACTAACAGAGTAGGGATCATTGATAAAAGATAACTATAACATTCGGGACTGTATTCACAATTTTAAAACTTTAAAGACGAAATCCAAAATTTTTAACCAAATCACAGGGACCATCCGTATAATTTACTCTAATATATATTGTACCTAACATTGTAATTATGGAACTAAAAAACGACGAATTGATTAGATAACAAAATTGATTATTGTAAATAGTATATATACCGAATTAACTTGGGATACTTGATGAGCGAAATGCAATACAAGAAAATTATGCATAATATAACGCAAATAATAAGGTAAATTCAATCTTAAAAATTAACTAGTGGTTTACGACCATTGCGCGTGTGATAAACGGGGCTTAGAATAGGATTTCGGATATGGCTGCTAACCATTAACGGTAGTCATGCCAAAGCAACCCGATACCATCTTTTGGTTATCATCATAGCCCGACACAATAGTATATACAAAATGTACAATACTATACAACATGTATACGTCTCAAATAAACCCAGGTTCATTATCACTGACTTGAAATAAGCAACAGCTCATGTCTCCGAGTGCAGCATCACAACATAATCTCAAAAGCGAACACAGGGAACAGGGTCTCAGATGAACAATAATCACCATCATCGAACTATACCGACAAATAAATCTCCTTCACAACACCACAAAGAAACAAATATCAAAGTTTGTACCTTATGCTACATCAATGGTACTCTAAGAAAGGTACTTTTGTCTACTTGATGTAGAAAGACGAGATCTTAAACAATGATACTTTGCAATCATGACAAGATATTTACAATAAAATGTGCACCCATTACGTGCTAACGTACACCACGGGTGTGCACCGTAGTTAACCTTCACACCCACAAACACAACCATCGCCCCCACCGCCTTCGCCGATTGTATTCCGGCCGGACGAGAGAGTGAGATGAGGCGCATGATGATATAAAAGCAGACGACACAAAACCCGGGGCCTAGCAAAATACCGAAAACACCCTCGGTACGACTGTTCATTCACTTGCATTATAAACATATAGGAGAATTACGATGCATCAACTATCAAAGATGTTGTAATATTACTACATCTTTAATTTAACACAGTGTTGCATAAAACAGAAATGACAAATTTGATTTAAATAATACAAACTATCATCTATTTTATATGTAAGACAATTTATTAATATATATATAGTTAATTAACTAAAAGAAATGTGGGTCCCATGTGATTAACTCTTTATTTATGCGTTTTGTCATTTAGCGCAAGGATATAAAAGTCATTTCACATCTATTTAACTCTAAAAAACTAACTACCATCCACTTTAGAGACCAATTGTATTACAATTTAACAAATAGTTGAGACTAATAATATAATATTTAAAAATTGAGACAAATGCTACATATGAGGATACCATATAGACCAACCATGTAATTAACCAAAAAGAAATATAGTCTTTTTTTCTTTTATTTTATATGTATGACAATTTAGGTAGAATAAACATAATTACAATTGTATAGAACTAAAACTCTATTTTAAAACACGTTTTTAACAATCACCAAATAAAATCATAAAAGATCAAATTATTAAAACTTATGGGCCGGGTTCGCAAACTTTATATGGGTCCATGCAATGTACTCCTGATTTAAGTAAGCTCTGTCTGCTAATTGTTGTTTTTTGTATTCGCATTATAACATTCTTTTCTAACACACTCCTCATCGTCTCTCCAACATTTCAACAAACTTCAGGTAATAATTTAATAACAATGTGTCTATCTACGTTGTTTGATTTTAGTGTGGGTTTATTATTTTCATCCTTGGAATGTTGTTACATGAAATTTTAGTTAGTTTATATTTTAAATAAGTCACCAGTATTTTAAGCAGGTTTATGAATTTCAAAAATGTGTTAGAACTAGTGAAATCCATCGCGCGTTGCGACAAGAATTCGGCCAATATTAGTTTGGTTTATTATAGTATTTGTACTATACCAACGTTTGTACTATATTTGTACTATACCAACACTAGGTATAGCAACCAATAAAGAAAACCAAAAAACTAAATCGTGAGATGCCCAAAAGGATATCGACACATGTTTTACACTGACCAAAAATTGAATAAAGTAATTAGTAGCAGTGGTGATAATACCGATGCAGGTACCAATGTTTTTCGATCAAAAGAGGTTTAATTCGTCACAGCGCCGTACGTTTCCGACATCTCGCTATAGCATACAATTCAAGAAAAATCCTATTATGAATACAACTTCATTTTCAACATTGTTAGAAAGAAATCAGTTTGGCCTCCCTACGCGATAGGAACTTGGTCGGTTTCGGTTCAGTTTGCTCCGGTACGGCCATAGCAACCAGAAAATAAAATAAAATAAGAATACCTATGTTGTTCGATTAGAATCTGTCTAGTTCGTCACAATACTGGTATGACACCTTTACTTGTATCTTTTAAGATACCATACAAAATAATCTCTTGAATACAACTTCATTTCAATGAAATCGATATCAAGATGTCAGAGGAAAACATAAAAGACGTAGCCGATCGGCTTTCGGTTGATATTAGTTTGATTCATTGTTCTAAATGTACTGAAACAAAACAGCTAGATTTTGTCAATTATTATATGACTACATATTAAAATATCAAAGTAATTTATCAATAGCATAAGTGGACATACGTAGCCCAATAAGATGAACTCACTCTTCATCTAGTTCTTAAATGTAATGCTATATAATTTTACTAGTATTGACCATTACATCTTGTAAAGCTATGTTTTAATTGAAGTTAAAATATAATATATTTATGAAGCATTGGTCACTAGAAAATCCATAAATAAACATTTGCTAAGAATTTGATGAAATATAACATATTTACCTCTAGGCGTGTAACGTAAATGGTGAGAGGACTGAATACTAACTGCTATGCAAGTATGTGGAAAACTCTATTCAAATCCCATAGCCTCCCATTATTCCATGTTCAACTCGAGTCTGGTGTATTTCATCTCTGACAGATGCTTGCTAGTTAGCGTGTCGATAAACATGTTTTTGTCATTTTATGGATAAAAATGATTAGAAAAGAAAAGAAAGGTAATAAAAATTTCATATTTAAAGAATATTTTATTTCAAATATTTGAAAATTTTGTATAAAATTAAAAAAGGAATATAATACGATGCTTGTTATACCCAAAATTCTTAATATCCTAATACCTATAATATACATATATATATATATATATATATATATATATATATATATATATATATATATATATATATATATATATATATATATATATATATATATATATATATATATATATATATATATATATATATATATATATATATATATATATATACTCTATGGAGCTTCCTCGTTTGCATGACAATGATTTGGTTAAATACTTATACTTTTTTTATTATTTTTTTAGGGTTATTGGATTTTAATATTCTCAACTTTCATTTATTGGTCGGGATTTATCCCAACTTAAAAAATATTCATAGGCACTCCTAACTTTAAACTTATTTTCCTCCAATGATCCCTTACTAACTGAGAGTTAACCATCGTTAGTTTTATTGATAAAATGAGGCCAACTTTGAGCATTTTTTGATAAAATTAGACCCGTTTTCCATTGTGTAACCTCCATCATCACCTGAAATCGACCTCCAACAAGTTCGGTGGTTCAAATTAATAGGTGGAGATTGACGGGTTTTTGGTTGCGTAAGTTTCAAATTTACAGACATGATGATAGATTTCATTTTCTGTTTAGTGTTTTGGCCACAAAAACAGTCCACGTAATCAAAAAACTAACGAGGTTAACTCTCAGGTAATAAGGGATCGTTAAAGAAAAACAAACTTAAAGTTATGAGTATTTGTAAAAATTTACTAAGTTAGGATTAATCCAGGCTAATAAATAAAATTTGTGATTATTAAAATTCAATATCCCTTTTTTTAAGAATCTATGATGGAAATTAATGATTTGGAACCAGAACAATGGGACTAAGAGGCTCCACGCACACTTTAGGTCAATGAAAATAACTTATCACTGGTCTTGGCTCGCTGGTCGCGCGCGTTAACAGAGGCTCCACGCACACTTTAGGTCGTGAGTTCTAACCTTGCAAGGGTTAATTTTTTACACTTCCTTCTAATTAGAAAATACCATTTTATCCTTAAACTATACTTAAACCCTAACCTAAAAAAGCCTCCCCCACAATCGATGCCCACTACTCAACTGAAATTTCACACCCACCAACACCCCAATCAACCATCACCAATTCGCTGCCGCATCTTCAACCTCTTTGGCAGCGACTCGGCACTCCCAGCTCCAATAGTCGGCGACCTCAATTCCGGCTCCCACTACGCGGTGACTCCTCCATTCAAGGTTAGTGTTTTTAACTTTCTTGTCTCTTGAGTAGTTGAGTTAATAATCTAATTTTGTTTCTTTGTTTATTTAATCTTTGTTTAGATTAGTAGATTCAAATCCTATTTTTCATTGTTGTTAGTTAATTTATTTGAGTGATTTTGACATCTACATTGTTGTGTTCAAGCTCTAATTTTATCCTTTACCATCAAAGAAATACACACTTTGTTTGTGTGCCTTTTAAGTGTTTTCCTGCAAAGCAGGTTTGTGTCACTGTACCTTGATTATCACAAGTTTATAAATTCCCCCTATCAAACACCCACTTTTACATATCTCCCTGTTCTTTTAAATAGTATAAAATGAAAATTGTTTGAGAAATATATGATTTTAATAAAATTATATACACCTATGTTTTTATATTTATGGAGAAGCTGTACGTTGAAAATAGTGTTAGAACCTTTTTTATTTCAAAGATACAATTAAATTTTGTGAGGGTTTAAAGGTTTGATAGGTTGCATCAAATTGTTTGTTTAAAATTAAGCTAGAAATGTTTAAAAATATTATTCGACCCGACCCGAAAATTTTGACATCAGGTTGTTAGGAATCCTAGCATAAAAAAAGTGACCCCATACAAAAAAGATCCTGGTTCCGCCACTGTCAATAGGTGTTGTCTTCTAAGACTTTTTTTTAAATATTTTTAAGTTGGTCTTGTTGTAGATAAAAGTATAATGTACATTAGCTCATTTTAATTTTATCATTTAGTTTTTGATGAAGTAACATTTGACATAATTTCTTGGACTCAATAATAAACAAAAAGAAATATAGTATTTTATTCTTTTGTTTTAAATGTATGACAAATTAGGTAGAATGAAACATAATTACCACTGTATAGAACTAAAACTCTATATTAAGACACGTTTTTAACAATCATCCTACTAAAATCATAGAAGATTCCTATTATTTATAACATATCTTAACTTCTACAACTATAAATATTGGTTTATTAGCAACGTGAAATATCAAAAGTTACCAACCACAAATGGAAACCAAAACACTAATATTACTTGTGTTCCTTCTTCAAGTAATTATCAATGGTGGCAATCTCACCATAGCTGAAAGACCAACTCCGACAGAACAAACCTTCATATGCGGTAAGAATGGGAATTTCAAATCCGATGGCCTACTTAAAGAACGAGATGTTGCATTCGATAAACTCTTCAAAACCAAACCTTACTACTCTTATCATATCGGTCTTGCTGATGGAGTTTGGGCATCTGCTCTTTGCCCACCGAATATCAAAGAGGAAACATGCTACGAGTGTATGAACAACACCATCCCATATCTTAAAAATAATTGTCGTAGAACAACACAAGGTGTGGCTTGGACAGTCTTACCTAGAGTAAATTGCATGGTGCGTTATGCAGATTCTCCATTTCAAGGAAATCTTACTGACTGGGGGTGGGTTACCTTCTCGTCCCCGATAAATGCAGTTGCTACTTCTATTGAGTTGGAGAAAGGGTTGAATAATTTGGCAAATAAGTTGAATGAACTAGCTGCCGGAGGCGATCTGTTAAAGAAATATGGGTCTGGATCTTTAACTTATGGGTCGAGTTCGCAAACTTTATATGGGTCCATGCAGTGTACTCCTGATTTAAACAAGGATAATTGCATGAAATGTTTATCTGATGCAATTAAGGAGATCCATAATTGTTGTAGCAAGTCAAGAAAACGAATTGGTTCAGCCTTATCTGCTAGTTGTTATTTTCGGTATTCTCATGTGAACTTTCTTTCCTAATACACTCCTCATCGTCTCCCTAGTATCTCAACAAACTTCAGGTAATAATTCATTAACATTATGTCTGTTTATGATTTTTGATTTTACTAGGGCTCATTTATTTTCATCATTGGAATGTTGTTTCATGAATTTTAGTTAGTTGAATTTCTAAACAAGTCATCGGTATTATAAGTAGGTTTATAAATTTCAAAAATGTGTTGAATTTTGCGATATTGACCATTACATCTTGTAAATCTACATTTTAATTGATGTTAAAGTAATAAATTATGAAGCATTGGCCACTCGAAAATCTATATATAAACATTTGCAAGAATTTGATGAAATTTAATATATTTGCCTCCGCGCATGTAGCACAAGTGACTGGGGACTGAGTACTATACAAGTGTGGAGAGAACCCTAGTTCAAATCCAAAAGCCGCCCATTATACCATATTTGACACGACACGACACTAGAAAGAATTTAAGTATTATCGACATCATTTGTTGCTGCAATTGACCCTATTTGTCGCTGCTATTACTTTAGTGCCGCTAAAGGCATTATGTATGATAAAACTAGAGTCATAAGATTTAGACTCTAATCAACAAACAAATTTTCTCTTATGTGACTTTAGTAAGATTTTGTCTTGAGCATTTGCAGACCATTCTACCAGGCGGGGAGTCTTCAATTTTTGTAACCGGGTATCAACACGTTTTCATCAAATTCTCGAACGTGACTAATACAGTACCATTCGTAAACTTAGCAACAAGTGGTTTGATTTGAGAAGAAATATCTCAACATTTCATACAATCTATGACAATTGAAATATGCTAAGGAATTATACAGACATTGTGACAAGGACTCAAGAAAAAAATCGGGCCAAACACTAGACATCTTATAACCATGTTAAGGCTTGGAACTTTCTTAAAGAATAACAAGATTCATGATTATATTTTCAATTATGTTTATATTATTTTTAGTAGATTATACTAATAATATTATTATTATTTTCATTAAAAACTATAGCATTACATAATTACATCGTATGTCTTGAATATAGTTCATCTTCCATAAATCGTCGAAATTTAAGGCAATCATCTTGTAAATTAAATTCTTGTCACTCTAAAGATCTGTTTCGAACCACCTCTCTGTGAAACCTTGATTTTCAAGTGTAACCTTTCGAGACCTTTCCATGGACAGGTCGTTGGTCCCGTAACTCCTTTCCTAGCTCAAGTTATGCAGTGGACAGGTCGTTGGTCCCGTAACTCCTTTCCTAGCTCAAGTTATGCACTTTTTAATATACCGTTGTCGTGCAACTTTGGCTTATCATATCTTTACTTCTTGAGCTCCAATTCTCGTCCCATTTCTTCCAATTTATTCGTATTCTTCACGTTTAAGCTACAAACACAAAATAATCACAAAAGTAACTCTATTTCTCATAAATTTATATGTAAACCACGGAAATAAAGCCGTTAAACATTGAACTTTCACCACCTGATCACTATCCCCACACTTACCTTTTGCTTGTCCTCAAGCAAAGCTCAATTGTAATTTATAAAACCATCATTGAAAATATACATCACTAGACACTTATTAAAAATTAATTAAGGTCCAAGGTCATGCCCCTATTCACAAGATTTACATCGTTTAAAAGAATTACATTCTAACAAGTCAATTATAAGCAAAATAGACATCACCCAGCTAAGCTTAACATGATTTTGATTTTTAGTCTCATGTACACACCCCTCACAATAATTCACTCTTTTCGGTTTATATCTGGACTAGTAAAATATGTACTAGTGTAATCACTCAATAACCCAATATACCATCTTGTCCACATAAGCTTGTATAGCAATCACACCTCCACCACTTGCATAGATCTCACACACATTTAAAGGACTTATGGGTTTTTGGTCTTTAGGTACGGGTAGGAAATATTTGTCTTTTAAAAGTGGCTAATGCAAATAAAAATATGAACCAAACCATTAAACCATCCTTATCAACATGAATCACATAGCTAACTCACTTCGATCCTTTTTGAACAATACTTTTTCTCCCCTATTTTTTGTCATTATTCTTCAATTTTTTTTTATTTTATAAGCTTGACTTCAAATGCTCTTTTACTTTGAACGGCTTAATGATCGGTTATCAGCTAACAACTTGGGCGTTATTTGTCGGTTTTAACAAACGAATGGCTTAAGACTCAACATGGCTACTAAAGATTAAGATGCATAACAATAACAACCGATAACAAGTAAATGGGTTCCTAAATTGCCTTTGTCATTTATGTGCAACGCCTTGGTTATAGTCTTGTAAATTAAATTCATCTTCCATAAAGATCTGTTTCACAATTATATTTTGTTTTTGGTTTAAACATAGATAACACGAAAACAACATTACCGTAACAACTTCCCATAATGGAGGACATAGTTCGGTCCTCCTATCTACATATTCGTCACCATCAATGGATCCTATGTATATTAAGTTAAGCCACTCAAATGGGAGAATCTTTCACCGATTAGTACCCATCAACTCCTTTGTTCTATGTATTTCTTCTAATCGACATATTATCAATCTATTTGTTCATGCGTGAACATGCTTTAAAATAAAATCGAAATATTTTTACAATTTTAAAAAAAAGAATATGACAGTTACTCGTTTAGAACCTTACATCTAAACATAAAGCCACGTTCCCTAGTAGGCCACCCAAAAATTCTAAGTTAGAGATCCACAATACACATGTAATACACCCTTACTGGCCATCTTGGTTATGAAATGCTTTCAACCATTACACGTGTGTTAGAAGACGACTCATTCTAACACCTTCTATTATTTTCGCGAGAAAACATTTTAATAATCTTAGCTGATAAAACAAATAAACATATGTTCATTTATATATCGTTTAAATATAATTTTACATCAAATAAAATAATTGATACATGTTTTTTGAGAAAATTAAATTGTCATATCATGTTATTATTAAAAGCAGAAAAACACAAATACCTAAGAACACATATGTCACATCATTGTTTTTTGAAAGATTACACGAACCCTAAAGGATAATGCATGTCGGAAAGTAAAACGTTCATGGGTTGTAAGGTTATTGCATGGCCCCGTTCCCGGGACGCTTATAGTTGGATCATCATCGCACATAAAACATATGTTTACATTCGTATTTCATAAAACATCGCAACGGAACATTAAAATAATCTTTCATTTCCATGTAAATGTTTTTGCAAGTTAATACAACATTCATTACAAAACGCAGTTTGTTCGCATTACAATGCAAAAACATTAATCAAAAGAATGCCATCCAAAAAGGGGTCGAGTAGCCGCCCGTGCCATCCTCAGCAATCATTACCTGCCAACTGGATACACATAAAAGTCAGCGTTGCTGAGTGAGTTCTAGTTTTATAATATAAAACATACTTTATCTTTCGTTAAAACCGCTCATTACTTTCTTTCAAATCATATCCGGCTTTAGAACGTGATCACACATCGTACGTACACATGGATAATATTTATTATCTTCATCATCGTTCATTTCGTACATTTCGTACGTTTCGTACTTATCGCACTTTTCGTACATTTATTATCTTTCACTTCTATCTAGGTCCTGTCATGTACTTAACCCCCCTCTAGAGCACCAAGCAATTTCATCTAGGGTTAAGAGACAAGGACCCCATATCGCACGTATGGAGTGGTCACTAGGACAGACTCCCCCTGTGTGTGTGAACTATTATGGGT
Organism: Flaveria ramosissima; assembly: GCA_025215565.1. Lineage (NCBI taxonomy): Eukaryota > Viridiplantae > Streptophyta > Magnoliopsida > Asterales > Asteraceae > Flaveria > Flaveria ramosissima. The sequence continues at coordinate 4,135,547 of CM046031.1, forward strand.
TCGCCAAGATCGCACGCTGTATAACACACAGTAATTAGGAAATCGCACGTATTGGAGCAATGACTGAACTCTTACTGTGTGTATGAACCCTTATGAGTTAGCCAAAATCGCACGCTGTAGACACACATAGTTGAGCTAACAACTCTCAACAAGTTGTGAACCTCCTTTCATTCGCTTGCAAGCCTTTCATACTTTCATTCGTTCATTAATGCATGCATTCATTATTTCGTTCCTCTTTTCATTATCTTCCACTTTACGTTACATCATACTTAATCATTTCATTCATTATCATTCAACGCAAAGCCACGGAAAGATAAACATACATAAACAGGAACATCAACAAGATTATGCAAATCTTCATACATCATCATGCATACATAACATATATCACACGCATCATCATGCATAACATCATACATAACATCATCATCATACATCATCATCATACATCATCATTCATGCCCATCACAACGTCTATGACCTCAAAAGTCAACTTACATAAACCTCCGGGAAACTCCCAAGTCAAAACCTACATCTGCACTTCCCCTCGAAAGTCAGAAAATAAACCATTGTTCTTTCGGGCGTATGAGCCCTACTTGGGCGTATGGACACCCTCTAGTCGCATGGCCTCCTAGGCGACTGAACACTTAGGCGAATGGACATTAGGCGAATGAACCCTATGCGGATGAATATTATGGGCGAATGGACACCTATGTGTATGGACTCTCAGTCGCATAGCTTTCATGCGTATGGCCTTCAATCGCATGACTTCAAGCGCATGGGCTTCAGTCGCACACCCTTCGTGCGTATGAACCTCAGTCGCATGGCCTCCAGGCGCATGGACCTCAGTCGTATAACCTTCAATCGCATACCTTACAGGCGCATGAACTTCAGTCGTATGAGTTCCATGCGTATGGACCTCAGTCGCATGGCATCCGTGCGCATGGACCTCAGTCGCATGCCTTTCGGCCGTATGGCCTCCAGTCGCATGCCATTCGGTCGCCTAGCCCTAGCTAATGCAGAATGCAGTTCATCCTGAACCCAAACTGCCATTTTCGGCCTCCAAGCCCTCTCAAACTTGTTCTAGGCTCAAATCAACCATCCTAAACCTTAGAAACACCTACGACAACATCATTAGAATATTCAAGCACACACAAGCCCGAAATCAAACCCCACTCGAATCACACACAAACACATACACACGGGTTCAACACACACACTTCAAAAATGGGGTTTTAGATGTGTTCCAGCCCTAAATCAGTTGAAAACATGTAAAAGAGGGATCCTAGAACTCACATTAACGACCTCTACGAGTAAAGCTTCACACAAACTCGCTAAACGTCGACTTTGGCACCTTGAATCCTTCAAAACCCTAGCTTTGCTCTTCACTCTCTCTTCTTCTCTCTAGAACCGAATGAAAGGGGAGAATGAGGGGAGAATGGGCAGCCCTCCCCCTTTTATACCCCCACTCATTCAATGGTTTCCCCGTTCTGGCAAGTTTGGTCCCTCGACTTTGGACTTTATTTCTTTTCTTTCTTTTGTCGGCTTCGAAGAAAATAACCGGGTGTTACAGTTATTAATGAGCTTCCATTAACAACCTGTTAAGCCAATAACAGGGCGTGTGGGACAAAAGCTGCTAGGATTTCCTTTTGTAGTGCCTTACAACACGTAACCTCCCTTACGGGCCATGGAAAATATATAACCATGGATTTTTTTCATCATACCTCAAGGTTAGTGGGAAACTAAAAACCATGGAATCCTCTGTGTTTATTTGTTTCAACATATATACCATGAAAATAGTGTCATAGAAAGGTTGGTTAAAGACAGTATTTGAAAGGGTAGGTTTTGGTGGTGGTTGGAGTAGCAACTGACAGAAAAAATTTACAAAATTCATGATAAAGATGGCACCATGAAACTAGTCCCTTGGAGCTAATAAATATTGGTCAAATACCATTTGTATGATATTACTTTTATGTTCACACACAAATGAATGTAAAAATAAAGTAATTGATTTTAATGGCCAACTTTGTTATAGTGAGACGGACATGAGCTGACTTTTGATCCAGTTAAGTTGTTCGAGTCATGATGAAGAAGCGAAGACGATGATTCATTTTCTGCAATATATGTAAAAACAAGTGTGTTTACATATATGTAAACAAGTGTGTTTACATATATGTAAACATAGATTCATATATACCAAACTATAATTTTCGTCAATAGTTATACTTTTTGAGTTTTGGTTTTTATAATTGCATAAATATAACAGATATTAAAAATATATATTCGTGGTTGGCTTCTTATTCTTTGTAGTGTACGAAGCACACACTTACGTATAGGTAAACTTGTTTACATGTATATAAATATATATGTAAACATGTCTATGTAAAGGTAAATGTTAGGTTTCATTTGTGGATTACGTATATGTAAATCATAGTTATACCAATTGGTTGTATATATTATGTAAATGATAGTTATCAATAAAAGTTAGTTTTGTTTTTAATTTAGCTATATAAAATTGATTACATATATTTGCTCATATGTAAACATTTATTTCTTTTGTTCCATTCACAAATGTATATAAATATTTAAATAATGTCATCAAGATGATATAACTTCATACTTTATATAATTTTTGTATTAATTATGTTTTCATACATGATTAAATACATGTAAAAATATTATATATGACTTTCTTAAAAAGTGATAGGATGATCCTAAAATACAGCCCATTTCCAATTTAATGAATATGCATTTTACAAATTTACCCTTTTTATTTTTATTTTCATTTAATATATATTATGTTAATTACTTTACAAATCTTTTCAATCTCATCCGTTGATTAACATAATTAGTGCTCAGAAATAGTTCTTGCAATTCTTGTTTTGAAGGGAGTTCTGCAAAGAACCAGACCCTATATATATATATATATATATATATATATATATATATATATATATATATATATATATATATATATATATATATATATATATATATATATATATATTGTTATACTTTATCTAGAAAAATTCAAGAGATTGGAAGTAAAGTTAACATAAGACTAGAAATAAATAAATAAATAAATCATTGTTTTCTATAAATAAGAAGGTTGTATATTTAAATAAACGAGTTATGGGTTGTGTTCGTGTTGTTTGCCTAGTACCCCTTTAATTATATAACAAGTAAATATACCCGCGCGTTGCGGCGGCGTTGCATGATAATATATTGGCAACAATTGTCCCGACTCGTTTCCAAACTATACTTACGTTGAAACGTAAAGTTACTCTAATATATATCGTCGAATGAAAACATATTGTACTTGACCCAGTTCGTGTCCGAATAAAATTTACGTTAAAACGTAGAGAATTTAAATTTACATCGACACGTACATAAAAATAAGAAAGTTAAAAAATAGTTTCTTTTTTAGTAAAAATATATAGAGGTAAACCCGAGGCTTAGAAACTCGAGGGGGTCCAAATGACATTTCTAAAGTTTTATAAAAAGTTTAGGGATTAAAAGTGTTAGTTCAATAAACCTGAAAGGAGGCCATATTAAAAACTCAAAAAAATCAGTGGCCAAATTTCAAAGCCACTAAAAGTTTCTGTAGCTTTTACGTTGCACTTTAATATATATAATTGATTTTTACATTTATTATGGAGTTAATCATCATTTTGGTTCCTGAGATTTGATCTATATTGTCATTTTCATCTTAAAAAGTTTTTTTATTTTTCTATTGGGTCCCTATCTCTCTAAATATTTGCTATTTTCATTTATTTTCATTAACTTAGTTAATTGTGTTTGTTAAATTATGGGCATTTAAGTCATTATACAAATCATTTAACTTAATTTTTTCATTTGTACAATGACTTTAATGCTCTTAACTTAACAAACACATTTAACTAAGTTAATGAAAATGAAAACTTTTTAAAAAGTCACGGACACAGAACTGAAAAAAATTAGTTGAAATGACAAAACAGAACAAAACTTAGGGATGGAAATAACAGTTAACTTTTATTTATGTGGTTCTCATCTTACCACTGTTATGTGATGAAGGTCTCCCTATGAGGGTAACCACGGAATATTTTAAACATATAAAATATTAAGTAGAATGAAACTTAACTAGAAGTAGTGGGTAAACCCACCGTTGTAGCGAGTGTGGTGAAATTTTAAGGCTCGTTTTCAAAAACTTGAACATTAATATTCATCCATAATTTCTAACAACTCAGATTAGAAAAAAAAATCATGTTGAAATGTTAATAAAAACAAGTACATTACACACGATATTTCAGATTTTATTAAATAACATGTTTCAAAAGTTGTAAAAGGAAAACAATAACTTTGAAATAGCTTTGATGGCTTGTATTAACGTGCTTTGATAACTTGTATATTATTACACACAAATGTGTTTTAATAAAATTTACAACAAAGTGTAAATAAAAATACGCACTTCGTCACGATATATCTGAAAGTTTTATAAAATATCATATTTTAAAAGTTATAAAATATAAAATATAAATTATAATAATAATAATAATATGAGGTCATTATATATTTTTTAGTTTAAAATTCAAGGAACGACAATGATGACGAAACGACTATGTACACGTAACTTGTATGAGTTACATGTACGCAAGTCGTAGTTGTACACTTGGTAACACGTACGTACATATACATAACCCATACATGTACGTAACTCTTAGTTGTACACTTTGTAATACGTACTTACATATATGTAACCCCTAGTTTTCATGGTTTTCATTTATAACATGGTTTTCAAGGTATGACAACTGATCGATGTTGTGCGGTTGGTCAAAAAATATATATTAAAGAGTCCTTAATCAACGTTAATAGTAAAGGGCAAGAAGGTTGTCGAATCATCAGGGAATCATAGGAAAGTGCTAGTAACTATTAAATTAAATGAATTAAACATAAATTGCTTGATTAATTGAATTGAGAAAGAATTAAATTAACGAAGTAAAAGTTTAGGTTTTTAACAATTTTGGAGAAAAAGCAACTCACTTCAGGATCCAGGTTTGGCAAAGTTACAATTTTTTTAATGAAACCTAGTGAGAAGTCATTAATGGTGACTTACACATGACAAGATTTTTAAGTGATAATCATGGATTAAAGCTTAAAGGACCATATTCATACAATTACCAATTTGAATAATGAAAACCTAATTCTAATAATTAATCACACAATGATTAAAGACAACCAAAGTTATAGAATATCAAAATTAGGTTTAAGCATAATCAAACTGTAACATCCTGTATTTTTTGTTGATTAAAAGTTAGCGTCGTTAATTCTTGTAAGGACCAATGTTGTCAATTATAAAACTTATGGGTTACTTATGCTTATTTCCTAGTTTATCTTTAATTCTTTAATTTGGAAGTTAATAATTTAATTATTAAATTGAACATAATAATAAATAATAAAAATATTACTAGTAACAGTATTAGTGATAACATTAATAATAATAATAATAATAATAATAATAATAATAATAATAATAATAATAATAATAATAATAATAATAATAATAATAATAACATTTATAACAATTTATAAGAGTTATTAAACTAAAAAATATTTAAAACTTAAATTAAGAAAGTTAAGGGGGTTGGTTTGTTAACTTTGGAACTTTAAAAGAAAGTTTTTAACATAAAATGTTAAATTGAAAACCAAAGGGGCCATTTACGTAATTAACCAAACATTTAAACCAAACCACCCCCCCCCCAAACCCCATAACTCCGGCGACCCACGCGACCACCGTCGGCCAAACACTCCGGCCACCTTATAATCATCGAATTTCGTCGAATCATGATCCAAAACCGTTACCAAACCCTTCCAGAACTTGATTCGAACCGGTAATCATCAAATACACGAGTTAAAGCATCGGTTACGAAGCTCCACCGAGAGCATAACCGATGTCATAAACTCCATGGCCGTTCGAACATTTAATCCTAATAATAATCTAATTAAACGAACCTAAACAATCATCTAACTAAACCTAATCGTTTACAACTCTCAATTGCACCTGAAACACACAAAAATTACACCTCTGATTCTCTCCATTTCCTTGACCTGCAACTCTATCGAAACCCGATCTCGGAACAAATTGAACCTAAATTGACAAGGGGCTTTGCATCAAGAACACCATCTGAAACTATCCACGAAGTTAATTTGATTACACTCATTATTTGAACATCAAACAAGCTTTACGTGTGTCGCGGCCTATTCATAGCTTGTTCATCTTCCATCCATCTTCAGATTGGGTAATTAAACATATGTACCTACTCGAAATTACATGGGGGATCAAAGCCCCATGTGTTATATCTGTAATTGTTATCAAATTAATGCTCAATTTGGATCAAAAGCGTTCTAGGGTTTATGGGGTTTGGGGGCATCTTTATGGTTGTGTTTTTATAATTTAAAAACTATCATCTACCACGGCTGTGGCCCTGGTCTATTGGTTACACACTCACATTCTAAACATGAGGTCCCGGGTTCGAACCCGGGCACCCTCAAATAATTTTTAAGGCTTTACAGCCTTTAAATAAATTGTAGAAATTTTTTAATAAATATAAAAATGAGTTTTATAAACTTTAAATATTTTTAAGGACACCAAATTAGTTTTTGTGATTTTTCTAAATTTAAATAATTAAATATTTTTTAATAAAACATTTTAACAAAGGTTATTCTTGGATAATTTCTTATAAAATAGATTGTAAATAATAAATAATAATTTATTATTGGTCCAAGCGTTTTCTTTAATTATTATCGTTTAAATCATGATTATTTCAAATAATAATTCAAATTTTATACTTAAACTTTATTAATTATTATAAATGATTTAATTTTATTTTTTCCATATAAAAACACATAAATGGTATATTTCTTTATTTAATGTACTAACATAAACTCCCCAAATTCCACTTGAAACCCTAGTTCTTGTAAATTCGTTAAACTTAATATTAGACGTTAAACCTTGTAAATATATATATTTAGGTGCCTTGTGACGATTTACGTTGGAACGACGCCTATTATCATTCTTATTAATCGTCATACTGATCGATGTCGTGTGGTCGGTCAAAATATATATTAAAGAGTACCTAATCACCCTTAATAGTAAAGGGTAAGCAGGGTGTCGAATCCACAGGGAATCACAGGAAAGTGCTAGTAATGATTAAACTAAAAGAATTAAACATTGAAAAAGGAAATTGCTTGATTAATTGAATTGGGAATTAATTAATTTAACGAAATAAAGTTTAAGTTTTTAACAATCTTGATTGAAAAGCAATCCACTTTAGGATTCAGGTTTGGCAAAGTTACAATCTTTCTTAAATGAACCCTAATGAGAAGCCATTAATGGTGACCTATACATGATATGATTTACGTGATAATTATGAATTAAAGTTTAAAGGACCTTATTCACACAATTACCAATTCGAATCATGAAACCCTAAGTCTAATAATTACTCACACAATGATTAAAGACAACCAAAGTTAAAGAATATCAAAATTAGGTTAAATCATAGTTAAACCGTTTAACAAATCAAATCATAAATTGAATCCAAAAGAACTTAAAAGGTTCAAGATTCAATCCCAATCTAGGTTACAAACGAAGAAAAACTAGAACTTGCACAAACCCGTCCCCCGAAGTGAATCACAATGGATTTAGCCTTGCATCTTCATCGATTCTTCAACAAAAACGTAATTGATCATGTAATTCGAATGAAATCGACGTTCTTGATGTTAGAAGAGCTTGAGAAGGATCCCAGATTGCCAAATTTCGTCCAAGATTGCTGTGTGTAAAGATGTAATTTTCGTCCTAGGGTTTAATCCCCTTTAAAACCCTTCAAATTAGGTCAAATCTCAACAAACCCGGACACCAGCGTCAGGCTAGGCGTCAGAAGAGGCGTCAGTCAGAAGGTTTTAGGTTTACTGACGCCAATGGCGTCGGTGGCGCCAGAATGGCGTCGGTGGCGCCACCCCCTGCACAAAGTTGATTTTCATGTGTAACTTTTCGAGACCTTTCCGTTGATAGGTCGTGGGTTCCGTAACTCTTTTCCTAGCTCAAGTTATGCCCGTTTTAAGATATCGTTGTCGTGTAATTTCGGTTTATCATATCTTTACTTCTTGAGCTCCGATTCTCGTCTCGTTTCTTCCAATTTCTTTGTATTCTTCACGTTTAACCTACAACCACAAAATAATCCCAAAAGTAACTCTAATTCTCATAAATTTACATGTAAACCATGAAAATAAAGCCGTTAAACATTGAACTTTCACCACACGATCACATACTTATACTTATTTGCCATGTGAGTTTCCTTGTCCCATTTTATATTATTTCACACCGTTTTGGGGTGAAACATGTTACATTATTTAACTTACCCTCGTAAACGTTTAATTCTTGTAATGCACTTGCAATTCATACATTTATTTTGTCATGGTTATTTGTGTTATTGTAAGTCTTATATGAGATACATATTATGTTGACAATCATTAACTATTGCTAGCCTGGCGACATCATAGATCTATGGGCCTGACAAGCCTATTTGGTGCTAAAGCCGATGTATTGCCGGCTCCTGATGACGTATGACTTGTTCATCATGGGAACCAAGTACACTTAGCCAATCGTATAAACTTGTAAACTTGTAATCAGTCGAGGTTTGATTGTTGTTTTATGTGTTCTATAAACTTGCATAACTCATAACCTTTGACTATTAATTGCTACTTGTAATTGTTTGATATATTATGTATATTAAACCCTTGTAAACTCACCAACTTCATAGTTGACCTTTTATTTTTAACATGTTTCAGGAAATGCCCAAGTTTGAAGTCATCATTTGAAGTTTTCATGAAACTAGGATTTGGACCTATATTAAAGAATAAAAAGCTTGGACTATTTTGTTTTATGTTTTGACTTGTTTCACGTTAAGACTTATGGTTGTATTTGCATTTGAAACTTATATTAATAATATTTTCATTTAAAGATAGCATTATGTGGTTGTGAACAATCTTAACCCTCACATCTCGACGATTCCGCCATCAAGGTTGGGGTGTGACACAAACCGTTTAAATAATCAAGTCATAAATTGAATCCAAAAGAACTTAAAAGGTTCAAGATACAATCCCAAATCTAGGTTACAAACTAAGAAAAAATAAGAACTTGCATAAACCTGTCCCCCGAAGTGAATCACAAACGAACTAGCCTTGCCTCATCATTGGATCTTCGACGCCAATTGATTGAATCTTGTAGATTTGATGATCTTGATGTTGGAAAATCTTGAGAATGATCAAAAAAAGGTTATTTTTCATCCAATATTGCTTTGTAAAAGTTAAAATTCGAAATAGGATTTTTTCCCTTTTTAAATCCCTTCAAATTAGGTCAAATATCAACAAAAACCCGGACCCCGGTGTCGTGGCGCCTATGGAGGCGTCGGTGGTACCACCTCCCTATGAAACCTTGATTTTGATGTGTAACGTTTTGAGACCTTCTCGTGGACAGGTCGTGGGTCCCGTATCTCCTTTCCTAGCTCAAGTTATGCACTTTTTAATATACCGTTATCGTGCAACTTCGGCTTATCATATCTTTACTTCTTGAGCTCCAATTTTCGTCCCGTTTCTTCAAATTTATTCGTATTCTTCAAATTTAACCTACAAACACAAAATAATCACAAAAGTAACTCCATTTCTCATAAATTTATATGTAAACCACGGAAATAAAGCCGTTAAACATTGAATTTTCACCACCTGATCACAATCCCCACACTTACCTTTTGCTTGTCCTCAAGCAAAGCTCAATTGTAATTTATAAAACCATCATTGAAAATATGCATCACTAGTCACTTATTAAAAATTAATTAAGGTCCAAGGTCATGCCCTTATTCACAAGATTTACATCGTTCAATAGAATTACATTCTAACAAGTCAATAATAAGCAAAATAGACATCACCCAGCTAAGCTTAATATGATTTTGATTTTTAGTCTCATGTACACAACCCTCACAATAATTCACTCTTTTTGGTTTATATCTGGACTAGTAAAATATGTACTAGTGTAATCACTCAATAACCCAATATACCATCTTGTCCACATAAACTTGTATAGCAATCACACCTCCACCACTTGCATAGATCTCACACACATTTAAAGGACTTATGGGTTTTTGGTCTTTATGTACGGGTAGGAAATTTTTGGCTTCTAAAAGTGGCTAACGCAAATAAAAATGTGAACCAAACCATTAAACCATCCTTATCAACATGAATCACAGAGCTAACTCACTTCGATCCTTTTTGAACAATACTTTTTCTCCCCTATTTTTTGTCATTATTCTTCAATTTTTTATTTTATAAACTTGACTTCAAACGCTTTTTTACTTTGAACGGCTTAACGATCGGTTATCAGCTAACAACTTGGGCGTTATTTGTCGGTTTTAACAAACGAATGGCTTAAGACTCAACATGACTACTAAAGGTTAGGATGGATAACAATAACAACTGATAACAAGTAAATGGGTTCCTAAATTGCCTTTGTCATTTATGTGCAACACCTTGCTTATAGTCTTGATATGCATCAAACAATACAAGTTCTGCAACAAAAATGGTATATGGCCTACTCTCAACAAATGAACATATACGTGTGTTTTAAGTAATAGGCTCAAAATCTCACCAAGTAGGAATTTAGGCTACCAATGTGCACATGAGTTTATTAAATCAAAACTCGTTAACACTGAGCAGGCATCTGTCACATTTCCATAAATAACCTGCTAGAAAACTTTTTCCTGAAACTTAAAGAATATGGCCATGACCTACGATCTATACCAATCTTTTAATAAATAACAAGTGGCATATATTGAAAATTCCGTTTTAATAAGCACATTAAACTTTACGTGAAAACTTTTGCAAACATTGAAACTTAATAGAATGTTAATTTTTTTTATTTACCTTAATTCTTTATAATTCCCCTCATCCCCACACTTAGAAGGTGCATTGTCCCCAATGTACCATTCGATCGTTAGAAATAGCGTGGATTTAAGGGCATTTTTAACATGATAACCATATTTCTAAGATCATCAACCATAGATCATCATTCGGGTTTTACCATAATAGATATACCTCTAGACGCACACCTTCCCACTTACATTGTAATTGTTTGACACCCCTAATCACATATTAAACACACCAAAAGAAAAGCGAAGAAAATAAAAGAAAAATAAAAGTTCGAACATGAAACAGATAGAGTGGAGAAACACATGGACCTAATCAAGTGATCAGAGTGTTCTGATCTCATCCAAATGGGGTCTAGGCATTGGTGGTCCAAAGAAAGATTCCATCAAACTTTGGTGCATGGCATGCATGTCAAAGCTTCCGGCTTCTCCTGTTGCGTGTGAGCTTCCATCAGGTGTTGTATCCATTGGCACCCGCTGTGACGGTTGCGCTTGTGGGTACCTCTCATATTGTTGTCCGGGCATGTATTTTGGTAGAGTACTCCAATCCACCGGTTGTGGAGGAGCTTGATACGGCAGCCCGGCATGGTAGTCATTATAGTGACGAACCTGTTCCTAATACAAAAATAGTCATTAATAGATTGTTCTCGTGCATACGCGGCGTCCCGCGCATACATTCTCATATCATCACGTAGCTCTATATCACATTGTTCTTGTGCCGCCCATGCATCCCTCGTCTGTTGTTCATACTCTTGTGTCCTCCTATCGTAGCTCTCTCTCCACCTTCTTTGTCTTTCCCTTTCACGAGACTGTTCATCATACATATGCCTTTGATCTAAGGTCCATCCTGAGAATCCAAATGGTCTAGCCCTAAAAAATGCTTCCTGAATCTCTTTTTCATCCGTTTGTGCCCTTGTATCAGCACCCACGTCCTCAAGTACCCCCACACTACCTTGTCCCATTGCTACATCATCTGCATCCTCATGGTGAGGTACATCATCTCGTCTTACCATCAACTCTCGACTACTGTCCTTGTCCCGTAGTTGATAATAAGTGGCGGTCTTCTTGTATTCCTATGACAAAGCATCATTGGACACGACCTTTTGCTTATGCAACAACATAGTGATTAGTCGGCAATGTGGAATCATCAACCAGGCCCTGCTCTCTCAACTTTCCCAAATGTTCATCATTACCAATTGCCGATAAGACAACATGTGTCTACCGGTAAGGAGGCCATGAAGTACTCTTAACTTATAATGTCTCACTTTTCCTCTATCAGAAATTCTGGGGATCACATTCTTGCTATAGATAACTGTTAGTAGCTTTGGTAAAATCTTCATGTTGCTTCTGTTCATGCTCAAGATAATTATTAGTAGGACAACTAGGTGCTTGAAGTGAAGAAAACACTGGGAAACGAAGAAAAGAGAAAAGCAATGGGAAAAGACCAACACTTAGAATGTTTTCTAAGTGAAAAACTAAAAGTTTCTGGAAAATCCCATCTACGCGATATGCACAGCAAGAGGGCTTAACTTGTGCGTATCGCATAGATCACATTTTAGGGTTTTGGTATTTTTAATCTACGCAATACGCATAGAAGTTGTAACACCCGGTTATTTATTATTTTGAAGCCGACAAGGGAAGAAAAGGAAATAAAGTCCAAAGTCGAGGGACCAAACTCGCCAACGAAAGAAAGTCGGGCGAGTGGGAGTATATAAGGGAGAGGGCAGCCCTTACCCTCTCCCCCACACTCACAAATCAGCTATCAAAGAGAGGAGAAAAGAGAAAGAAGAAGAAAAGAGGAAAAGTGTTGGTTCGGGTCGGTTCGGGTGGCCAAAATTGTCGTGTAGCAAGCCAAATCGAAGCCCTTGTCGTTGTGCTCGTTTGTGTGAGTTCTAGGACCCCTCTTTTACTTGTTTTCAACCGATTTTGGGGCTGGAAAGTATTAAAAAGCCGTTGTTGTATGTATGTGTGTTTGACCCATTTGGGTGTGTTGCGTGTGATGTGTTTAGAGTATGTTTCCGGGCTTGTGTGTGCTTGTATGGTGTTGTGGTATGCATTCCTAAGGTCTAAGATGGTTGATTTAGGCTTAGAATGGGTTTGGATGAGCTTGGAGGCCGAAAATGGCAGATTGGGTTCGGGATGAACTCCATTCTGCATCAGCTAGGGCTATGCAACCGAATGAAGGCCATACGGCCGATTGAGAGGCGATTGAGGGTCATTCGCACGATTGGGATTCATTCGCACGATTGAGGGTTCAATCGCACGACTAAGGTTTCATTCGCACGATTGGGAGTCCAGTCGCATGAGGAGTCATACGACTGAGGGTCCAGTCGCATAGGTGTTTAGTCGCATGAGTCCATTCGCATGAGGTCAGTCGCATAGGTGGTCATTCGCATTAGTTCCTTCCGTATGAGGTCCATACGCACGACTAGATGTCCATTCGCATAGATGTTCATCCGCATGAGTCCAATCGCATGATGTTCAGTCGCATGGAGGCCATGCGACTGAAGGGTGTCCATACGCACGAATAGGGCTGTTGCACCCGAAGGAAAGTGTAGTTCGACTTCTGACTTTCGGGGGAAAGTGCAGATGTAAGTTTTGACGTAAAGGTTCACGTAAGAGTATGTAAGATAACTGTTATGGCCTTAGAGGGCCGGTAGGGCATAATGATGATGATGTTGCATGTTTGTTCATGATGCAAGTTATGTATGTATGATGTTGCCCTGTATGACGTGATGTTGGTGCATGTTAATGTTCCTTAGTATGATGTATGTTTATCTTTCCTGTGGCTTTACGTGTTATGATTATGAACGAAGTGAAGTATTATGTAACGTAAAGGGGAAAGAAATGAAAAGTCTTGCATGTATCGGATATCGGGTCCGTCTTTGTGATCGACCATTTATGTAGAACCTCTACCGCTTACCTCTAGTACTGCGACATACGCTCAGCTATTCAATTATTGACTTCGGCCCAGTAGCTAAATTGTTCGGGGTGTAGCATATGGTATTGGTACGGATGATATCCGATGCGTAAGTAAAGTTATATTGAACGAACGAATGGATGAATGAAGGAGATAATAAAGATATTATCTATGTGTACGTATGATGTGTGGTCATGCAAAAGTAACGAACGGTTTTAAATGAAAGTAAACTATGTTTTATTATAAAACTAGAACTCACTCAGCAACGCTGACTTTTTATATGTTTTCTAGTTGGCAGGTAATGATTGCTGAGGATGGCACTGCAATGCTACTCGGCTCTTTTGGGATGACATCCATTTATAATGCTTTTGTGATATAATGCAAACATGTATTTTGTAATCGGATAATGATGTATTCTTTGGCAAAAGTGTTTATGATGAAATGAGATGTCATTTTTGAATGTTTCCGCTGCAATATTTTCATGAGACAAATGTAATTATATGTTTTATGTGCGATGAATGACCAACTGTAGGCGTCCCGGGAACGGGGCCTTACAAGTTGGTATCAGAGCCAAAGTTTAAGCGAAATGGATAAATTTTCAAAATAAACCTTAACTTAAACTGAGAATGGGACGAAAAGGGAATGGGATGCCAATCTGAGTAGCTGCGTGCCATCAGGTATTTTCTTAAAGTTAACCGGTTTTATGTGCGCATGGTATGTGGTTATGTGTTTTATGTAGATTTAAATACTGATGTAGTTAGGACAGGTAATGCTTGGGGTATGAAGAGTAAAGTAAGTGGCTAATCACAACTGGCCACTGTAATTAGGGACTTTCTATACTTGACATAAACTGAGCTGTTTCCTTGAATGATCGTGTTGGTGTTTGAATCTTTTAGTGTCAGTTAGAGAATGGCTGGAGGTAGATCTTCTAAAGCTTCTAGGGGTGGAGGCCGTGGCGGGCCTGATGTTGAGCCACGACCCAAAAGAGGAAGGCCAAGGGTTGAAAAGGTGGTTCCTGAAGAACCAGAGACCCCTCATCCGGAAGCTGGGGATGAGAGCGCAAACCTGAGGGCCTCGGTAAAGGAGGCTGCTGTTGAAGAAGTACACTAGGTCATGTAGACAATCTTACCGTCTGTGGTGACCGAAGTCATCAAGGTTGTGAAAGAAGGAGAAAGAAAGGAGAGAAACAGGTCTTCGGGGAAACGAGAGCAACCGGAGCCCGAAACGATTTTCTCGTATAAAAAGAGGAAGATGAGCCTGTGCGAGAGGTGGCACGAGGCTGTAACTATGGGGTGTTTATGAGATGCAAGCCCCCTACTTTCGACGGTAATGGCAATGTTGCCGCTGCTCACCGATGGGTGAGAGAGATGGAGGTTGTTCTCGACATCAGCGAGTGCCAGGAAGATCAGAAGGTGAAGTTTGCCACTCATTCATTTGTGGACTCGGCATTATGCTGGTGGGACAACATTGTCCAAGCTGAGGGTAACCGGGCAATCGGGAGAATGAGATGGCCCGAACTGAAGAAGATGGTGATTGAGGAGTTCTGTCCTCACAGGGAGATGGATAAGATAGAGAGGGAGTTCCTGCAGCTGGAGGCGGGAAACCATGACACACCAGCAGTACACCACCAAATTCAATGAAATGGCACGGTTGGTGCCGGATCAGGTGACGCCTCTGTCTCGGAAGATCAAGAGGTACATTCAGGGCTTACCGATGGATGTTCGCAGGCATTAATCGCCGCCCGGCCGAGCACATTTAGGTCGGCGGTCGATTTGGCCGGAAGGCTATATGATGAGCGGGAAGTGGTGGTGACTGAAGCAAATAAGAGGGGTGGTGGTGATCGGAACTGGAATGGGAGAAGGTTTGGTCGGGGTGATGCCCCGACGGGGAACAAAAGGCACGGGTGGATGACCGCCGCGTGGCCACACCGGGAGCGGGATCGAGGAGGTGTGGCAAGTGTGGAAAGGAGCATGCGGGAGAATGTAGGCTGGGTTTGAATGTGTGCTTCAAGTGTGGGAAGACAGGGCATATGGCGAAGGATTGCCTGGCGGGCAAATGTTTTAACTATGGGGAAAGTGGGCATATGAGCAGGGATTGTAAGAAGCCGAGGGCTGAGAGTTCTGGGGTGAAGAAGACCGGAAGTGAAGGACCGAGGGCGAGCGCCAGGGCATTCACCATGACACAGGAGGAAGCTACGACGGACCCTGATGTTATGTCCGGTACATTTCTAGTGAACCAAACTTTAGCTTCTGTGTTATTTGATTCTGGTGCTAGTAAGAGTTTTATTTCTGC
This sequence comes from Flaveria ramosissima, assembly GCA_025215565.1. Classification (NCBI taxonomy): domain Eukaryota; kingdom Viridiplantae; phylum Streptophyta; class Magnoliopsida; order Asterales; family Asteraceae; genus Flaveria; species Flaveria ramosissima. The sequence continues at coordinate 4,151,711 of CM046031.1, forward strand.
TGCTTTCTGTGCTAAACTTCATGTTAGTAGTAGACGTGTTGATGCGCCCTTTGATGTAGAAACTGCCATAGGTAAGTCTACCAGGATTTCTGAGATGATAGAGAACTGTGATGTGGAACTTGAGGGTCATAAGTTTTCTGTTAGACCGTTTGTGATGACCTTAGGTGGTTTTGATTTGATTCTTGGGATGGATTGGTTGCGGAATTCGAGGTGAACATCGTGTGTCGCAAGAAGATGATTCGGTTGACAGCGCCTGACGGGAGTTCGGTGACAGTTTATGGTGATCGGGTCACGATGATTCCGAAAGTAATTTCGATGGCGGTGGCGGGAAAGTGTATGAGGCGTGGATGTAGTGCCTACTTGGCCTATGTAAGGATGTGGATACGCCACACCACAACTAGCCGATGTACCGGTTGTGTGTGACTTTCCAGACGTGTTCCCAAAAGACTTATCAGGAGTGCCACCTGACAGAGAGATTGAATTTCAGATTGATCTGATACCGGGTGCCCAACCTGTCGCTAAGGCACCGTATCGGTTAGCTCCGACAGAGATGAAGGAATTGATGGAGCAGTTGCAAGAGCTGCTCGATAAGGGGTTTATTAGACCGAGTATCTCTCCTTGGGGTGCTCCGGTCCTGTTTGTAAAGAAGAAGGACGGTAGTATGAGGATGTGCATTGACTACCGCGAGCTGAACAAGTTGACGGTGAAGAACCGATACCCCTTACCGAGAATAGATGATCTGTTCGATCAGCTCCAAGGTGCCAGTTGGTTTTCAAGGATAGATCTTCGATCTGGTTACCATCAGCTGAAAGTGAAAGAACAGGATATCCCTAAAACAGCTTTCCGTACGCGCTATGGTCACTACGAGTTTCTTGTCATGTCCTTTGGTTTGACCAACGCGCCAGCTGCTTTTATGGATTTGATGAACCGTGTGTGTCGGCCGATGCTGGATAAATCAGTGATTGTGTTTATTGATGATATCCTGATTTATTCGAGGAGCGAGATCGAGCATGCCGGTCACATTCGGGAAGTTCTAGAGACGTTGAGAAGGGAGAGAAGTTGTATGCTAAATTCTCCAAGTGCGCGTTCTGGTTGCGCGAAGTTCAGTTCTTGGGTCATGTGGTGAATCCCGACGGGATTATGGTGGACCCGGCGAAAGTGGAGGCGGTTATGCAATGGAAGTCACCAAAGACGCCATCCGAGATTCGTAGCTTCTTGGGTTTGGCGGGCTACTACAGAAGATTCATCCAAGACTTTTCCAAAATCGCTTCTCCACTAACTAAGTTGACCCGAAAAGATGTGAAGTTCGTATGGGGTCAAGCTCAAGAGAAGGCGTTCGAAGAATTGAAGGCGAGGTTGACTCAAGCTCCTGTTCTGTCATTACCCGATGGAAGCGAAGATCTGGTGGTTTATTCTGATGCTTCCTACTCGGGGTGGGGTGGTGTATTAATACAGAGAGGGAAGGTTATAGCCTATGCATCCCGACAGTTGAAGGTTCATGAGGTCAATTATCCTACTCATGACTTGGAGCTAGCAGCCGTGGTCTTTGCATTAAAGATTTGGAGGCACTACCTCTACGGGACGAAGTGCACCATATTCACTGACCACAAGAGTCTGAAGTACTTCTTCGAGCAGAAGGATCTGAACATGAGGCAGAGACGGTGGTTGGAACTTATAAAGGATTATGATTGTGAGATCCACTACCATCCGGGCAAGGCCAATGTGGTGGCTGATGCCCTTAGCCGAAAGAGAGGCCCGAGCCGATTCGGGTGAAAGCATATCAACTGATCATGACCTCTGATGTAATGAAGCAAGTCAAAGAGTTTCAAGATGAGGCACTGAAAGAAGATCATCTTAACTCTGAAAGAATGAGAGGTCTGGTTGGGGAATTGGGTGAAAACACACTCGGTGTTAGAACCCGATTCGGTCGTGTGTGGATTCCTCGTTTTGGGGATCTACGGGTGAAGATAATGGATGAAGCTCACAAGACTCGATACTCCATTCACCCAGGTGCCACGAAAATGTACCATGATATGAAGAAGGATTATTGGTGGCCGGGTATGAAGCGCGATGTGGTGGAGTATGTGAGTAAGTGCCTTACTTGCTTACAGGTGAAGGCCGAGCATCAGAAAGCCGTATGGAAGATCCAACCTTTGGATATACCGGAATGGAAGTGGGAGCACATCACCATGGATTTCATTACGAAGCTGCCGCGTACCCCGAAAGGGTACGATGCCATATGGGTGATAGTTGACCGTTTGACGAAGAGTGCTCACTTCCTACCGATCCGCGAGACATATTCATCTGAGAGGTTGGCTGATCTGTTCATCAAGAAATTGTAACTCGTCATGGTGTGCCGGTGTCTATTGTGTCGGATCGCGACACCCGGTTTACATCTAAATTTTGGAAGAAATTCCACGACGCTATGGGGACGAGGTTACATATTAGCACGGCTTATCATCCCCAGACTGATGGTCAGTCAGAAAGGACCATTCAGACACTGGAAGACATGCTTCGGGCATGTGTGATTGATTTTGGTGGAAGTTGGGATGACCACCTACCGTTAGCCGAATTCTCATACAACAACAGCTATCATGCCAGCATTGGTATGCCTCCATATGAGATGCTATACGGTAGGAGATGCAGAACACCCGTTTGTTGGGGTGATATTGGTCAAAAGGAATTGGGGAGCGTCGAGGTAATCGAGGCTACGACTGAGAAGCTTGAGAAGATTAAAGCCTTCATGAAGGCAGCCAAAGACAGACAGAAGTCGTATGCTGATAAACGACGCAGGCCGATTGAGTTCCAGGTGGGTGACCGGGTTATGTTGAAGGTCTCACCTTGGAAGGGTATCATCCGCTTTCGAAAGCGGGGTAAGTTGAGCCCAAGGTATATAGGCCCTTTCCGAATCATCGCTCGAGTAGGAGAGGTGGCCTATAGACTGGAGTTACCGGATGAGTTAAGTGGAATTCACCCGACATTCCATGTATCTCATCTAAGGAAGTGCTTAGCTGATGAAGACATGATTGTTCCACTGGAGGATATCGAAGTAGACGAACGGCTCAATTATGTGGAGCAACCAGTGGCAATCATCGATCGGAAAGAGAAAAGGCTGAGAAATAAAGTGGTTCCTCTTGTGCGTGTACAGTGGAAGCACAGGAAAGGATCCGAGTCAACGTGGGAGACTGAGGAAGAAATGAGACAACATTATCCACGTTTGTTCGAAGAATAACAGGTTTCGGGGACGAAACCTATTTAAGGGGGTGGACTTGTAACACCCGGTTATTTATTATTTTGAAGCCGACGAAGGAAGAAAAAGAAATAAAGTCCAAAGTCGAGGGACCAAACTCGCCAACGAAAGAAAGTCGGGCGAGTGGGAGTATATAAGGGAGAGGGCAGCCCTTACCCTCTCCCCACACTCACAAATCAGCCATCAAAGAGAGGAGAAGAGAGAAAGAAGAAGAAAAGAGGAAAAGTGTTGGTTCGGGTGGCCAAAATCGTCGTGTAGCAAGCCAAATCGAAGCCCTTGTCGTTGTGCTCGTTTGTGTGAGTTCTAGGACCCCACTTTTACTTGTTTTCAACCGATTTTGGGGCTGGAAAGCATCAAAAACGTGTTTTATGTATTGTGTGTTTGACCCATTTGGGTGTGTTGCGTGATGTGTTTAGAGTATGTTTTCGGGCTTGTGTGTGCTTGTATGGTGTTGTGGTATGCATTCCTAAGGTCTAAGATGGTTGATTTAGGCTTAGAATGGGTTTGGATGAGCTTGGAGGCTGAAAATGGCAGATTGGGTTCGGGATGAACTCCATTCTGCATCAGCTAGGGCTATGCGACCGAATGAAGGCCATACGGCCGATTGAGAGGCGATTGAGGGTCATTCGCACGATTGGGATTCATTCGCACGATTGAGGGTTCAATCGCACGACTAAGGTTCATTCGCACGATTGGGAGTCCAGTCGCATGGGGAGTCATACGACTGAGGGTCCAGTCGCATAGGTGTTAGTCGCATGAGTCCATTCGCATGAGGTCAGTCGCATAGGTGCTCATTCGCATTAGTTCCATCCGCATGAGGTCCATACGCACGACTGGATGTCCATTCGCATAGATGTTCATCCGCATGAGTCCAATCGCATGATGTTCAGTCGCATGGAGGCCATGCGACTGAAGGGTGTCCATACGCACGAATAGGGCTGTTGCACCCGAAGGAAAGTGTAGTTCGACTTCTGACTTTCGGGGGAAAGTGCAGATGTAAGTTTTGACGTAAAGGTTCACGTAAGAGTATGTAAGACAACTGTTATGGCCTTAGAGGGCGGTTGGGCATAATGATGATGATGTTGCATGTTTGTTCATGATGCAAGTTATGTATGTATGATGGTGCCCTGTATGACGTGATGTTGGTGCATGTTAATTTTCCTTAGTATGATGTATGTTTACCTTTCCTGTGGCTTTACGTGTTATAGTTATGAACGAAGTGAAGTATTATGTAATGTAAAGTTGAAAGAAATGAAAAGTCTTGCATGTATCGGATATCGGGTCCTTCTTTGTGATCGACCATTTATGTAGAACCTCTACCGCTTACCTCTAGTACTGCGGCATACGCTCAGCTGTTCAATTATTGACTTCGGCCCAGTAGCTAAATTGTTCAGGGTGTAGCATATGGTATTGGTACGGATGATATCCAATGCGCAAGTAAAGTTATATTGAACGAACGAATGGATGAATGAAGGAGATAATAAAGATATTATCTATGTGTACGTATGATGTGTGGTCATGCAAAAGTAACGAACGGTTTTAAATGAAAGTAAAGTATGTTTTATTATAAAACTAGAACTCACTCAGCAACGCTGACTTTTTATATGTTTTCTAGTTGGCAGGTAATGATTGCTGAGGATGGCACTGCAAGGCTACTCGGCTCTTTGGGATGGCATCCATTTATAATGCTTTTGTGATATAATGCAAACATGTATGTTGTAATCGGATAATGATGTATTCTTTGGCAAAAGTGTTTATGTTGAAATGAGATGTCATTTTTGAATGTTTCCGCTGCAATATTTTCATGAGGCAAATGTAATTATATGTTTTATGTGCGATGAATGACCAACTGTAGGCGTCCCGGGAACGGGGCCTTACAGAAGTAGGGTCTCTCTTGCGCGTATCGCATAGATGGTGTTTTCGGGAAAATTTTACAAAGTTGTATTTAAACAACTTTTCTCACAAAACCAAAGGGAGTCGACCAACATGTCACACCCCAACCTTGACGGCGGAAACGTCGAGGAGTGAGAGTTAAGATCGTTCATAGCCACATAACGCTATTAATAAACCAATAAATTTAAACATAAGTTTTAAATTGTCACATTACAATCATAAGTTTCAAAGGAAATAAAAACATAACATAGAATGCAATATATCATTCTATCTTATTTATTAATCTAGGTCCATTCCTAGATGTGCAAGCTTCAAAGTGTAGATAATCAAACTTGGGCATTTCCTGAAACATGTTAAAAATAAAAGGTCAACAATAAAGTTGGTGAGCATTCCATAGTTTTTAATACATAAGTATATATAAAGATGGCAATTCAAGTCATAAGTTAGTGAATATAGTGATTAGGGATGCTATGAACAATGCAACAATCAAACCTTGACAATGTTTTACAAGTCTCAAACGCTAAAGTATATACGATCAGCTAAGTGTACTTGGATCAACCAAGCAGGCTTGTCTTACCCATAGATCTATGACTTCGCTAGGCTAGCAATAGTTAATGATTGTACATATAACGCCATAACATGGTAACCACATAAGTTCAACTAACCACAACTTAACATGATGAATTGCCATAAAGTTTACAAGTCTCAAATAAGTTTACAAGTGCAAAGTATAAATTAACATGTTTCACCCCAAAGTGTGAAATAAATAAAAAGGGGGTATGGAATACTCACATGATCAAATGTATGTAAATGACGATTAATAAGAAATATAATAAGCAACGTTCCAACGTAGTTCTTCACAACGAACCTAAGTAAATATATTCACAAGATTTAAGTTTTAGATTAACGTTTAAACATGATTTAGGGTTTTAAGAGAAAATTTGGGATTTCTTGATATATATATATTTTTAACAAAAGAATTACATTGATTTAATAATTTGTCATGAGGTCATAAACTTGAATCGTTTAATATGGTTGACAAAACAAAATATAAAGTGTAGATATCTTTTTATATTTTTATTTGTAAAAATTATAAATAAAGTGTGAGCCAATAACAATAACAATTTTTAATGTCTATTTTATATAAAAAATAGTTTACATACATTATTTGAACAAACAACTATTTAGTAGATTAAAACTATATTTTAAGTTTAACTTATAAGAAATAATTTAAATATATTATTTGAACCAATAATGGTTTTAATGAGTTAGTCAACATTAAAATTTATTTTTTATAAGAAATTTAACTAATTATATCATTTGTTTTATAAAAGTATACAAGTATTATAAGAACATAAATTTTTAGAAATTGGTTAAGTGACTTCAAAATAATTTAAGTTTACAAGATTAATTTTTATAAATTTTTAGAAATTTTCTATATTTTTTTAAAGGCTGAAAAAGCCAAAAAAAATAGGTTGGAGGTCGCCGGGTTCGAACCCGGGACCTCTAGTGTGGAAGGCGAGTGGGGAACCAGTGAACCAAGGGCCGTGGCCGTGTCATATCACGGCTCTCAATTTTAAAAACTAACTTACAATACTATCCCCAATCCGAATGAACCCTAGATTGTTCTTAACTCAAATTGAACATCAATTCGAGGTTGTTAACAACAAATTCATGGGGCTTTTGATGCCCAGATGAAACCGAGCATAAAGGTATAATTAATTACCCGAATCGAAAACGAATTGATGAGGAACGAACATAGAATCAGTCGCGACCAAGCTTGATTCAGTTTGATGCACAAATGGCGATGATAATCCAATTAACTTCGTGTGGAGCTTCGGATGATGTTCACGATGTAAAACCCTCTGTCAATTCGTGGTTAGAATACTCCTATGGTGGTGCTCGAGTGGTTGCAGGTTCGCGGTTAAAGTGAGAGTAGATTGGATTGTCTAAGTGTGATTCAGGTAGAATTGTGTTGCGTAGGAGTTTAGGTACGATTAAATGATCATGTAGGTGCAATTAATTTTATTATTATTGCGTTTTAGATGTTGAACGGCTTGATGATTGATGAATTGTCGGTTACTCGGTCGTTTGTGTTTGTAACCGGCGTTTAGATGTGTTTAAGGTTCATAACGGCTTTCGAATCATGCTCACGAAGCGTTTGGAACGGTTTGGTAACAAAAATTGAGAGTTTTTGATGGGTTTTAGGGGCGGCCGGAGCTCGGCCGGAGTATGGCCGGAGCTCCGCCGGAAAATCGGGGTGAAGGGGGGGGGGTTTAGGGTTTTGCGAAGTTACACCTTTGGTCCCTTTGGTTATGATTTTATTATTTTATGCAGAAACTTATGTTTCAAGTTCCTAAATTGCCAATAAAGCACCCTAGACTTCTTTAAACCTTTTTAAGTTTATTAAGTTTTACATATTGTTATTATTGATAATAATATGATTATTATTATTTTTCTTAGTTATTATTATTATTATTATTATTATTATTATTATTATTATTATTATTTAATAAGTAATAATTAACATTATCAACTTCCAATTTAAGACAAATTTAAGGAAATAAACATAAATAACTCATCACTTTAAATAAAATAACAACAATGGTCCTTACAAGAATTAACGGCGTTAACTTTTAATTAATGTAAAAATACAGAATGTCACAGTCTCCCCAACTTAAAAGAATTTCGTCCCGAAATTAAGAATAAAGCTAAGAGAACAAATGCGGGTATCTCTCCTTCATATGATCCTCACGCTCCCAAGTGAACTCAGCTCCACGTTTGTTTTCCCAACGGACTTTGACGATAGGTGTGGTAGTTGTTCGGGTCTTCTTCAGAGTTCGATCCATAATCTCAACAGGCTTCTCAACGAAATGCAATGACTCATCAATTTGAATTTCCTCTAGTGGAACATGCAAATTTTCATCAGCCAGGCACTTCCTCAAGTTTGAGACATGAAAGACAGGATGAACTCCGCTAAGTTCAGAAGGTAACTCCAGTTTGTAAGCCATTTTCCCGATTCTTTTCAAAATCTTGAAAGGTCCTACAAAACGTGGGGCTAACTTACCCTTCTTCCCAAAACGTACAACATCCTTCCATGGAGAGACCTTAAGAAGAACCATATCGTCGACTTGAAACTCCAACGGTTTGCGTCTTTTATCGGCATAACTCTTTTGGCGACTTCTAGCCACCTCAAGGTTATTTCGGATCTTGGAAACTTTGTCAGTCGTTTCTTGAATAAGTTCCGGACCAGTGATAAGATTTTCTCCAATGTCAGTCCAACAGATCGGAGAACGACATTTACGACCATACAAAGCCTCGAATGGTGCCATCTTGATACTTGAGTGATAACTATTGTTATACGAAAATTCCGCGAGCGGTAAGTGCGTATCCCAATCACCACCAAAATCAAGGACACCAAGACGCAGTAGATCCTCGAGGGTTTGGATTGTTCGTTCGGTTTGACCATCGGTTTGAGGATGGTAAGCCGTACTTAAATCCAATTGAGTACCCAAGAGTTCTTGCATCGAAGACCAAAAGTGTGATGTGAAACGAGCATCTCGATCGGAAATAATGTGTAAAGGCACGCCATGACGACTCACAATTTCGTCAATGTAGATTCGAGCCAGCTTTGAAACCTTGTATGTATCTTGTATAGGTATGAAGTGTGCTGTCTTGGTCAAGCGGTCAACGATGACCCAAATACTATCATGACCACGAGGTGTACGAGGTAACTTGGTTATGAAATCCATGGATATATGCTCCCATTTCCACATAGGGATTTCAGGTTGCTCAAGTAAACCACTTGGTCGTTGATGTTCGGCTTTGACCCTTGCACACGTGAGACACTTGGAAACATAAGACGCGATATCTTTCTTCATCCCAGGCCACCAATATTGACCACGCAAGTCCATGTACATCTTATCGGAGCCAGGATGAATGGAATATCGGGTTTGATGAGCTTCGTTCATAATGAAGTGTCGAAGATTATCACGATTTGGGATCCAAAGTCGATTCAAGAAGTACCACATGCCATTCGGTTTTGTCTCCAGTTGTGACCGAACGTTAGACATCAAATCTTCATCCTTCCCTTCGTCGGTTAATGCCGCTTGTTGAGCCTCGCGAATGCATAACTCGAGGTCACTATCGATCCTTATGTTTTGGAGCATGATAGTAGCCTCGTTGACATCCACATGGATCTCGGTATCAAATTCTCCTAGCGTATCAAACCATTGCCTTCGATCTCGAATCTCTTGAAGCGAGACAGTCTTATTGTGAACCTTGTGACTTAGCGCGTCGGCTACAACATTCGCCTTGCCAGGATGGTAGCGAATGTCGCAGTCGTAGTCGCTAATTAGCTCGATCCATCGTCTTTGTCTCATGTTGAGGTCCTTTTGGTTAAACACGTGTTGGAGACTCTTATGATCGGTGTAGACTATGCATTGCGTTCCATATAAATAGTGTCGCCAAATCTTCAATGCAAAAACCACAGCACCAAGTTCAAGATCATGTGTTGTGTAGTTCACCTCATGAACCTTCAATTGCCTCGACGCGTATGCTATAACTTTGCCTCGTTGCATGAGAACACAACCAAGACCTTGATTAGAGGCATCGCAATATACGGTAAAGTCTTTGTTTCCATCGGGAAGTGTGAGAATAGGAGCGTTACACAACTTGCGTTTCAATGTCTCGAAAGCCTCTTCTTGCTCGGGTCCCCATTCAAAGAGTCGATTCTTTTGAGTTAGCGCCGTTAATGGTTTAGCAATCTTCGAGAAATTTGCTATGAACCTACGGTAATATCCCGCTAAACCCAGAAAAGAACGAACCTCGGTTGGGGTTGTGGGAACGCACCAATTCTTCACAGCTTCAATTTTAGCAGGATCAACGTGAATTCCTTGGCTATTCACCACATGCCCTAAGAATTGGACTTCTTCCAACCAAAATTCACACTTGGAAAACTTAGCGTACAATTGCTCCTTCTTCAAAAGTTCAAGAACTTGCCGCAAGTGTGTCTCGTGATCGACTTTCGTCTTGGAGTAGATAAGAATGTCATCAATGAACACGATTACGAACTATCCAAATACGGTTTACATACTCGATTCATGAGATCCATGAACACGGCAGCGCATTGTCAAGCCAAAAGGCATGACCATGAACTCGTAGTGCCCATATCGAGTACGAAAAGCGGTCTTTGGAATGTCATCATCGTGAACACGTAGTTGATGATACCCAGAACGTAGATCGATCTTTGAGAATTGAGTTGCTCCTTGAAGTTGGTCGAAGAGATCATCGATTCGAGGAAGAGGGTATCGGTTTTTGATAGTAAGCTTGTTGAGTTCCCGGTAGTCAATGCACATACGAAATAAACCATCCTTCTTCTTCACAAACAGTACAGGTGCACCCCACGGTGATGAGCTAGGGCGAATGAAACCCTTATCGGTCAACTCTTGCAATTGACTAGCTAATTCTTGCATTTCAGACGGTGCAAGACGATAAGGTGATTTAGCCACAGGGTTTGCGCCAGGAATTAAGTCAATCTTGAACTCAACTTCTCGCACAGGAGGTAACCCTTTAAGATCCTCGGGAAAAACCTCGGGAAAGTCTCGCACAACAGGAATGTCTTTCAACTCCTTACCCTTGGCTTTCGTATTAACTACATATGCCATGAAAGCCATGTAGTTTTTACTTAAGCACTTGCGAGCCTTGATGCAAGGCATGAGTTTGAGTCTTTGGGATGATTTCTCCCCAAAGACCTTCAAAGTATCCCCAGACGGTAAAGGAATTCGGATACACTTCTCGAAACATAGAATTTCCGCACGATGTTTAGCTAACCAATCCATACCAATGATAACATCAAAGCTTCCCAATTGCATAGGAATAAGGTCGACGCAGAACTCGTGTTCGTTAAGGCTTAAAGTGCAGTCGTGTATTACGACGTCCACGACAATAGATTTTCCATCGGCGATTTCGACAGTGAAAATCTTTCTAGATTGACGCGCGGTTTAGAAAGTAAAGACTCGAACTCCAGGGACACGAAACTCCTATCGGCACCAGAATCAAACAATACAGATGCATAATGTTTATTTACGAGATACATACCTGTTTGGTAACAACCTATTATTGGTATGATGAACATAGATAGGAAATTTCACAAGACAAGAAAGGACTAGAAGAAATTCAACGGCGTACCATTCACCACGTCGTTGTTGGCTTGTGCTTGATTGGCGTTGATGTTGAAAGCCCTTCCACGAGCCGGTGGCACAGTTCCCGCATTGCGAGGACATTGAGGGCGAATATGACCAGCCTCGCCACAGTTGTAGCAGGTTCGGTTGGTAAGCATGGCAGTGTTGTTTGGCGCACGAAGACAAGTAGCCACTAAATGACCATACTTTCCACACAGAGAGCAGACTCGACATGGAATGTTGCTTGCATGGTGGTACTTGCACGTGTTACACATAGGATGTGGACCAGCATAAACCTTAGCCATGGGAGCTTGATTCGCAACCACCATTTGTTTTTGAGGAGCATTAGGAGCGGTCACGGCGTAGTTGCGTGTCGGGATGAACTTACGCTTCTTGTTTTGGGAAGATGACTCGGCCCTTACCTCCTTTGTTGCCTCGGGTATCACCTTCGTAACAGACTTGGAACCCTTTGCCGACATAGTGCCAGCTCTTATATGATTCTCGGTGAGCTGTGCAGTGATGGTAATTGCTTCCTCCAAAGTTGTGGGCCTACTACCCACCACGGCATCTTGAATTTGAGGTGGCACCCCCTTGATAAATTTCTCGATGTTACGGGGCACGGTGTCCACCATGTGTGGTAGGAGCATACTCAACTCATGATGCCGGGTGGAATAAGCCAAATGATTCCCACCATCCTGTTTAAGGTTCCAGAACTCCTCCTCTAATTTTGCAGCTCGCTCCTCGGACAAAACTTTTGGATCATGATCTCCTTAAATTCCTCCCAAGGTAAGGCCAAGGCAATCTCGGTTCCACGGTTTCTTTTTTCACTATTCCACCATGTGAGTGCTCGTTGTTGAAGAACACTTGTGGCATAGCGAACCTTGAACTCATTGGGGCACTCACTAACAATGAACGTGTTCTCCATACTTTCAAACCACTCGAGAAGTCCAATGGCTCCTTCTTTTCCACTAAAACTAGTGGGCTTGCACGAGTTGAAGTGTTTGAAGGTGCAAGTACGGTTGTTCCCTTGTTGATTGTTCCCATTTTGATTGTTGCTATTGTCTCCATTAGCACCACTATTGTTCCCATTGGTGTTGTTGTTGTTGCTATTAGCCATTAGTGTGCTATTGAGTTCAGCAACCATAGTCGGGAGAACGGCAGCCATTTGTCGGGCAATCATGGCAGCCAGCTTACGGTCGGAACTTCCACGCTTTCCATGGTGACGAGACATGCTGGATATACAAAAATGAGTTAGTTACAGAAGCGGGGATAACAAAGGATAGTAGTTTAACAAAGATAAGCTAAGGGTTATAAGGTACACGGGATGTTTCCATTTGGTAACGCATTACCATTTGAAAACGTTGACACGTCAAGGTGAATTGACCCATTTACCTTAGAAACTTGTGTATGTTGACCATAGTTTATCACTCATCCCAGAAATCCCCAGGTAAGCATAACTAGTCCCGTAGGATTTATGCGATATGCTTGCCTTAGCCCGAGGGCCTTTTGCCAGGAAAACCAGGATACAGGTGTCTATGTGTCACACAATATTTCTTAGGTTCATAGAATCAAAACCTTGATGAGATTTATATAGATTAGACATAACGTCTAAAGATCCAAGTCAACACATAAGCATAAGATTCCACGTGTCGACGAGAATAAGGTTAAGAGAGTTCATGTTCGGGGAGAGTCAAAGAGTCAAAGTTAAGTTTAGGGAGACAAGTAACAATGTTTAGGCAATCCTATGCTAAGGCATCAAATTGCACATAAGAGGCATAGCATTATGTAGCATGAAAAGTATATAATTTACAAGATAGAAATATAATTCTATAAGGTTCATGCATACTATAGCCTAGGTCACCATTTCTAATAACCTAGATCCCTATAGTTATGGGCTCTGATACCAATCTGTCACACCCCAACCTTGACGGCGGAAACGTCGAGGAGTGAGAGTTAAGATCGTTCATAGCCACATAACGCTATTAATAAACCAAATAAAGTTTAAACATAAGTTTTAAATTGTCACATTACAATCATAAGTTTCAAAGGAAATAAAAACATAACATAGAATGCAATATATCATTCTATCTTATTTATTAATCTAGGTCCATTCCTAGATGTGCAAGCTTCAAAGTGTAGATAATCAAACTTGGGCATTTCCTGAAACATGTTAAAAATAAAAGGTCAACAATAAAGTTGGTGAGCATTCCATAGTTTTTAATACATAAGTATATATAAAAGATGGCAATTCAAGTCATAAGTTAGTGAATATAGTGATTAGGGATGCTATGAACAATGCAACAATCAAACCTTGACAATGTTTTACAAGTCTCAAACGTTAAAAGTATATACGATCAGCTAAGTGTACTTGGATCAACCAAGCAGGCTTGTCTTACCCATAGATCTATGACTTCGCTGGGCTAGCAATAGTTAATGATTGTACATATAACGCCATAACATGGTAACCACATAAGTTCAACTAACCACAACTTAACATGATGAATTGCCATAAAGTTTACAAGTCTCAAATAAGTTTACAAGTGCAAAGTATAAATTAACATGTTTCACCCCAAAGTGTGAAATAAAATAAAAAGGGGGTATGGAATACTCACATGATCAAATGTATGTAAATGACGATTAATAAGAAATATAATAAGCAACGTTCCAACGTAGTTCTTCACAACGAACCTAAGTAAATATATTCACAAGATTTAAGTTTTAGATTAACGTTTAAACATGATTTAGGGTTTTAAGAGAAAATTTGGGATTCCTTGATATATATATTTTTAACAAAAGAATTACATTGATTTAATAATTTGTCATGAGGTCATAAACTTGAATCGTTTAATATGGTTGACAAAACAAAATATAAAGTGTAGATATCTTTTTATATTTTTATTTGTAAAAATTATAAATAAAGTGTGAGCCAATAACAATAACAATTTTTAATGTCTATTTTATATAAAAAAAATAGTTTATATACATTATTTGAACAAACAACTATTTAGTAGATTAAAACTATATTTTAAGTTTAACTTATAAGAAATAATTTAAATATATTATTTGAACCAATAATGGTTTTAATAAGTTAGTCAACATTAAAATTTATTTTTTTATAAGAAATTTAACTAATTATATCATTTGTTTTATAAAAGTATACAAGTATTATAAGAACATAAATTTTTAGAAATTGGTTAAGTGACTTCAAAATAATTTAAGTTTACAAGATTAATTTTTATAAATTTTTAGAAATTTTCTATATTTTTTTAAAGGCTGAAAAAGCCAAAAAAATAGGTTGGAGGTCGCCGGGTTCGAACCCGGGACCTCTAGTGTGGAAGGCGAGTGGGGAACCAGTGAACCAAGGGCCGTGGCCGTGTCATATCACGGCTCTCAATTTTTAAAAACTAACTTACAATACTATCCCCAATCCGAATGAACCCTAGATTGTTCTTAACTCAAATTGAACATCAATTCGAGGTTGTTAACAAACAAATTCATGGGGCTTTTGATGCCCAGATGAAACCGAGCATAAAGGTATAATTAATTACCCGAATCGAAAACGAATTGATGAGGAACGAACAAAGAATCAGTCGCGACCAAGCTTGATTCAGTTTGATGCACAAATGGCGATGATAATCCAATTAACTTCGTGTGGAGCTTCGGATGATGTTCACGATGTAAAACCCTCTGTCAATTCGTGGTTAGAATACTCCTATGGTGGTGCTCGAGTGGTTGCAGGTTCGCGGTTAAAGTGAGAGTAGATTGGATTGTCTAAGTGTGATTCAGGTAGAATTGTGTTGCGTAGGAGTTTAGGTACGATTAAACGATCATGTAGGTGCAATTAATTTTATTATTATTGCGTTTTAGATGTTGAACGGCTTGATGATTGATGAATTGTCGGTTACTCGGTCGTTTGTGTTTGTAACCGGCGTTTAGATGTGTTTAAGGTTCATAACGGCTTTCGAATCATGCTCACGAAGCGTTTGGAACGGTTTGGTAACAAAAATTGAGAGTTTTTGATGGGTTTTAGGGGCGGCCGGAGCTCGGCCGGAGTATGGCCGGAGCTCCGCCGGAAAATCGGGGTGAAGGGGGGGGTTTGGTTTAGGGTTTTGCGAAGTTACACCTTTGGTCCCTTTGGTTATGATTTTATTATTTTATGCAGAAACTTATGTTTCAAGTTCCTAAATTGCCAATAAAGCACCCTAGACTTCTTTAAACCTTTTTAAGTTTATTAAGTTTTACATATTGTTATTATTGATAATAATATGATTATTATTATTTTTCTTAGTTATTATTATTATTATTATTATTATTATTATTATTATTATTATTATTATTATTATTATTATTATTATTATTTAATAAGTAATAATTAACATTATCAACTTCCAATTTAAGACAAATTTAAGGAAATAAACATAAATAACTCATCACTTTAAATAAAATAACAACAATGGTCCTTACAAGAATTAACGGCGTTAACTTTTAATTAATGTAAAAATACAGAAAGTCACACAACAGCCGTTTCAAAAGCATTCTCAGGGACGAATTGAAGCTTTTGCAAGGATTTGCAGCTAGGATCGTTGGAATATTCGCAAACGTTTGATCACGGGTTTTCATCTTGTAACTTTTTTGATTTAGAATTTGTTTTGAACATGTTGATCTTGTTTTCATTGTTTGAGATGATGTTTCTACTAAATATGAGTAGCTAAGATCATATTACTACCTAGGTTGATGAATAGTTTATGTTAACTTGAATGAATTCTGGCTATTGAACGGTTTTTGTGGTTAATGCTTATGTAATGACGTTTATTTCAATCTATTGAATGTTTGTTTGAGTGTTTTGGTTTAATTTTTGATGATTCCTTTATTCCATATGTTAGTTGTTGAATGTCTTTCATAGAAACTTGCATATCTAGATCGATTACTTTGTGTTTTTGATTAGTTGATGGTTTGCTAGACGTAGTAACCATAGGAATTGGGTTGAATTGATTATTAAGCCTTAATACTCTCCTTAACTTGATCTTGAGAGGTGAGGATTAATGGAATTGTCTTTGTGGTTAGTTTCTTAGAAGTTAGCGGTTCGAAAGAAGGTTTCTCTAAGCTAGTTAATTGCTTTGCTTTTCGTGTCCAATAGATTGTTTAAAGGTTGCCCTTTCATTATCAATGAATTGTGTTAGTTAGATTGAGAGATTAGCTATCAACCGGGTACATAAGTGTTGTTAAAGAGACTTAGCGGGAATTTGACTAGTATGTAGTTTCATTCATCTTCTAAGTTCTCCTTTTGGTCACATCCGGAGAATGATCGGGATCCATTAAGTATCTTAAAAGTTTGTTTCATTAGATCCCAATTCCACAATAGTTAAATAGCCATTTGAAAATCGAGGGTCACAACTAGGATTCCCCTAGGTAGTATCTTTCTCATTCTTGATTGTTTAAGTGTTCTAATTTTCTCGTGTTCTAGTTGGTAAGTCGATTGTCTTTTTAATTAATTAAAGTAATTTTTAGTTCTCAAGGTTCTTTATCAAAAGAAAATATCCCCTCCCCCCCCCCCCGCCATTATTAATTCTATTTTTGTTTTGTCCTTTCCGAGTCTAGTTTATTCTATAATAGTGTCTCTAGCGTTCGATTCCGGTCTTCCTTAGTCTTGCCTACATTTGATTAGGTTCACTTGTCTATCTAGTGGTCTAGGTCTAGGTTTTCTTGAGTTAAATTTGAGTTTCTAGATTGTGTCTAGTTTAGGTTGTTTTGATTAAATCACTTTGAGACCATCAAGTTTTGGCGCCGTTGCCAGGGACACTTAAGTTTAGAGTTTTCTAGATTTGGTTAGGTTAAGTTTTGGTTAAAAGTTTTTCCTTTGTTTTTTTTTTGAAATTACCTAAACAAACACGTAAATCCCCCATACCCACACTTAGAACACATATTGTCCTCAATGTGGCTTGAAAGATTACGCAACAGAAACACTTAAACAAACGACCATTAAGAAACAAAACAAACAAAAGCAAATAAAGATAAAGCGTGATAAAGTGAAACAGACTCCCCTGGTGTGATGAGAATCCATGTGAGTCTTGTTCTATTCAGGCCGTCTAATCTTCTTGATCATCGGTGCCACCCGCGCCGCCAGCATCACCAGCACCACCCTGCCCTCCATAATCTCCATAGTAAGGAGGATACCCTTGGTTTGGGGTAAGTAAACCACGGAGGCACTGGCATGTGTTGCTACTCCATCATGTATCTTATCGCCCCATCTTGGCGATCCAATCGACCCTGAACCATCTGATCATGTGATTGAAATTGGTTGTGGTACATCTCGTCCTGCTCAATCATTCGTGTAAACAACTGGTCTGGCAGATCCTGCAAGTCAAACGGTACGGGCGGAAACTCTCTCAAGGGGTACTGTTGCTGAGGGATTTCGTGGAAAGGCCGACGGATATTTCTCTGTCTGTATGTTGGTGCACCTATCTGGATAGTGTCGGCAGCTGCAGAACCCGCTGGTGGTGGAACCTGTGAGCCTAGACGTATACCAACCCATCTGATCAACTCATCCCACTCAATAATGTTGGACTGCCTAAGTTCCTACAATCCAAAAACACTTGTATTTGGCCCTCTATTCAAATGATTCTCCGGATAACGATCAAAAACATGCAAATGATTCGCAATGCATGTGACATAAGGGCCAAGATCCAATCTAGTGGTGAGACCACCCTTCCTACCCCTTGTGAATGAAGTCAGAAGATAGCACACTAGATTGATGTCTCTTCTATTCATAATACATTATAAACCAAATAAGTCAACATTCGTGACCTTGTCCTTTCCTTTTCTACCAACAATAGTACCCGCAAGTAGACGATGAATGTACTTCAGAAACGGGTCGGTGATGGCGGATCCAACCATATTAGATGAAAACGGACCATCACTAATCGATCTCCAAAACTCACCTAATACGGCTTGAGAAACCGTATGTTCCACGTCCTTCTTATCTTCCCCCCTCAAAGCCAGCTCAAAACTTGGCATCCCAGTCTCATCCTTAGTATACAACCTGGCAGCCACACCAAATTGTTCAACACTCATTTCATATACTTGTCTTCCCAAGGAAAATGACACTGCATTAGCCCAGTTGTACTTGCTCGTCTTATATTTCAAAGTGGAATAAAACTCCACTGTCAGCTCTAAATATTGGGGCTTAAGGCACTGAATAGCATTAAGCCATTTGGGTCCCAAAATTGATTGATTCTTTAAGTAGCATCCAACTAGTTCATCAAGTTCCAATCAATTATCCTATGTCTCAATAGATCCATTTCGGGAAACTTCAGACATTTCTCATATTACTCAGTTCCTAGTGCAAATCTGAGGAAAGTGTGACTCATCAAATCCCTCTCGTCTTCAAGAATTAGCTGATCGTCCGGGTCCGGCACCACATAATGTGCATCATATCTGATGATCCTGGTAATAACATGAGCACATGGGTGGTCCTTAGGAGCTCCCCTGACTGTGGTTTCCCTGATCGTGACGAACTTGCAACTCTATCCATATCTAAGAATTTAATAACATTTATTAGTCATCTGAGGTGTTATGTAAAATCCAACGACTGTATAGCATTTCTTTCGCAGTCATTAGAACAAAATAAATTTAAAGAAAATAGATAAGTTAAAAAAGAAAAGTCAAGCAAAAACAAAAACCCAAAAAGAATCAGATTTCTCTCGCTTGAATGAAGATTGAGTACAAGCAAGAAAAAACTAATTTAGGCAAATACCTAGAAACCCTAAACAAAATCTCAACAAATTAAAACCCGATAGCAACATATTGACAATACCCATACTTAAGTTTCCACACCATTTGTATGTTATGCATTAGTAGATTTTGTCATAATAAACCGCTAATTTCTCCCCAAGTTACTTCCAATTTACTTATATATCAAACCATGTGTCGAACAATTTTTTTAGTCTATTTTCTTTTTAGTCTAGAGTCGGTTATAATTTTTAGTTTTTCTCCTATTTCTTCTTAGATTTTTTTATTTACTTTTTTTTGTTTTCAATTGCATGCTACACACCCGTTCAAAAGGTTCACCTGAGTTTTTAGCTTTTTTTGACCCTGAGCGAGAGTATCGCGAGAGGCACGCTCCACCTTGTGCGCGTTTACGTGCAATCTTAGATTCTAAGGTACGTTCCATTCCTTTTCCTGAGTTGATTCCAATGGGTGATGCTAACCCCCTAGGCGTACCGTTCACGAGAGAGCATCGCATGGTTTCACCGACGGCAGATCGTCGATTAGAATCTAAGATTGCACGTAACCAAAACTTAACCTAACCAAATCTAGAAAATTCTAAAGTTAAGTGTCCCCAGCAACAGCGCCAAAAACTTGATTGTCTCAAAGTGATCTAATCAAAACAACCTAAATTAGACACAATCTAGAAACTCAAATTTAACCCAAGAAAACCTAGACCTAGACCACTAGATAGGCAAGTGAACCTAATCGAATGTAGGCAAGACTAAGGAAGACCGGAATCGAACGCTAGAGACACTATTATAGAATAAACTAGACTCGGAAAGGACAAAACAAAAATAGAATTAATAATAGGGGGAATATTTTTAAAGAACCTAGAGAACTAGAAACTACCGTAATTAATTAAAAAGACAATAGACTTACCAACTAGAACACGAGAAAATTAGAACACTTAAACAATCAAGAATGAGAAAGATACTACCTAGGTGAATCCTAGTTGTGACCCTCGAACTTCAAATGACTATTTAACTATTGTGGAATCGGGATCTAATGAAACAAACTTCTAAGATACTGATGTGCTCCAAAATTATACATAAAAATCCTAGCAATGATGTCACGTATATCAGGAACCGAATGTACCATGAGTGGGGGGATATCCCGCCATAAAGCCCTTGAAAACCGTATCACTTTCAGGGCCCGGGCACAGTTGTTTCGTGCCAATCTATCTTTTAATTTATGTCATTTTATTTTTATTTTGTGTGTTTAGGATTTTAATGCTTTCAATAAATTGGTGAAATTTCAAGTGATCTCGAGGATTCTCTCAACTTAAGGGCAACCAAACACAAGTTACAAACTCATCATTTTTAGGGGAGTTATTTCATTACCCTTTCTCGATTTTAATATATTAATCACATTGAGGACAATGTGAATTTTAAGTGTGGGAATGGGGTAATGCATTTGACTTTGCTAAAAAGGTTCAAATTTAAAAATTTTAAAAAAAAAGATCACTTAACAATTAATTTTTGTGACAAAAAACCAAAAATTAAAAACAATTTTTGATAAACCAAATTATAAATATATGTTTTTAGGAAATAAATAAGTAAATAAACAACATCCAAATAAAATTAAAAATATTTTTTGTGATATTCTTAAAGCAATAATCTAGTAAAAATATTTAATCATGTAAAATGAAATACTTTTACCCAATTCCATCCGTATATGAGTTTATTTTTTAGCCTTAAACAGCTTTTGCAAATTGCAATTCTACTTTCATTCGGGATTTAATTAAGGGTGCCATATGATACGTGTGATTAGAACTTGCTTTGGGTATACATTTCAAGACCTTAACTAGTATTTGTTGCATAAAAATGAGTTAGGCATTAGGAAACATTAACCATTCAAGCCCCAACCATTTTCTTTTACTTTTTCTTACCCGAACGTCAACCCTAGTTAGCCCCGTTGAGCTTAAACGTTTTTATCTTTCAATCACCCGAACCACCAAGTCACTTAACTAAAAGGCCTTCAACAAAGCCCGTTTTTCGTTAAAGACACGTTTTTGGCTTATTATAAAAAAATTGGTCTTTTACCGGCAGACCTAAAAGAACTGGAATGCATTCTTTTGATTTTAATTTGCTTTGATGCCTTCACCACGCAAAACCGGGACTTCCCCCAGAAATCCGCGAACAAATTTTCAACCTCACGTTCGACGTAAGAAAGAAATGGCGAAAAAAGGAACAAGTTTCGCCATTTTGTGGGATTTCAAAAAGTGCTATAAAAATACGGGCAAAAAGATACGAAAGATGCCCGAACTGTGAAAATTGGTCCCACAATCGAAAATGCAAAAAGAACCAAACCGAGTCTCAATATGAATACACATAACTGATCCGATTGGGTCCTATTAGGCTTCAAGCCGAACGATCCTTACGAAAGGAAAGTTTTGTGTATCTTCGGGTGATAGATGAAGTACGGTTCTTGAAAGCAAAATACGGTCTTGACAATCTGACCTTAAACGAGTCCTTAAGTTAGTATATCCGTACTAGCCTGAAGTATTGTATTGGGAGCCTTTTATTGCTTTCCTTGTAGTTTATGTTAGAAAAATAAGCCAAGACCGTCGTCTTTAGCAATTACCCACTTTTTCCCAAATATTTCATACCCGAGCCCGAGCCAAGTTACAACCCATCAAAGACCTAACGATTTATACAAGTAAATATCTAAGTAGGTGAAGATTTGATCCCTTAACAAGCATATGATTTCACACGTATTCATACTAGGAAATTGAGTGTATTAGTCATACTTAATCTTAATTATGACTCCATATATTTAGCCGAATGTGAGTGCATCTTGTGAGGAGTGTGGATTTTTACATGATAATAATCTTTACTAACCAATCTATTGTTTGCTAGGATATCATTTTACATATGCTTAAAATGTTTACATTTGGATGAAATAATATTTGCTTGCGTATTTCCCGAAAGACATATTTATTATTTGATTTATTTGGTTTTTGGTGGAATTATCATTTTAAGTGATTTTTGCTAGAGGACAAGCAAATTCAAGTGTGGGGATGTTTGATGTGCTCCAAACTATACATAAAAATCCTATCAAAAGCACATCAATTATTCCTCAATATCTCTCTTAAAATGATGAATATGTACTTAAAAATGTTAAATTGTGTTTTCAGGTGTTTAAAAGGGCAAGATGGACAAAAGAAGCATATTTGACAAGAAATTGAAGTAATCCAAGCTTTGAAGTCCAAGCATGGGGTCGTGCCTAATTAAGCACGCCCCCATGCCTTGCCTGAAACACACCCTCGTGCTAAATTGACACACCCTCGTGTTTGGACATCTGACAGGACAAAAAGTATTGTCCCCTAAAAGCATGGGGCCGTGCCCCACCTCCAACACGGGGTCGTGCCCCATCAAGCATGGGGTCGTGCCCGACACAACCTGCACGTACGAGCCGACCAACTTTCGTAAGCATTGTACTAGCATGGGGTCGTGCTTAAACACTCTAGAAAGCCTATAAATAGAGGCTTAAGTTCACCATTTTTGGCAAGCTTTGGTGGGAGAGTTACTCTACAGAATTCTCTCGGGAATCAAGTCCTCAAGACCATTTGGAGGCTCGGGAGTTGCATACAACACTTGGAAGAAGCTCGGGATCTTCAAAACGTCATCCATTGTGGATCACCGGTTTGATTGTTCCATTTCACCGATGATTTCATATATATCTTCTTTGTTATCTGTTGTTATGTTCAAGCTCATTATGAGCTAAACTCTTATTATCATCCTAATTGGATGAAACTTATGTAATTTGTGATGAACTAATGGTGTGATATATATTATGTTAATGTTATGGTGGTCTTGGGAAAACTTTTGATGGGTAGCATCTACATTTGAACGGGAAGTTATAACTTTATGGTTTGTGATTATGATTGTCATACACGGTTGAAAAACGTATGATCAACTTTCATTCGCGAAACCGGTCTTCATAATAAATCCATGGCTAATGAACTAGAAATGGTTATTAGAAATCATATCACCTTAACTTTCTGATCATTTGCGGGTTCCCTTTTATTAGTCTGAGAAATCTACAGTAATTGTTACTTTTTTCTAAAATTAATGGTATGTTAGGAAGGAACATGATCAACTCTCTTTTAACATTAAGTTATGTTTTCAGAAATTGTATGTCAAATAGGTCACAAAATATTTACCTACATTACTAGGGCTTTGATCTAAGTAGTAAAATTAGCCTGACGTGATCCTAGTCACTACGGAGCAGGATAGACGAGAAATTGCGCCAGCTCATCTTTATAAACATTAACATAATTACATAAATCAATCTTTAAATCACACCACCAATTCATCACAGTTACATAAGTGTAGTCTAATTAGGATGATAAGCTTTATTCTCTGGTTTTAAATCCAAACGCTTCAATCTTATTTTACTTTATTTTAACTATTGTTTTTAAACCCTAAAAATCTTACCAATGCAACTTATCATTTTCTCAAACAAAAACCAAATCTGATAGTCAAACATCAAGGTTGTTGAGTAGGCTAGGTGTGTCAACGGATTGATACTCAGTTCTTACCAACACTATATTACCACACGACAGGTACACTTGCCTTTTGTGTGTGTGGTTTAGTATTTGTAATAACCAATTAAAACTGAATTTGTGCGATAAATCTTTATCAAAATATATACACTCCGCATCGCATCAAGTTTTTGGCGTCGTTGTCGGGGACACACGGCAGTTTTGAAAGACAATCTAAATTTTTGACTATCTTGTGTATATCCTATTAATATATTTTTGTTCAACTTTATTTTGTTTTTGGTAGATAGTTTGCCTTAGTTAGTTTAGTTATATTTGCCTGATTCATTCTAAGCCTTAGTTAGTTTATGCTTCCTTAAGTTAGTGTATGTCCGACTCGTCTAGTCCTGAACTTGTTTCGCCTCTTTCGGAACCCAAACAACTTTTTCGTCAAAGATTACGCGAAAGACCACGACAAGCAGATCCAATCATTGAAGAAGACGTTTTGGAAGGTACATCATCCGAAGAAGACATGGCTAACCAAGACGAGGAAACGAAGATGACACACTATGCCACGCCGTCAATCGATGGTTACGAGTCCAGTGTTGTCCAACCAGCAATAGCGGCCAACAATTTCGAGATTAAGTCTAGTATTATCCAACTCGTAGAAAACTCTGTTCAGTTCCATGGATTGCAAGACGAAGATCCTAACGCTCATATCTCACGATTCCTTTGTATATGTGTGACCTTCAAAATCAATAATTGTTCGGAAGACGCCATTCGACTAAGACTTTTTCCATTTTCACTTCGAGGCCGAGCCATTGACTGGCTTGATTCGCTTCCGCCTGGTTCCATCACCACATGGGCGGAAATGGCTGAACAATTCCTTTTGAAATACTTTCCACCCGATCGCACTGCCAAACTGAGAAGCAGCATCACAAGCTTTCGCCAAGACGACGATGAATAATTACACGCAGCATGGGAGAGATATAAAGGTCTCTTTCGGAGATGCCCCCATCACGGACTTGATCTGTGGCTGCAGTGTCAAACCTTTTACGATGCAATCAGCGGAGCACACAAGCAAGCTGTAGACCAAAGTGTGGGAGGAGATTTCAGAAGTGTCATGCCAACAGAGGCATACCAAGCCCTAGAAAGAGCAGCTAAGAAGAGCTTTGCTTATAATCCCATAAAAACCAAACCCAGTTCTAAAGGCATTTATCAAGTAGACTCTGAAACCTTAATTGCAGCCCAATTAGAAGCTTTAACCAAACTATTCGAACAACTGCAAGCCGAGCTAAAGAAAACTCCAACACGATGCAACACATGCGGAAATTCACACAAGACCAACGAATGCCCACAAGGCATTATGATGGTTGAAGATGTTGACTACGTAGGAGGCCCAATCAACTCATATAACAACAACTCAAATTGGAGAAGCAACTCGAATTACAGAGATGCTGATAACAACCAATCATCATCTGGATTCAACCGAAGGCTACCTTACCAAACGCTTTATTCCCTAGTTTTAAATCCAAACGCTTCAATCTTATTTTACTTTATTTTAACTATTGTTTTTAAACCCTAAAAATCTTACCAATGCAACTTGTCATTTTCTCAAACAAGAACCAAATCTGATAGTCAAACATCAAGGTTGTTGAGTAGGCTAGGTGTGTCCACGGATTGATACTCGGTTCTCACCAACACTATATTACCACACGACAGGTACACTTGCCTTTTGTGTGTGTGGTTTAGTATTTGTAATAACCAATTAAAACTGAATATGTGCGAAAAATCTTTATCAAAATATATACACTCCGCATCGCATCAGATACTTAATGGATCCCGGATCATTCTTCGGGTGTTACCAAAATGAGAACTTAGAAGATGAATGAAACTACCGATTAGTCAAATTCCTGCTAAGTCTCTTTAATAACACTTATGTACCCGGTTGATAGCTAATCTCTTGATCTAACTAACACGATTCATTGATAATGAAAGGAGCAACCTTTAAACAATCTATTGGACACGAAAAGCAAAGCAATTAACTAGCTTAGAGAAACCTTCTTTCGAACCGCTAACTTCTAAGCAACTAACCACAAAGACAATTCGATTAATCCTCACCTCTCGAAATCAAATTAAGAAGAGAATTAAGGTTTAATAATTAATTCAACCCAATTCCTATGGTTACTACGTCTAGCAAACCATCAACTAATCAAAAACACAAAGTAATCGATCAAGATATGCAAGTTTCTATAAAAGACATTCAACAACTAACATATGGAATAAAGGAATCACCAACAATTAAACCAAAACACTCAAACACATCCAATAGATTGAAATAAACGTCATTACATAAGCATTAACCACAAAAACCGTTCAATAGCCAAAATCCATTCAAGTTAACACAAACTATTCATCAACCTAGGTAGTAATATGACCTTAGCTACTCATATTCAGTAGAAACATCATCTCAAACAATGAAAACAAGATCAACATGTTCAAAACAAAGTCTAAATCAAAAAAGTTACAAGATGAAAACCCGTGATCAAACATTTGCGAATGTTCCAACGATCCTAGCTTCAAATCCTTGCAAAAGCTTCAATTCGTCCCTGAGAATGCTTTTGAAACGGCTGCTGGTCGACTCCCTTTGGTTTTGTGAGAAAAGTTGTTTAAATACAACTTTGTAAAATTTTCCCGAAAACACCATCTTCGATACGCGCAAGAGAGACCCTCCTTCTATGCGTATCGCGTAGATTAAAAATACCAAAACCCTAAAATGTGATCTATGCGATACGCACAGGTTAAGCCCTCCTGCTGTGCGTATCGCGTAGATGGGATTTTCCAGAAACTTTTAGTTTTTCACTTAAAAAATATTCTAAGTGTTGGTCTTTCTCATTGCTTTGCTCCTTTCTTCGTTTCCTAACATTTTCTTCACTTCAACCACCCAGGCATCTATTGAAACAAAAAATAACAAACGCTAAGTAAAAACTAATGAATCTAGCTAAAATTTAAACAGAAGTGAGCTGAAAAACATGAAATAAAATGGATGTGTTTTACAACACATCAGTCCTCCCATCTATATATTCCTCACTATATAACGGATCTCATTTATATTAAGTTAAACCAATCAAATGGGAGAATCGTTCAACGATTAGTTCCCGTCAAATCCTATGTTCTACGTATTTCTTCTAATCGCCAGATCATCAATCTATTTGTCCATAATCGAATATAATGCAATATAAAATAAAACAACATTTTTAAAATTTCAAGAAATGAATATAATAGTTACACGTTTAAAATCTTACATCTGAACATAAATCCATGTTCCCTAGTAGGTCACCTCAAAATTATAAATTGAGATTCACAACACCCATGTAACACACCCTGCATGACTGGACATCTTCTTTACGCAAAAAATTCATAATATTTCGAAACCAGTTCTTTTCATTCTACCAATAATGGTTATCTATTGGTTCTGGAATGCTTTCAACAATTACACGTTTGTTAAAAGATGACTCATTCCGAAACCTTTTATTATTTTCACAAGAAGACATTTTGATTATCTCGTTTCAAACTCACGCGATAAAACAAATAACATATGTTTGTTTATATATCATTTATATAGAATCTTACATCAAATCAAATAATTGATAAATATTTTTCAAAAAATAATATGTCACATCATGCTATTATAAAAAACAAAAAATAACAAATACCGAGTAACAAATATGTCACATCATTGTTTTCGGCAAGATTATACAGCCTGTAAAGAATAATATGGGTCGTAAAGTAAAAAGGTCATGGGTTGTAAGGTCATTTACGGGTTGCCCTTAACGGCTTGTTAAGCCAATAACAAGCCGTGAGTAACAAAAGTTGCTAGGATTTCTTTTCACAGGGCCTTACAACACGTAACCTCCCTTACGAGCCATGAAATAAAGTCAAATGGCGTCTCTATAACACTTGACTAGCGTCCAAATATCGTGGGCCTTAATATAACAAAATCAAAACCAAGATGAAAACTATATATCAAGTACTATTTAGACCTGAACTTTTCAGAACATCGATAAGTATGTTAAAAACAAGTTAAAAATTTTTTATTTTTAAAAAGTTTTTTATAGCCAAAGATATCAAATTATTAAAAGTATTAGGAAAAACAATAATGAATTCAAAAAGATTTCAAAAATTTTTGCAGAAAAAACATTTACCATGTTTTTTTATGATTTATTAAGAACATATTTTTAAATAGAAAAGGCTTTTATACACTACGATTAGGAGGGAGAAAAAAAGTGTAAAAAATATCCATCTTGATAAATATTTTTAAAATCATCCATTTTAGTATATAACTTTTGCCACACCTCTTTTGGGAAAAAAACTCCAAATAATATTTTGCTATGAATTCCATCAAAATACTAAATTATATTTTTTCACAAAAGTAAATAAATATTTCCCTTTTGCTTTCATTATAGTCTGACAAGTTAGAATAACATCAACTTCATACTCTATTCTAATACACGTTTTTTTTTAACAATTAAGGTTTTAGAACCGTATAAAACTCAAAATCTACTTATAAATAATTATCTTCCACAACAATAAATATTAGGCCGCGGGACATTAGGCAAATCTAAAAATCAAGGTAGATGGACATTCATTTCAGAATAATAATAAGTTAACAACAATGAGAACCTTTTTTCTATGTATTTTTTTTCCTCGTGTATTTGTTGAGAACTATAAAAATTATATTTTGTCACATACACTTTCACCATTGAGGTTTGTTTTTTAGAAACTATGATGTTTGTAGTTTATTTGCCTAAATGGATATATACACATACCCTATATAGAGAGAGATATAGAGAGAGATAGAGAGATATAGAGAGAGAGAGATAGATAGAGATAGAGAGAGAGAGAGAGAGAGAGAGAGAGAGAGAGAGAGAGATATAGAGAGAATAGAGAGAGAGATAGATAGAGAGAGAGATATAGATATTATATGAGAGATATATCTATATGTATATATATATGTATATATATATATATATGTATACATATATATGTATATATATGTATATATACATATATATGTATATATATATATATATATGTATATATATATATACCTATATATATATACCTATATATATATACCTATATATAATATATATGTATATATATGTATATAATATATATGTATATATATATATATATGTATATATATATACATATATATAGGTATATATATATATTATATATAGGTATGTATATATATACATATATATATATATATATATACATATATACATATATATACGTATATATATACATATATACATATATATATATATATATATATATATATATATATACATATATACATATATGTATTTATAAAGGTTATGGTACAAAGTGTTTTTTCGTGCGAATCGTATGATGTTATCACGCAAAAATGAACGTTACGGGTGGAATTATAATGCAAGTGTATGAATTAATTACGCAAAGATGAAATTATCACGCAAATGAGAAATTATTACGCAAAAATGTATTCTTGCGTCATAATTCCTTCTCTTCGTGATAATGCCACGCGAATGTAATTGGCCTTGCATAATTATTACTTGTTCTTGCTGATTATTACTTATTCTTATGTGATAAGTTCACCCCAAACTTCGTACACTTCGCACGAAAAAATCACTTTGTATAGTAACCTTACCCTATATATATTATTAGAAAAATTCTAGAGATAGGAAGTAAACAAACATAAGACTAGAAATAAATAAATAAACCATTTATTTATAAATAAATAAGTTTTATCTTTCAATAAATTGATTTTTACATTTTTATTGAGTTAATTGTCATTTTGTTTCCTGAGTTTTGATATGTTTTATCAGTTCCATTTAAAAACGTTTTTTATTCTCTTTCGGGTCCTTGTCTTTCTAAAACTTTGCTATTTTCATTCATTTTCATTAACTTAGTTAATTATGTTTGTTAAGTTTTGAACATTTAAATCATTATATAAATCATTTAACTTAACTTATTCATTTGTATAATGACTTAAATGTCTTTTACTTACCAAACACAATTAACTAAGTTAACGACATGGATGAAAATGACAACTTTTTTAAAAGGCCTGGACACATAAGAGAAAAATAATAATTTGAACGAAATGATAAAATAGACCAAAACTCAGAACGAAAATAAAAATTAATTTTTATTTATGTCGTTTTCATCTTACTATTGGTCATGAGATGAAGGTGCTCCGACGAGGGTAACCATGAAATATTTTAAATATAATATATATTAAGTAGAATGAAACTAAACTAGAACTAGTGGGTGAACCCACACGTTGAAGCGAAAGTGGTGAAATTTGTAAGGCTCGATTTCAACAACTAGAACATTAGTATTCGTCCATAATTTCCGACAACTTAGATTAGAAAAAAAAATTCATGTTGAAATGTTAATAAAAATAAGGACATTACTCCAGTATTTCAGATTTTATTAAATATCAAATTTTAAAAGTTGTAAAAAGAAAAACAAAAACTTTAAAGTAGCTTTGATGGTTTGTATTAATGTGTTTTTATAACTTGTATATTATTACACACAAATTTTGTTTTAATGAAATTTACACGAATAAAATAAGCACTTCATCATGGTATATTTAAAATTTTATAAAATATTATATTTTAAAAGTTATTATTATTATCATTATTATTATTTATTAATAAATTAATTAGTTAAAAAGAAAAAGAAAGTGGAAGAATATGTGGTGTCATGGTGGTACTTTTAATCATACAACATTTTTATTAACTAAAACTTTATTTTAAGACATGTTCTTTTTTTTCTAATAGTTTATAATTTACTCCTAAATGCATTTTCACAAGTCTATTACAGAATTTTATCCCACAACCTTTATAAAAAAAGCATCTATTACAAATCCGAATACCACTGGTCATATGCTTATTAGTAACACATGATTTTTTTACCAAATAACCAATTTGAATAGTATAACTTTCAAAATATATATATTAAAACATGTTAGTTTATACCACTATAAATATCAAGACATGAAATATCATAAGTTACTAAACTCAAATGGAAACGAAATCCTTAATTCCACTAATCTTCCTTCTTCAAGCAATTATTATTCATGTTAACCCTGTCATAGCTCAAACACCCCGTCCAACTCAACAAACTTTCAAATGTAGTAACAAAGGCAATGTTAAATCCGATGCCCTACTAAAAGAACGAGATAATGCATTAGATATACTCTCTAGAAGAATTAGAAGTACCAAACCTTACACTGGTCATGAAACCGGCGAGAGCGATGGTATTTGGACCATCGCTCTTTGCCCCCCCAATATCAAGATGGAAACATGTCAGGAGTGTGTCAACAATACCATTCCATATCTTAAAAAAAATTGCCCAAAACAAAAAGAAGGTGTTGCTTGGACAGTCTTATCGAAACTAAATTGCATGGTGCGTTATGCGGATTTTCAAATTCAAGCAAATCTTGCCGAGTGGGCTTGGGCAATCTTGTCTACTCCTGCAAATCAAACTCCTACCAATGCAAGTGAATTGGAGAAAGGGTTGAATAATTTGGCAAATAAGTTGAAGGAGGCTGCAGCCGGAGGTGATAACTTGAGGAAATATGGGTCTGGGTCTGTAACTTATGGGTCGGGTTCGCAAACTTTATATGGGTCCATGCAGTGTACACCGGATATAGGAAAGCCTAGGTGCATGAAATGTTTATCAGATGCAACTAATGCGATTCATAATTGTTGTAGCAAAGAAAGAAAACTAGCTGGAATAACCTTCTCTACTAATTGTTATTTTTGGTATTCACATTCTAATTTTCTTCCTCAGACACCACATATCATCTCCGCCCCATCTCAATAGACTTCAGGTAATAGTGCATTATAATAGTATGTCTTTTTACGATAATCAATATTAGTATATGTTACTACTTGATATACGTACTTTACGTGCGAAAAGTTGATCAACCCACTGTTATATGTAATTATTATTGAACTATGTCTGTATTTGAGGATCGACATTTGTAATGATGGAATAATCATTTGATACGTGAAGATCATGCTAGATTTGTGTTGGCATAGGTGTTGTACAATGTGACATTGAAAACTAGCTCGTTATTTTTAGTCACTTTTAATACATGTTTATTCATTTTGTATGATCAAATCAATCGATGTCTAATTAAGAATTGATGAATAGTAAGATGCTTTATTTTTATATTTAAAGTTCTATTCCCTTATCAATAATAATTATTGATTGAAGAAAAGTAAACATATACAGACACTAAAGTTAGCAAGAAAACCAGTTTAGAATCCCAATGGCTCATCCGAGAGGGCGGACAGAAGCCACGGGCAATATGTCACGGGTGATGCACGTTGTAGGCATTGCCGTCCGTGGAGAACGTGCTCGGGGTGAAGGACAAGGAGGAACAGGTGCGTTGGGTCATGGGTGTAAGTTTTGATTATTTTTCTGTGACTTAGATTTTCTCTCATAATCACATTCGTTCGCTATCCGAAATCATCGGCTTTCTGCCCAACGCCATTTGTTCACTATCAGATTAAAATATTACGTATGTATATTCAATCAAATGAAAATCATAAATTCAAGAATGAACATGAATGTATTAAATTTATTGGTGTTGTAATGACCAAAATCCTTTTTATATAGTTGCGGAACCGAGACCACCAACTATCACAACGGTTTGACAATTAGTTACAACTATTGCAATTTTCTATTCAAACAGATAATTGTTTTGGAAGTAGACATCCGGCTTCCAAAGAACAACTTGTTTTTGAAGAATCGGAAGTAAGAAACTCACTTCGGAAAGACAAGTTAAATTTCGAAAATTGCAACTTTTGAAGTACTATTTTGCTTCCAAAATACAGTTTCGCTTCTGAAGCACATTTTCGATGTAATCTTTCTTGAAATGTCCTGGTTTTCCACATCTCTAACCATACAGTTTCGACTTCTTTTTGAAGTGATCATTATCATAATATAACTTTCTTTTATTACCCTGAAACTCATTAAACTTCCTGGATTTCTTATCAAATTTAGTCGTATTAACCGAATATGAAGCTTGAACTAATTCTTTCCAACACGTAAAATCTCTAACCTTCAAACTTGCCTAACATAGCAAACTTACTTGACATGTCACAAACTGATTCTTCACTAGCCATAACTTGTTTAAAAATTAAATCATAATTCAAAACAACCACATATACTAAATCTATTAAATTCCAATTAAGAACAAAATTCAAGTTGCAACGATTTATAATAGAAGAATGCCCAAGATTTTTTTAATGTTTATTGAAGTCTCATGAACAGTAACACAATCGAATCCATTCTACCCTTGTAATCATGCACCCATAACTAAAACTTGTTGAATCTTTGCGTAATAGGAACATAAACCGAGAAGACAATGATGCCTGGAAGAAAATGATTTAAGGCATCTTAACGGCAGTGTCAAGTTAATTTGCCACTGCATTGTGAGCATTTATACTATTAACTTGATGCCCATATTGTTATGTTCCATTAATCAATATGCATTTACAGTTGCCGGAAATTTTAAATTGTTTGTGAATTATCAAGGTCTACGGCGATTAATAAATCATCCCGCATTACCAATGATCTACCACGGTTGATAGACGAATTACAATCGTTCACGGATTATCACGTGCTACTTCATTTAATACACAACTTACAAATCGGTGTTTGCAAATACCGTGATCTACCACAAACAAATGAATTTATCGTTATATGAAGACTGCCACTTAAAAGGTATGAATGTCATTTTATGTAAATTCAAGCAACTAAACCAACGAGATATTGCTTGACCTAATATGGAATGCTTAAACGATATATTTCTTATATGCATTGCCCTAACTAAAGTGCCTACACAATAATTGTTTTACTCAAGATGACTTCACTTGCATAACACTTTACTTGAAGTAAAGTATCTTTATGTTTATTTGATTAAAAGTTTCCATGTTTGGAAAGAGCAAGTATAAAACTCTTTTCATTAAGCATAACATGAGAATCCCAAAAGAAATGATGGATACAAATTGGAGTTACGTACTCCATTACACTCTAGGTGAAGTAAAGTCTCTTTATGTTTATTTGAATAAAAATTTCATGTTTAGAAAGTACTTATAAAGTCTCTTTCCATTAAACATAAAATGAAATCCCTAAAGAAATTAAAGAAATTATGGTTAAGAAAAGGATTTACACTCACCAAAGTTTTGTTTAATTATCATCATGTCTTCAATAGCTTCAAAATACTTGAATTATTATTCAATAATAATAACAATATAAATTTTGTATAAATATATTTTTAAGTGATTGAACAAACGGGATATTACTTGAATTGGTTTTAATGGATTAAGTAATGTATAAAATTATTGTCTAACGTTACTCATTTTTATGCTAAGTCTTTTTTAAAACAAGTATCAATGGAAATTTATTAATTTAATGAATAATTATTAATCCATTTTATGCTAAGTCTTTTTTAAAACAAGTATCAATGGGAAATTATCAATTTAACTAATAATTATTACTGATCTATTATTAAATTACATGATTTACTATCCTCTTTTCTCTCCCTATCATATATTATCACATAATATTCTCTGTCCATAGTTAGCTCCTTGATTGTAGTATTTCCTTTCTTTGTAAATTGTATTGCCTATTTAGTCTTTTTGTTTTGAGGTTGTAAGTATCGAAGTTTGTGAATAAAACTTTCTGATCAAACTTTTCATGGTACCAGAGCAGTGATCTATCACGCTCGATCCAATCCAAACCTTCAACTCTAATCAATCGCAAGGCTGCCATGGCCGACGAAAATTCAAACAAAGAAAAAACCAAAGGCGAAGCAACCGCCTCCGATCATAACTCTCCCTACTACCTTCATCCATCCGACTATCCAAGACAAATGCATGTTAACGATGCATTAACCGATAACAACTACCTCGATTGGGTTCAAGAGATGGAGAATTTTTTGTTTGCCAAAAACAAGAAAGGATTCATCGACGGAACCATCAAGAAACCAGGAACGACTGATGCTAATTATATGGCGTGGATGCGATGTGACGCGATGATCAAAGGATGGCTTACCACGGCCATGGAAAAGGATATTCGAGGAAGCGTAAAATACGCCAACTCCGCTGCAGAGATTTGGACAGACCTTCAAGAGAGGTTTGGAAAAGAAAGTGCACCTCGTGCATACGAATTGAAACAATCAATCTCGAATACAAGGCAAGACGGGATGACTGTATCGGCTTATTACACGAAGCTACGGGGGTTGTGGGATGAGATGCAATCTTTTCTTCCAACTCCTAAGTGCAAATGTGAAGGCTGTGTTTGTGGTCTTGGAAAATCTCTCAAAGAACTTCGAGAGAAAGAACAACTTTACGAGTTCCTCATGGGTCTAGATGGTGAATTTTCTATCATCAGGACCCAAATCCTTGCAACAAAACCCGTTCCGTCCTTGGGAAACGCCTATCATCTAGTTGCCGAGGATGAGCAACAAAGATCTATAACCGGCGGTAAGAGGTCCGTAAATGATACAGTCGCTTTTCAAGCGACCGTGAAGCGTCACACACCCTCAACTAGAACCGGACATAAAGATGAAAAACCGACAGGTCATTGCGACTTTTGTGGAAAAGATGGACACAATCGCGATGGCTGCTTCAAACTAATCGGTTATCCGGAGTGGTGGGCCGGAAAGAACAAACGTGAAAAAGTGAAGACAAGGGCAGCAGCATGTGCAGAAACTGAATCGGGCCCGATGGCAGGCCTAACAAAGGAGCAGTATGAGCAGTTTTTGAGGCACTTTACTGCAGAAAATAAAGTGACACAAAGTGAGGTTCCTCGTGCGGCTAATATGGCAGGTAAGCAACAACGTAATGACCAATGGGTAGTTGATTCTGGATGTACAGAACACATAACTTGCAGGTCTGATATCCTTGAAGAAAAAACCGTTTCAGTCAACGAGGCACCCGTTATCATTCCTAATGGAGAAGCTATACCAGTTGAAGGAAGAGGCTGTCACACTTTGCCGAACGGCACGAAAGTGCAAGGAGTCTTGCACGTCCCAAAATTTACATTCAATCTATTATCAGTTAGCAAGCTCTCAAAAGAATTAAATTGTGCTGTAACATTCTTTCCTGAATTTTTTGTTATGCAGGGCTTGCGTTCGAGGAGATTGATTGGAGCGGGTAAGTGCAAAAATGGTCTATATCATATGGGGATGTTTGAAAGCAAAAGAAAAGCAATGTTGGTGACTGGAGATATGTGGCACAAGAGGCTCGGACATGCTGGTGATGGAAAATTGTCTCAAATAAATTCTCTTAGTAGTTTTCATTTTAAAAACAATGGTAATTTTTGTGATTCTTGTGTTAAGTCTAAAATGACAAGAAAGCCTTTTCCTATTAGTATAACTAAAACAAGTGCATGTTTTGACTTGATACACTGCGATATATGGGGAAAGTATCGAATGCCTTCCTTTTCAAAAGCAAACTATTTTTTAACGATAGTTGACGATTATAGTAGGTCCGTTTGGGTTTATCTTCTCAAGCACAAGTTTGAAGCAAGCATGTGCCTAATCGATTTTCACAAAATGATTAAGACACAGTTTGAAAGGAATATTAAAAGGATAAGGTGTGACAACGGTGGGGAGTTTACTTCAAATCGAATGTTAAACTTTTACGCCGAACAAGGAATCATCTTGGAGACGACGTGTCCACACACTCCACAACAAAATGGAGTTGTGGAAAGGAAGCATCGGCATTTACTTGAAACGGCTCGTGCGCTCAAGTTTGAAGCTAACCTCCCAAAAAGATTTTGGGGTGAATGCATCTTGACGGCAACATATATCATCAATAGATTACCCTCCAAGGTGATTGGAAATAAAACTCCATATGAATTATTGCATGGCGAAAAACCAAACTATGATCACATGAGAATCCTAGGTTGTTTGGCATACTATAGAAGCATCGAGACAAATGGAGACAAGTTCGAAATAAGAGGAAGGCCGGGCGTTTTCATAGGCTACCCAAGCGGAACTAAAGGGTACAAAATTTTTGATCCAAGTCATAACAAAATCATTACATCAAGAGATGTAATCTTCGCAGAAAAGGTATTTCCCTTTGTTGCAAAAATCAAAGAAAGTGAACATAAAAAAGAAGATGTGTTTACGTGTCCACTTGATGAAAGCGAGCCCACTAGGCCCATCGATACAAATGAAGCAATTGTTGAAAATTTGGGCCCTAGTGATCCAGTAGATCATGTTGACAATAATGAGCAAATTGAGATGGATGAGTTGGGCCCCAACAGTCCATTCGGTCAACATGTTGATATGGAAAGTCCAATTTTTGAAGAAATTAATGGGCCAGAAGACATTGAATCAAATACGAATGAGGCTCAAAATGAAAATATTGAGCAAATAAGAGAAAAACGAAACAAAGCCAGACCAGCACACCTCAACGATTATGATGTTCAACTTCCCCCTTCCATAGACTATGCACGTCCCGACTCTAATCAAAAATCCTCAACGGTATGTCCCATTGCTAACTTTGTCTCTTACGATAAGTTTTCTAAAACTCATAAGGCATTCCTTGCGGCCATCACTTCAAATGATGAGCCAAAGAGCTTTAAGCAAGCCATGCAGGACCAGCATTGGAGGGACGCTATGCAAAGAGAAATAAAGGCCCTCGAAGAAAATGGAACTTGGACTATAGAAGACCTACCAAACGGCAAACGAGCTATAGATTCAAAATGGGTCTATAAAATAAAGTTCAAGCCAAACGGTGACGTAGAAAGGTACAAAGCGAGACTTGTTGCCAAGGGATATACACAAATGGAAGGAGTTGATTATCACGACACATTTGCGCCCGTGGCTAAACTGGTAACGGTGAGAACTCTAATTGCAATCGCTGTTAAAAAGGAATGGAGCATCCATCAACTAGATGTGAACAATGCTTTCCTACACGGCGACTTGAACGAGGAGGTGTACATGAAAATCCCACAAGGCTACGACAAAGGGGGAGGAACGAAGGTGTGCAGATTGAGAAAATCACTATACGGGTTGAAACAAGCCTCAAGAAATTGGTATGAAAAGTTTACATCAGCCCTACTCCAACTTGGTTTCAAACAATCCCATGCGGATCACTCACTTTTTATTTATAAAAGTGGTAAGACCTTCGTTACCGCTCTCATATATGTCGATGATGTAATCGTAACGGGCAACAACAAAGACAAGATTCAAGAAACAAAGAACTTCCTCAATGACAAGTTCAGCATTAAGGACCTTGGCCCATTAAAATACTTCCTCGGGATAGAAGCGGCACGTACCAAAGACGGTTTGGTGCTAAGTCAACGAAAATACACGCTAGACATCTTGGAGGATAGTGGAATGTTAGGGTGTAGGCCATGCTCCTTTCCAATGGAGCAGAATTTAAAACTAGAAAACGGTGATGAAGACGTTCGTGTGGACGCAAGTAAATATAGGCGTTTGGTTGGGAGGTTACTATATCTTCAGGCTACTAGGCCAGACCTTGCTTACTCGGTGAATGTATTAAGCCAGTTCGTGTCCGATCCTAGACAAAGACACATCGATGCAGCCATGCGAGTTCTCCGCTACTTAAAGGCCACACCGGGACAAGGCATATTTTTTCCAAAAGAAGGAGGAACAGACTTGGTCTCATATTGTGATGCTGACTGGTTGGGTTGTTCACTCACGCGTCGATCACGAACAGGATACCTTCTACTCTTAGGGGGAGCTCCCATTTCATGGAAATCAAAGAAACAATCGGTCGTTTCTCGGTCCTCGGCTGAGGCAGAATACCGAGCTATGGCCACCACTACTAGTGAAATCTTGTGGATGCGTTGGCTCCTAAAGGGGTTAGAAACAGAACAACATGGTCCTACACCACTCTACTGTGATAACCAAGCAGCCCGACACATCGCGAATAATCCGGTTTTTCACGAACGAACGAAGCACGTGGAGATGGATTGCCATTTTGTCAAAGAACGAGTCGAGTCGAATGAGATCGAGCCCCTTTACGTTGACACTAAGATGCAAGTAGCCGATCTTCTAACAAAAGCTTTGGGGTCGAAACAGCTCGAGTTCCTACTTATCAAGATGGGCATGCGTAATCTGCACGCTCCACCTTGAGGGGGAGTATTAAATTACATGATTTACTATCCTCTTTTCTCTCCCTATCATATATTATCACATAATATTCTCTGTCCATAGTTAGCTCCTTGATTGTAGTATTTCCTTTCTTTGTAAATTGTATTGCCTATTTAGTCTTTTTGTTTTGAGGTTGTAAGTATCGAAGTTTGTGAATAAAACTTTCTGATCAAACTTTTCATCTATTGTTAAGGGTAACATGTATTATTTATATATTATTTTTGTTTAACGCATGATTATTCTTTGTAAGTGAGTATTTTAGAAAATAAGTAAAAGAAAAGTAAGGTCTGAAGCTTTTTTTATGGTTGAGGTTAGGAGAATGTTATGAATGATGTTAACGATGAGTTATAAGTTTTTCAAATGAAGGTTATGATTAAAATTTAAAAAAAATAAAAATAAATAAAATAGGGGTTACGGTAAATATATTAAAAGAGAAATAAAACTAGATAAATAAATGAATCAATACAATGTGTTACAAAAATCATTTAAAAGAAAGGCTGGTAAATTATCATGTAACATGTAGTATTGTGTGATGTGTAAAATTAATTAGCAAGATTTAGCATAAGATTATTAGAAATTATTATTGACCATGAAATAAATTGTCTAGGCCTCTAACATTCATAACTAAATCGTAAGTGATTAAAAATATAAGAAGCATAGTTTAATTAAAAATCAATAATATGCATGTGATCTTTTGTTGCGTTATGATAAGCATAAGGGGCTGTTTGGTAGCTCTTATGATCATTAAAACATTACCAAACAACCCGTAATTATTTATTATATGCATTGCCCTAACTAAAAGTGTCTACACAATAATTGTTTTACTCAAGATGACTTCACTTGCATAACATTTTACTTGAAGTAATGTATCTTTATGTTTATTTGATTAAAAGTTTCTATGTTTGGTAAGAGTAAGTATAAAACTCTTTTCACTAAGCATAACATGAGAATCCCAAAAGAAATGATGGATACAAATTGGAGTTACGTACTCCATCATGAAGTGAAGTCTCTTTATGTTTATTTGAATAAAGATTTCATGTTTAGAAAGTAAATATAAAGCCTTTTTCCATTAAATGAAATCCCTAAAGAAATTAAAGATATTATGGTTAAGAAAAGATTTACACTCACCGAAGTTTTGTTTAATTATCATCAAGTGTTCAATGACTTCATGACTTGATTTATTAATTGGTATGTAATTCTTATCCATAACATCTCAAAATACTTGAATTATTATTCAATTACAATAACAAATATAAATCCTTTTGTATAAATTTATTTAAGTGATTGAACAAACGTGATATTACTTCAACTAGTTTGAATGGATTAAGTAATGTATTTATTGTTATAATTTGTTTTGTTAATCATGGAACCTAATGACAAATTGATTGACATTACAAAATAATGAAACATAATATTGATATACACACTTGTTACAATTTTTGCCCAATGATGATGTGCAATTCATGTCTAATGTTACTCATTTTTATTCTAAGTCTTTTTTATAGCAAGTACGGAAAGTTATTAATTTAATAAATAATTGTTGTTGATCTATTGTTAAGGGTAACATGTACTATATATATTATGTTTATTTAACGCATGATCATTCTTTGTGGGTGAGTGTTTTTAGAAAATAAGTAAAAGAAAAGTAATGTCTAAAGCTATTTTTTATGGTTGAGGTTAGGAGAATGTTATTAATGATGTTAATAGTAAGTTATAAGTTCTTCAAATGGAGGTTATGATTAAAATTTAAAAGAGAAATAAAAATAAATAAAATAGTGGTTATGGTAAAAAAAATTAAAAGAGAAATAAAAATAGATAAATAAATGAATCAATGCAATGTGTTACAAAAATCATTTAAAAGAAAGACCGGGAAATTATGTAGTATTGTGTGATGTGTAAAATTAATTAGCAAGATTTAGCATAAGATTATTAGAAATTATTATTGACCATGAAATAAATTGTCTAGGCCTCTAACATTCATAACTAAATCGTAAGTGATTACAAAATATAATAAGCATAGTTTATTTAAAAAATTAATAATATGCATGTGATCTTTTGTTGCGTTATGATAAGCGTAAGGGGTTGTTTGGTAGCTCTTAGTGATCATTAAAAGGTTACCAAATATCCTTTAATTGTGTATGACAAAATTTCACATAAAATAACTATCATAAGTATTCTTATAGCATAAATCTAAAGAATCATAAGTACAAAAATCAAAGATGTTATAGGTTGTGTTGCTTAGGTCAGTTGTTAATCGAGTTCGGGTTAACTTTGTTCGGGTTTGGTGTTCGGGTTTAAGTAAAAAACACATCGTTTAAATACAAAAGATCTCCTACAATTATGGAGATGCATGTGACCAAATTCATTCTAGAATTATAACTAACATAATTAACAAATATATACACGGTTTCATTCAAAATTTACAAAATTGGAAGTTTCGTTATCATACACTTTTTTTCTTTTTTTTTCTTTTCTTTTGTAAAAAGGAGTACGAACTTTCATATTCGACTTAATTGGTTATTTGTTAGGTACTATACTGGTTTTTGGGTTTACGTACATGCACCGATGAAAACTTCATAATCAAGTTCGGTGCACAAGTTGCTTCAAATTAATCCGAGTACATCCTTTGTCCCCAAAGTTTGTATTGATTTACTTGATAAATACTAAATAGTTTGATTAAAAAAAACCTTTTTCTTCATGACTAGTTACATCTATCTATATATATAAAAGAAAGTTTTGAAGTGTCACTTGTCAAAAAATTAGGCTCTCATATTAGTTTTTCTGCTTTTCTTTTCTAATAAATAATAATAATACATACTAATTACATTATTTAAAATATTTACATAATAAAAAATAGATATTGTAAAAATTAAAATTATAGGTTTTTATTAAAAAACAAACATAAAAAAAGAATATAAAACTTTTCATACACACTTTTTTAAACACAAACGCTTTAAAAAGTATTTTTAAGTATTATAAGGATGGTTTAAAAAATGAATTATTTTTAAAAAGCAAAATAAAAATAATTTCATAAAAAAAAGTCTAAAAATGATATTATTGTTGTTTTATTTGAAGTACTTATTTTTACATAATTCAATAATATGTTATTTGAAAATATTGTTTTATAATTTTTTATTTTTTATTACAAAATATTTGATATTTTTATCTATTTAACCCGTGTATCACACGGGATACTAAACTAGCTTATAAATATAGGAGTTAAAATTGTCACCTTAATTAATTGTACCGATATTACATATCCTTAAATATTGTTAAGTGTACCATTGTAGATAAATCAGCATCTCATATAAAATCCCATTAGCTAATTTCAAGTGTTAGCTAGGATGGTAAGTAGAAAAGAGAAAATGTCGCATAATAGTAATAAAGTTTTAAAAGTATTTTAATTTGATCAATCATGCATATTATTTTTCAAATTGGACCACCTAATCATCAAATCGAGTCATTATAAAATTTTCTTACGTAAAGAAAGTGATAAAGGAGAAGACGTAGGGGTCAGAATTTTTATATATGATATTATCTTAAAAATAAAAATATATGTTAATTATAATTAAAATAAAATACAAAAATTACCTAAAATTCACACCACAAACAAAAAGAAAAACATGTTAAAACTTATAATTTAAATAAAACTTTAAATTCGAGTGAACTAATTAGAACACTTTTTAAACTTGAGTTATCTAATTAGAATATTTCTAAAACTTGATTTATCAATTTTAGAAATTGATCTAGAATTTTTATCTCGCTTAAGACATCTTAAATTATGTGTTAAAAGGTGAGTGATTGATTCATCTTATACTAAAAAGATTTTTATTACCTATCATATTGTATTATGAATTTCATATGTAAAAAATAGGGTCGGGCGATGGAGTTAGGTGTAGATCGTTTTAGTCGCCATATATAAGATGTAATTTACGTATGCTTCTTTTATTCATTTATTAATTTTGTTTCCTCTATATAGCTTTTATTTCTTTTATTAAAGTTTCTTTTGTAAATTTGTTGTCGTTATAAAACTTTTATTTATAATGCACCACGGATGTATAAAGTTTAATTAAAAAGATGACAATTTTAATAGAAATCATTTTAAGTTATGTTATATCATAAATTTTAGTTTATTAAGATAAGATATTTTATTTGTTTACAAGGAGCATGTAACACGATCTCTTGAATTTTATGAGACGGTTAATTCACACACTCATTAATTTATTTCTAAACCTACATGTTTTTTTGCCATTATAAAACTAGAATCCTCAACCTCGTGCTGATGAACACGTTCCGAATCACATTTTAGTACTGCTAGACTACAAGCCCGTATGATCTTTTAAATGTTAAAAAAAAAACAAATCACATTTTAGTACTGTTAGACTACAAGCCGGTAGAATGCAACATTTTACTCAATTATTAAAGGTAAATGAATAGTAGATTTAAGCATTTAAGAATTTGACCACCATATTTCAAGGTTTTTTGTGTTACCCTATAAATTAAAGGCTTTATAGTTTAATCACGGGAATTTGTAATCATAGTCGTCTATGTTTGAGTTGGTCTTTA
Source organism: Flaveria ramosissima (assembly GCA_025215565.1). Taxonomy (NCBI): domain Eukaryota; kingdom Viridiplantae; phylum Streptophyta; class Magnoliopsida; order Asterales; family Asteraceae; genus Flaveria; species Flaveria ramosissima. Next base: position 4,195,054 of record CM046031.1, read on the forward strand.
TTTTACGTAAGTTTTGCTTGGAAACGAGTCATGTCAAATATAATGTTTTTTCATTTGTTGGTATAAATTTGAATTACGGTACATTATGACATAAATTTAGTTTGAAAACGAGTCGGGGCGGTTGTGGTATAACATTATCAAGCCAAATATGACGGCGCCACACGTACTTATTTTTATGTACATTTTTAGTTGGAATATGTTTCAAAGTAAATTTTGTCTGGAGTCGTGTCAAATATAATACGTTTTCATTCGACGGTATAAATTCACATTACTCTATTAAAAAATGAGTCAAACCGACTATACTCTATACTTTATCACACCACGTAAAGCGTCACTGCAACGCACAATGGGTAAAATACTAGTTAATACGATAAGAATCATGTAGAATAAAAATTTATGACAAGTTTTTTTAACCATCAACCAATTAAAACAGTATAACATTCAACTTCTTTTAAAATATGTTACATTTCACCTCTTTAAATATTGCTTCATGCAAACACGAAATATCAAAACATCCAAACCACACATGGAAACCAAATCTCTAATTTCACTCATCTTCCTTCTTCAAGCAATCACCAATGGTGTCAATCTCATCACAGCTCAAAAACCCAACCCACATAATCAATCCTTCAAGTGTAGTAACAATGGCAATTTCCAATCTGATATCCAAGTAGAATACCGAGATTCCGCATTCAGTGTACTCCACAAAAGACTTGGAAGCAATGATTACACAGGTTATCAGATCGGTTATAAAATGGGCGACGTATATGAAGTTTGGATCGCCATTTTGTGTCCCCCGAATATCAAAAAGGAAGCTTGTTGGGAATGTATCAACAACACCATCCCATATTTGAAGAAAAATTGCCCGAAACAAAAGCTAGGTGTCGCGTGGACAGTCTTATCGAACCTAAACTGCATGGTGCGTTACGAGAACTATAAAAGTCAGCTAACACTTCTTGAATGGGCTAATTGGACTAGCTTCTCTTCGACATCAAATCAAACTACTTCTAATGCTAGTGATTTGGAGAAAGGGGTGAATAATTTGGCGAATAATTTGAAGGGGACAGCAGCCAATGGTGGTATCGTTACCAAATTCGGGTCTGGGCATGTGCCTTATGGGTCGGGTTCCCATAACTTATACGGGGCTATGCAGTGTACACCTGATATAGATGAGAAAGATTGCATGAAGTGTTTATCTGATGCAACTAATGCTCTTCATAATTGTTGTAGTAAAGAAAGAAAGTTATATGGGATAACGATGTCTGCTAATTGTTATTTTTGGTATTCACATCAAAAATCTCTTTCTAATACACCTTGATCATCTGATCTCTAGAGACTTACAGTTACCTCTCAGGTAATGTATATCTTTTTACAATGTTTAACTTTTCTGTAAGTTGATACACTTGGTATACATTGCATAAAAACGTTTATTAGGTCAAATTTCATATATTAAGATCACAGAAATTGTTTAAAATATATGTTTATCATGAAGTCAACAACAATAGATATTTGTAATGGTAGCATGATGTGAAGCCTATACAACAATTTTTTTTTCTAATGGCTTAGTGACGTTCGTGATTGTTTTCGTGGGTACAAATCATTATATACGTATGATTCTATGATGTTTGATACTAAAAATTGTTAAAAGAAAATAGAAACGTGGATTTCAGGTATATTGTGACATGAAACTTTAACTCATCTTTCCTTAATCATGATTTTAAGTACAATTGCATATCAACTTAAGAGATGAAAGCAATTATAAATATTTTATGCAAATTCATTTTTTAATTCATTATATGCGTATTTTAATAAAGTTCGTGAATTTTAAACTGTAATAGGATCTAAAGAGTATTAACCATTTTAGTAAATATACTTTTTTTGATACTTTATTATTCAAGTTTATAAACTATGTTACTTTGGTTTTACATGTGACTTCTCAACCGTTTATTTAACGGTGATAGTATGTACTTTTCCAAAAATATTGGTGACGTTTTAGTAAGAGATATAATAATAAAGTTCTAAAACATTCCTCACTTGGCAATCCATGTATAAACTTTTGGAAGAATTTAATGAAATTTAATATATTTTGTTTTAGTTCTAAAACTTTATTTTCATCTAAATATTATTTTTTTAAGTAAATCTTGAATGTGAAGTCAACAAGCAGCTAAGGTTTTAATTCTCTTTTAGGGTTAGTTGGTTGAGGGATTACAAGCGAGATAAACATATTTGATCAGTATATTTATTCATATCAAAGGCGTCAATTTTAATTATCACATACTTAAAATCATGTCGTGTTTATGCTAGATCCATTTAATATTCATTTGTGAATATAATAACCAATGAATTAGTACCAAATTAGTCAATTAAATTCCCCGGCTCAGGTGAACATTCAATGTACTTAAATTGTTTTCAATAGTTTTTATTCGTTATTTCTCAATCCCAACTAATAAATTTATATTTATCTTCTTAACAGATCGAGGAATAAGATAGAAAAGGGGGAAGAACATAGAAGTGAGGATTGATGGTAAATATGTTTACACATGTAAATGAAACCTCCATATGACACATATTTCAAGTGAGATTGATTTGTTATTAAAAAAATCTTTAAAAAAATCCAGACAAATGAGCCTAAAATCTCATTCTTGTCTGTTGATAATTATTTAACAACTCTTAAAATTTATGTGCGACGATTTATAATTATAAATTATCTTGAAAATATCTATGTGACTATTATTTCAATTATTATTCAGTTCTAACCATTTGTAACATTATTAGTTACTAGCAATTACATATCATATATTCTAACTTCTTTTATTTGTTAGTACCTAATCATGTTCATCAATTTTTAGAAAATTATCAACTTCAAGCTAACTTTATCTATTCGTTAAATTTCTATCCTATAAACAAACGTTTTACATGTTTGGAAACTGTAATTACTTAAAAAGTTATATGAAATTTTATTTGATAGGACAATCAACTAAAATTAATAAATAAAATAAATATACAAGGATGTTAGTGAATAAATTTATTTGATTTACTGAATAAATTTAAAGGGGGCGGGGGACGAAATTCGATTATAGAACCATACAAATCGTTAATTACATAACAGATTTAAGATTTTATAGTAGAGATCCTAATTGTTAAGAAAACATATCTAATTAGCAATAGAATTTTCTCTAAATATATTCACACAAATAGAGTTACTATGATAAACAATTTGCAGGTAACGAATAGACTTACTCATAATATTATCACTAAATGGATAGTGAATCTAAGCAATATCAAATTAGAAGATGAGCTTTTAAAAAAGACACATGTGTATGTATGATGGCTCATTTGATACAAATAAGTATTGAATTCTAAATATTTATAAATTATAAGTAATTAGATCTTGATCTTGAACATAATATCACAGCGGTGTGGCAACTGGAAACACCAGAAAAGGAAACAACTTTCGCGAGTCCGTTTATATTGTTCGTATGATCATGATGTCACAAAAAAAGAAAACAGATATGATTATTCTCTGATATGCAACTCTACATCCTTTTAAATTTAAAACAACTATTGAACATCCTACAATTGATATGTTTTGCAAAAGCCATAGACTTGATATTCACACAACTATATTCTCATCTTGAAAATACATATTGCGTATGAACACAACAATCTTTGAAATATGCTACAACCGGTATTACTGAGGCTTAGTTGGGTATAGGGGTGCTGATAACATGTTAGAAAGAAATATGAAATATGTCACATTCATCGTCACTCATACAATTATATATAAACTTGAAATCAACCGTCTAGAATATATCTTGTTTAATCCAATATCATAATATCTTATGTTATTAAGATTGGATATTTTATTTGTTGATAATGGAATATTTAACATGCTATCTTAACAAAGTGAAAGGTTCAAATAAATACTATATTTTGTCTGAAAGTTCAAAGAAGGTTATTTTTTCACCTCAAAACCAATGCAAACGAATTGAGATTGAACTTATTTCGACGGCATTGGAATTGGCTTGTCCTATAGTTGGATCTATTATCGACGATAAACCATTCCCGTTGACTACAAAATCGAATTTTGACACAACAAAACATATAGTTAAATTTAAAATGACAATAGAAAATTCAATCAGACAACACAAATGTTTAAGAGACAGTACAAAATTCAATTAGATAGCATAAATATTAAGACAGTAAAATTTTTTAAAAGACAACACGTTTTTAGGCGTTCTTAGACAAAAGTTACTTACTAAGATAATATTCCTCTCTTGATAATATATATATATATATATATATATATATATATATATATATATAGTTAAATTCGGTTTACGTCCCCGAGGTTTAATAGAAATTGTGATTTGAATCCAAAAGTTTAATATGTTGCCATTTGCATCCAAAGATTTCACTAAAATTGTCATTTGAATCCATTTGACTACACGTAACTAACACGGTTAACTTTTTCTGTTAACTTTCCAACATAAGAGTTATTTTAGCCAAAACAATTATAAAATAAAGAACTAACTCATGTGAAGGTTTTTATGTGTTTAACATCTTTTGATAATTGCAGTTATGATTTGACTTTATGATAGTATTTTGTTATTTTTGTATTGTTAATGAATTTTGTTTAGTAATCATGTTACTTTTGCCCGTTTTGTTAAACATAGATTTCTTTGGTTTAAAGTTTAATTATGGTTACGATGATTGAGGTTTTATGATTATTGTGGTTACAATTATTAATTGTTCTTATACTTTTATGATAATCTGTTTTTTATGGTTATAATTCAAATCATTTATGTTATATGACTTGTTTCTTTGTTTATATATATTTTTGTTATATGTTTTATAAAGTTAAAAATAAGTCATTTTGAGTTAGTTATCCTTATATTTTATTTTATCTAATAGGACGTTCAGATGTGTTTTTCTTGATGAAATGAAAATCCTGATCAACCATTCCTGGTAAATTAAAATCGCAATGGTGATTACCAAAAGAGACCGAACGCCTAAAACTTCTCATGTAGGGCTGAATTTTTATTTTGTATTGTTTTGACTAAAATACCCTTAATGTAGGAAACTTAACTGAAAACTTAACGGAATTAATGTGGAGTAGTTAATGGATTCAAATGGTAATTTTTGTGAAAATTTTGGATGCAAATAGCAAAATTTAAACTTTTAGATTCAAATGACAATTTATATAAAACCTTAGGGATGTAAAACGCATTTAACTCCATATATAAACTTATTCTTTTATTTTAAAAGTATTATTCCAGATTAAATGTACGATAACAACAATCGTGTAGAATTATAATTTTATTTTATGTCACGTTTTTCTAACAATCAACCAATTGAATGGTACAAAATTCCAATTCCTTCATCTTTCACCTTATAAATATGGTTTAAAAACACAAATTACCAAAACTTTCTAACCACAAATGGAAACAAGATCTCTAATTTCACTAATGTTCTTTTTTCAACTAATCACCAACAATCATCTCATCAAAGCTCAAAAAACTAGCACACATCAACAATCCCACAAATGCAGTAGCGACAATTTCAAATCTGATATCCAACTAGAATACCGAGATTCCGCATTCAAAAAACTCAACGAAAGACTTATACAAGAAGAATACACTGGTTACGAAATCGGTTATATGATTATCGGTGACATTTTTGAAGTTTGGACGACCTCTTTGTGTCCCCCTAATATCAAAGCGAAAGATTGTCGCGAATGTGTCAACAACACCATCCCATATCTTAAGAAAAACTGCCCGAAACAAAAGCTAGGTGTGGCGTGGACAGTGTTACCAACACTAAACTGCATGGTGCGTTACGAGAACTATAAGTCTCAGCTTTCGCTTCTTGAGTGGGCTTGGACCAACTTCTCTTCGCCGTCAAATCAGACTCATGTTAACGCTAGTGATTTGGAAAAAGCGTTGGATAATTTGGCGAATAAGTTGAAAGCGACGACAGCTGGGGGTTTCATAGCCAAATTCGGGTCTGGGTATGTACCTTATGGGTCGGGTTCCAACACTTTATATGGGTCTATGCAGTGTACTCCTGATTTAACGGTGAAAGACTGCACAAAGTGTTTAACTGATGCAACTAATATGCTTCATAACTGTTGTAGCAAAGAAAGAAAACTGTACGGAATAACGATGTCTACTAATTGTTACTTTTGGTATTCACATCAAAAATCTCTTTCTAATACACTTCCAAACGTCTTCTTAAGGTAATAATGTATCTTTTTATGATGTTTGATATAGTTCGCATAAAAATGTTCATTATTTTCATATACTACATCACTGAAGTCAATGACGATGAACGTGTGTATAAATAGCACAATCGTTACATATCTGAAGGCTATACAAACAATATTTGACACGATGTTACGTATATTGTGACATGAAACACTAGCACATCATATCTAAAACGCTTTAGATACAAGTTCATAGGATTATAAATTTTTTAACCAAATATAACCTTTTTAAAATTCAATGTGTGTGTATTTTAACAAAGTTTGTGTTTTTAAAATTGTGAAGGGATCTTAATAGTATTAACCCTTTTAGTAAATGTACTTTTTCTGATATTTTATCATTTATGTTTATAAAAAAAAGGCTAAATTAGGTATTTTTACCTTATAATTTTTAACCTTTTCGCCCCAACCAATGTTTCATCACAAAACGTCGAATATGAATGTATAAGATGCAATTATTTGATAGTATTCAAGGTTAGCACGACTAATTTTGAAAGAAGATGTCAACTTATATAGTACTATTCATATATTCCGGGTATTTTACTAAGTTAATGTTTATGTTGACCTAGAACTTAGATACGATGATTCTTTTTAACTCATACATCACATAATGTGGGTCATGAACATTTTGTATCAAAATATGTTTAGCATATTTTTTCCCAAAGGTAAACAAATAAAATACGAGCCACGAAACTCATTGATGGTCCTGAAAGATCGTCTGAGCATACCGTACAGCAGTAACTAACCTACGTGTGCCCTATAGTAACAATGACGTTAAATAAGATCTATCTGTAAATCCTAACATGAACGTTGTTTCTTGACTTCATGATATCCAACATAAATATTTAATGTATCTATGATAACTTTGTTTAAAAATGTTGTCATATGTTGTCTCGACTAAAATGTGTTTTCGTTCGGCTTTCTTAGGTGTTAACCAATTTTATTTTCAAGACCATTAATTCCAATAAACTAATTTTTATCAAAGCAAGACAAATCTAGGTTATTATAAGATTGACTTTAACTAGTTCATTTGTATCTTGAACCCAATTACAAAATACACACCTATTGTCCTCCATATCATACAAAAGTTGAAGAAGAAACAAATCACCACACACTTGAGCTCTACTATTATACACAAAACCGGGCCGGACCAAAGCATGGTTCGTTAAAGCGAACCCACACACCGCAAGCCTTAGCCATGTGCGAATAACTCCATCCTTGGACCAATGCCACAAAAACGATGTCGAAAACAGGTCAGTGAAGTTTTAACAGGCCTCGGAAACAATATTTTCACCATACGCAAAAGGGTAAATACGTAATTTCACACAACCCTCTCTTTCCCCCTCTTGCTTAACTTCCCCCACCAGTGTCTTGTCTGCCTATCACCACCACCGCCGCCACCGCCGCCAGCATGTACGCCCTTCACGAGTCTTGTTTTGGCTTCTCGTAACCGGTTTTTGTACTCTTTTTTCCACATCTCAAAATTCTTTTTCAAGTTGTTATAATCTTCAATCTGTTTTGAAGATGGGCGTCCCGGATTCACACTAATAACAGCTTTAGCATCATTATCAAAATTCTGTTTTCTCTGCTCGAATTCTTTCGACAAGAAGTCGATCGCGTCAGATATAACACCACGGCTTTCACGTCTACTGTTACCGATTCTGGCAGGTGTCATTTGCGCAGGAGTTTGGATTCCCGATGTGTTATCCTCGGAATCATAACAACTGGGTGACAGTGGATCGTCTGGCCTGGGCCTTCCGGTATGCACATCAGTAATGCTTGAACCAAGAGTCTTCTTGGCTGCAGCAAGATTCATCTGCATCAACAAGTTATACAAATGAGACTTATTTCAATATGAAGTATTTGTTAAAAAAAAGGTATTCACATGTGAAACTTACTTGCAAAGATGACATCTGACTTTGCCACTTCTTCTCCACAGCCTGCATTTTGCTTTCGTATGCTAACCACCGTATTTCATATTGTCGTATTTGTTCACGCAAAGCTGTATTTTCAAGATCCCTTTCACTCAACAATGATTCTGCATTCACTACTCGTTTCTGCAGCTCTTCGATATTTTGTGGTGAATTTTGTACATTTTCCTCAAACAAATCCTAGACAGGGTAAAAACAACACACAAATAAATACAGGCAAAAACACATCATGTTGTTTTAGTATAAGAATCTTGAAAATACCTTCAATTTTGAATTTTTACTGCATGATCTTCGCCTGCTTCTTGATCTATCAAGGGGTGATTTTTTCCATCTTTGCATGTGATTGAAATGCTTTCGAGCCAACCACCCACGAACCACTGTGAAAAATTAGGGTGAATGGTTAAAATTAAAATGTCAAATATAACTGTTTAAACTGCTAAAGGATAATGTTTCACTAGAGATGGTGATATGGGCACGTTGGGTAAGAGATCAAAATGACTTCACGTTGAAACTTGAAACTGGTTATTTGTTAGTATGAATCAAAATGTGGTGCGCCGACCTGCAAAAACTTTTTGTCCATTCTAAAAGAAACTGGTAAATAACTAATGTGTTAAATGAAAAGGGAGAATTTTGTAAAAAGCAATATACTTTTGGCAGTGGTACATTTTGGTGATTGAAGTTATTTTGTACCTATCTGGTAATTAAGTGTGTTTTGCCCGTATTTGGTTATTATTTTTTACGTTTTATACGCAATAATGACCAAAGTTGGCCTTACAAAAACTTGTAATGGAAAAAAGTTATAATACACAACTCAAATCACCGTCCATAAGTTTCATGCACTAAATACAATCTCCTTAGGCGACTTTCAACCATTGACCCTTTCTATTTTCATTTGACTAGCTTGAGATAATACACAACTCAAATCACCGTCCATAAGTTTCATGCAACATTTACCTGATTGTATATGTACAATTGTTGTCAAATGCTCATTAAGTGAAGTTTGTGTAATCCCTTGGTTATGTTTCTTTAGAATATTAAACTCGCTTCTTGCATTTTCACCACGAACAACTGCATGAAAACAAACTCAATTCTTAGTCAAAGTTGAACCGTAATTGAACTAATTAAATGAATGATAAGAAAAATTAAATTTATGAAAAGATTTCTTACATGACTGCAGTGTCACAATTCCGATCAACTCATGAGAATCAAGAACTCGACCACCAAGGGAACAACTTTCCAGTGCTGGTGTACCTTCTAGAACTTGTTGTCTCAAATTCTCCAATACATCAACCTGAGCCCAAAAATTTCACCAATAAAACAAACATACAATTATACAAAAATATATTCACCAAAAAAAGTTGTGGCCCAACACCCTCCGGACCCCATGCGTGCAAGAGCCTTGTGCACCAGCATTTTTTCTTGGGCACGAGGTGGGGTGTTTAGATTTGCATTTGAAATTGATTATCAGGTCGCTAGTTCAAGTCGCAGTAATCAGTTTTCAGGGTCAAATAATTAGTTATAGAAAATCAGTTTGACCAGCTACAAGAAAACTGATTGTCTAAAGGTGAAATATAGTTAAATATTTACCCCATTAAACATGAAGTAAAAGACTATTAATCCCATTTACGATATATAACCTTTTAGTAAAAAAAATATCATTCTACCTATTAATTCCTTGAACAATCAGAATTTGTCCAAACAGTTGATAATAAACCTCAATATGTAGTTGGAAAAAAATATTCTTACAAGAGTCCTATAGTTATACGTTCAATACTAATTAAATATGACTTGTACATCTATTAATCCTTTATTTAACATTAGAAAAAGCCATTTAAGGTTAACAATGTCACAACAAAGATTAAACGAATATAAACCTATAATTATGGATTGAAAAAGTGTTGTTATTCCAAACTTATATTAAAGATTTAATGACAAATTAAATTAAACAAACACGAAAATAAACTTGAAATGAAAAATAATATATAAATACATAACTTTTTAATCCAAAAAACCTTGTTCATTTTATGGCCATAAAGATAATGACCCACCCGTGACAAGTTGATTCTCACTATTCAGTATCAAATAATCACTTTCAAAACACACAACCAAGCACCCCTTTTAGAAACTGACCTGTCCGCAGAAAAATAGTTTCGTAAATCCAACTTGGTACATTTGTGTGGGGATTCGATGCTGCTTCAAAATAGCAACTGATGTACTCAATGGATCCATACGACTAATATTCCCCGACAAAAGGCAGCCAAACCTGATAAATCATTAATATATTGCAATTTAAAACACATCAATCATAATAAGAAACTGATAAGATATTTTTTTTCTAAAAAAAATACTAGAGGTCAAGAGTTCCTGCAAGTTGCATGTAGTGGAGTAGAATAGAAGGCGTTTTAAAAAAAAGGTTTTTATTTTTACCGGCTAGCGAATTCTTGATGTGTGAAGTGTAATGGGTATCTTGATTTTGATATTTGCACTATCTCCATAATTTGGCTGCATTTAAGCTGTTCCCAAACAGTATCATTTTCATAGTTTCCAGGAAGTTTTTTGGTATTTGGTTTTATACATCGAATGAAGTGTTGCTTTGAATTCTCCATTTGCTGAATTAATTTAAATAAATGATCCTACAAGCATCCAAAAAACAGCTATTATTATCTCCACATAGAACAAATATTAGAGCAATTCAACCTGTTCATGTGAAAAAGGATCACCTTTGGGTTACATTCAAGTTATAACAAACATTTAAAAATCACCTTAAGTAGATCCAAATGTTTACAACCTCTTAGTTTGTTTTATTCATATACAACCTTGATTTCACTAATAGTTATGTAACTATATTAATAGAATAACCGTTCAATAAGTCAAAAGGTTAAAAGTATTGGCGAGTCAACCAAATGCATTTTGACATGTTACACGGCCTGCCAATTTTTCTAATCTCAGGAATCAAGAAGTAGACAGAACATTTGTGGGGAAAATATCATATATATCTTTTTAACAGTTCAAAATTTCAAAAATCATTCATATCATATTTAGTAATTTACACTTTTAAAATACTAAGAATATAATATTTACACATTTCATAGTAAATAAATAAAAATCATTAGCTTATACAATGTATGTTTTATTGAAGAAAAAAACATTATCAAACATCCATTGAGATGATTCATACTAATAATGTTTTTTTAATTCATTTATTCAAAGACCGGTTGTAACATATAAATTATATTTTGTTTACTTTGAAATGAGTAAATAAGATATTTTGTCTTTATAAGGGTAAATACAGCTTTATGAAAATTTCAAAGGAAAATACATGAAATTCAATGTTTTGATTAGAAAATTCAAAAAAGTAATCACAAATAGCAAGTCAACCAAGTATATTTTGATCTGTTACCCAACCCACCCAAAACGCCTATAATCTCACAAACCAAAAAAAGTAAGCTTACCCTGAGCTTTGCCCCAACACTTTGACCTGTTGTATGGACCTGATTCATCACACCAGATGCCAAGCGGTTCAAGGGTTTCTTACAAGACGACATAAGTTGGATGGTATCAAACTGTACATTGTCCCTGTTCTGTTTCAACAACCCCGAAGCATCATATTGAACCTGTAAACATTCCATTACATGGTCACATAAACAACAAACATATGCGAGTAATTAACAAATGTGTGCATGAATATGGTAACAATGGAGAACCTCTCGAGCATAATGGCGGACCCTAAAAGCTCCTTTTTCACAGCTAAAACAAGTATTATAACTCGAGTCTCGTTTGATCTTATTAGTAAATGTGTCATCTGTGGCTTCGGAGGAATTTGAACACTCACTGAGTACTGATATTAGCCCCATAGGTTTCTGCAGATATCAAATTATATAAAACAACCAAAAAAACCACATATGTTAAATGTAATGACAACAAATAACCAAATAGAATAATATATCTTCTGGCATCAAACATACCTTCTCAAAAAGATCCAAACACTCTTGGTTGTCTTCAAACTCTACTTTTTTCCAGTGGATTCCTTCGAATTCATACTCCTAATAATAATGCTATAAATGGTTAATATATGTTCATGACTAGCATTATTGCATCAGTATCATAACTAAAGATGTCTTTTTACATTTTAAAATAAAAATATTTTTTCCAAACTTGTAAATAAATTTATTTTATAAATGTTCTTTTCACACAATTTTTTGCATATATGGCAGCTGATGTGACTGTTGGCATGACATTAATTGGTGTCACGTAAGCAATGTACGGGTACAATGAGATTAGTTGCTAAAATCCAGAATATATTATAAGTTGATTTCTATTTTGCACCTAATTAATTTAAAGTTAGTTAATAAAATGAGGAAGTAAGTGTAAATATTGTTTCTATATTATGTAACAAATCATGTTACAAGTTGTATTCGTAGACATGTGTGTTTGTGTGTGTAACCATACCTCTTGTTCAAGCTTACAAAGATGGCGAATGAAGTGATGTTGCAGTCTCTCATCAGCGTAGTTTATAAACAACTGCTGAAAGCTATTTTTCTGCCAAAAAAGTAATGTTCATATTGTAAGAGATTGGTAATTGGCTGAAATGATCCGTGCCATTCATTCTTCATTCACAAAAATATATACACAATACATTTAATAACTTCCCTAAACTAGAGATGGAAACTATACAATAATACAGCCAATGACATCCCTAAAAATCATCAATCAAATAAATGCAATATATATTTCGTTAATACACCCCCTCAGTCTGAGCAGGAGGTGTACGTATGCACAGGCTGGATCGAAAACGTGTGAAAAGTTGACAAGGAAGACCTTTGGTGAAGATATCTGCGAACTGAAAGTCAGCCGGTATATGTAATACCCGAACTGCCCCAAGTCGTACTTTTTCACGCACGAAATGAATGTCAATCTCCACATGTTTAGTTCTCTGGTGCTGAACTGGGTTCTCAGATAAATACACAGCCGAGATGTTATCACAGTATACGAGTGTGGCTTGTCGAGTTGGAACTGAGAGCTCCAGAAGAAGGTTGCGTAGCCATGTGGTTTCAGCAACCGCATTCGCGACGCCTCTATAATCAGCTTTTGCGGATGATCTGGATATAGTGGGTTGCCTTTTAGAGGACCATGAGATCAGATTGTCCCCGAGGAACACACAGTAACCTGAAGTTGATCGTCGTGAATCTGGGCACCCGCCCCAATCAGCGTCAGAATAGGCAATGAGCTTATGTGAGCAGGAACGGGAAATATGTAGCCCGTGACTTGTTGTCCCTTTTAGATACCGGAGTACTCGTTTCAAGTACTGAAAATGAGAGTCACGAGGAGCATGCATGAATAAGCAAATTTGCTGCACAGCATATGTGAGGTCCGGGCGAGTGAAAGTAATATATTGAAGAGCGCCGGCCAGTTGTCGATACAAAGTTCCATCGGGCAACAGATTTCCATTGGTAGCACTTAATTTGGAGGAGGTGTCAACCGGTGTTGTGCATGGTTTACAATCCGTCATGTTTGCTCGTGCTAGAATGTCCTCGGCGTATCTGCTCTGTGAGAGAAACAACCCATTTTTGTGCTTTGAGACATTGATTCCGAGGAAGTGATGTAGATGGCCCAAATCCGTCATTTTGAATTCCTTGGATAGTGAGGTAATGATTTGTTGTCGAAGCCTGTCGGATGATGTGGTTAAGATGATATCATTGACGTATAAGAGTAACTAAGCCATGTCATTTCCTCGTTTGTACACAAAAAGTGATGTGTCACTCGTAGTTGTTGTAAATCCACATTTAAGCAAGTAGTTAGCGAAACGCTCATACCAAGCCCTCGGTGCCTGTTTTAATCCGTATAGCGATTTGGTCAACCGGCACACGTGTTGGGGAAACTGCTGATTTACAAACCCGGGTGGTTGGAACATGTATACGGTGTCATGCAGGTCACCGTGCAGAAATGCATTTTTCACATCGAGTTAATGGATGTGCCAGCCGCGTGAGACGGCGAGACTGAGGACGGTGCGGATTGTGGTGGGTTTAACTACGGGGCTGTATGTTTCGTCGCAATCAATTCCAATTTGTTGGCTTTTTCCATTGACGACTAAGCGTGCTTTATGTCGTTGAAGTGAGCCGTCTGCATGAAATTTGTGGCGAAACAGCCACATGCATCGAATGATGTTGGCACCAGGCGGCCGCGGTACAAGTACCCATGTATTGTTGTCCATGAGGGCTTGATATTCGTCTGTCATGGCAGCACGCCAGTTAGGATCAGTTAGGGCCTTGAGGTGGGATGTGGGCAGTGGGGAGATGGTGTTGTGGGACTGAGTATTGAGATTTAGAGGTGCACGTGTAGGAATGGTACCATCTCTTGTGCGGGTGGTCATTGGATGGGAGGGGACAGTCGGGTGGGAGTTGGGTGGTGGGGGTTTGGTTGGGGCAGTGGTGTCGGGTACGGGCTGATGTGTATTGGGTGGGTAGTATCTTGGAGCTCGACGATGATAGGTGAATTGAAGGGGTGGTTGGTTCGGTGGGTCAGGGGTAAGAGAGGGGGGATGTGGGGGGGTGCCTTAGTAGTGGGCGGATTTGGTTGCGGATTGTGTGGAGGTGGTGTTGAGTCATAGAGGATAGGTGAAGGATCGAGGAAAGAATAGTTTGGTAGGGGAGAGGTGGTGGGGTTTGCATAGGGGAAAGAGTTTTCATCAAAGGTGACATGTCGGCTTAAGAGCACTTTTCCGGTTGAGATTTCAAGACAACGGTAGCCTCGAAAATCAGCCGGATAACCGAGGAAGACACATTTTGTGGATTTAAGGGAAAGTTTGTTTGATCTAGTTGAGGAGGTGTTTGGGTAGCATGTACAACCGAACACCCGAAGGTGGTCATACATTGGTTGTTTTAAGTAGAGGGCGAGGGTAGGGGTTTGGTAGTTGAGAACCGAGGTGGGGAGGATGTTATGAAGATAACAGGCCGTATGTAGCGCCTCTACCCAAAAGGTTGGTGGTAATGAAGCGTGTGTGAGTAGGCTAAGCATTATTTCGTTTAGACGACGAATCATTCGTTCGGACTTTCCATTTTGTTGAGACGTTTGAGGACACGAGAAACGAAATTGCAGACCGTTGGTCTTTGCAAAGTTGTGGAAGGAGTGATTGTCAAATTCACCCCCTAAGTCACATTGGAACGATCGTATAATTGTGTTAAATTGTGTTTTAATATAGGTGTGAAAATTTGAGAATTTTTGAAATGTTTCAGATTTAAATTTCAAAGGGAAAACCCATGAGTAGCGGGTGTAATCATCAACTAACACCATATAATATTTGTACCCGGTATTGCTTGTGATAGGGGAGGTCCACAAGTCACAATGAACAATATCAAATGGTAAAATAGTTGTAGATTGAGACACACAAAAGGGTAATCGTTTGTGCTTTGAAAGTTGACATGAATTGCAAACTAGATTCAATGCCCGTTTATTACATGAAATTGATTTCGTGGAAACAAGATAATTAAAAACTGGAAGCCCTGGATGTCCTAAGCGATCATGTCAAGGATCTTGAGCAGTGGTGGTGAAAGCAGTTGGAACCGTTGGACTTGACACCGGGTATGAGACCGGATAAAGATGGCTCGAGCTATTGTGGCGAGATAGAATCTTGCCAGTCTTGAGTTCCTTCACGGAAAAACCAGTAGGGTCAAATTCAACGGAAACATGATTATCGGTGGTAAATTTTCTTACAGAAATGAGATTTTTGATAATATTGGGTGTGTAAAGTATATTTTGAAGGTGAAGTTCACAGCTGGAGGTAGTTGGAAGGGCTGAATTTACTGATCCATAAACCGGAATACGTGCGCCATTACCTACAAAAATCGCACCCGTTGAACAAGAAAATAATGGGGAATTGATTATACCTAAGTCGCCGGTGAGATGATCCGATGCACCCGAGTCCATATACCACTGGTTGACGCCATCATCCATCGTCATCGCCTGAAGGGCTTCACCGAGTGCAGTTGGTTCCAGCGGGTCCACCGAGGCCAGATGGGCTTCACTGTCGCCTGTTAAAGATTGGGTTGTCTGTTTTGGGCCTGTTTTGGCTGAAGAAGGTGCATTCCAGGGCTGGGCCCAACCGGTCTGGGTCGGAAATGGGCAGGGTGGAGGTGTCCAGTAGGCCCAGTAAGGGGGCGGCCCAAACTGCCCGCAGAAATTAGAGCGATGCGGTGGTTGATTTGTGTACCCCCGACCACGAGATTGGGTTTGGCGGTGGTGCGGCGGCTGTTGTTGGCAGGCGGCCTGGTGTTCTCACGGCGACGGGTTCCCTGAGGTTGATCTGGAGGCTGTTGTTGGGATACGGCGGCCAGAGCGGTGGGGGGTGAGAGGCTGTCACGAGTTGCTTGTCGCTGACTCTCGAGTTGTAGCATGTTACAAGCCGTTTCCCAGTCGGGAAGGTTTTGGTTGATGAGAGCGCCAATGGTGTCAAACTCGGCTGGTAAACCCCGGACAAGTTGTAACACTAATCGCTTCTCATTAACGGGGCAATCAACGTCGTTCAACTGATTGCCTAGATCCCGAAGTTTCTGACAGTAGGAGTCGAGGGAGGGCATGGACTTGAGAGTGAGGTTGTTAAACTCATGCTCAAGGGCAGCCGCTCTCGACCCCTTGTTGTTAAGAAAGATGGTTTTGAGCCTGTTCCATGCCGCGTAAGCAGTGGAATCAGACTGAAGCACACGAACAAGGTATTCGTCTGACAATGTTCCGTAGATCCATTGTAGGACGACTGCATCAAGTTCAGACCAAGACTCGTAAGTCGGATCTGTTTTGGCGGGTGGGGGGGTTCCGTCAATGTGAGCCATGACTTTGTATCCTCGTGCGTGCAACTGAAACAACTTGACCCAAGCAGAATACGTGACTTTTGTGCCATCGAGGACCCGGACTTTTCGCTGAATGTCAGTAATCGTATAAGCAGGATGAAGGGATTTTGCCGGTGTGGGGGCGGCAGGTTGGTAAGCGGGTGGAGTTGTGTTGGATTCGGCCATGGGAGGAAGTTGCAGTTGTAAAGGAACAGAAGGAAATGGCTGCAAAGGGAACGGAAAGGCTAGGTTTGTGCCTGGTCTCGTGATACCATGTAAGAGAGTGGTAATTGGCTGAAATGATCCGTGCCATTCATTCTTCATTCACAAAAATATATACACAATACATTTAATAACTTCCCTAAACTAGAGATGGAAACTATACAATAATACAGCCAATGACATCCCTAAAAATCATCAATCAAATAAATGCAATATATATTTCGTTAATACATATGACATGATACAGTTGTAGTAAAGATGAGTATATTTTTCAAAATTAAAATAGCTGTACCTGTAGTGACTCAAATCCATAAGTGTCTAAAATGCTTATGGTGTGTTGAGTATGTTGTCCGTCTCCTTTAAGTGATGTATTAACTTCTTCCACAAGCCAATTAAACACGCTCTCGTAAACAAATGTTGCTAATGCATCTCTTTTGTCGGTTGCCTAAATAATAAAGAATATATTGACATGTTACATTATTTGGAAGTAGTTGTTATTTACTTATTAAAAAAGGTAATCTTGATGTACCTCCTGCAATGTTAATGGTTCAGTTATATTATCAGTTCTGTTGGTAGATAAAACCACCATTAGCCCATCCATCGTGCAGCCCATTAACCTAGCAGCACTTCGAATCGCTTCAAATATACAAAAAAAGAAAAAGATGAAATAAACTTCCGCAATAATATTGGTTAGACTACCTTGCAGCCACTAGAAAACTTACATAATGATAGTTAAAAACTATGAAGTGAAAACTCAAATAAGAGATATTATAATCCTATTTTACACCCATAAAGTAGGGGTGTGTTTTTTACCCGAACCCGAATATTAAACCCGAACAAAATCAAACCGAACCCAATTAAGAACTAACCCGATCAACCCAACCCGATTTTTATACTAACCCGAACCCGATTTTTATAAATGGTTTGGTATTTGGGTTGAGTTTGTAAGATTCGGATCAACCCGATTAACCCGAATATTAGTTTTCTGAAAATTTCAAAATTTGTATATATGTGTTTATATGTTTATATGTGTATATTATGCTACTATTTACAAGATTTGAAAACATGATTTTCTAAACTTTATCTTATATTGTTGTGGTTCAAATTTACTATATAAACTTTGAGGATAATTAATATATAATGTCATTTAATATTAAATATGCATATTAAAGTGAATGTTAATATGTAAAAACTTTCCGATCAAGATAATAAATAAAATTCTATATTGATAACACATGATAAATCTCATACATGCATTTTGATTATATGTATATTGTTTACACAAACATTTGAGATAACAAATAATTTAATGCTTAATGATTTAGTCTAACCCGATTACCGATTAACCCGACCCGAATAAACCCGAATATCGAAACCCGAAAACCGATTAAATGTTGCTTATTTGGTTTGGTCTTCGGGTTGATTTCCTACACTTAAAAACCCGAGGAACCCAACCCGAACAACCCGAAACCCGATTAAAAAACCCGAATGACACCCCTACCATAAAGTACAAAGAAACAAAAAAAGTCATTATTTAACAAAATAACCAAAAAGAAATGCAATTGATAGAATTCTAGTTATGTTCTAATAGAGTTCGCTAAAAACCCAAGTATGTTCACCCATTACAGTAAAAAATTCATATACGCGCCATCATTACAAATATTATTTTCTTTTTTACATTACAAAATATACAAAGATAGTTTTATGGTATACATCCTTTAAATTTGCCTTGCACATTTTATACTCTCTTTTTGTTCCATTTTTTGGTATTCAACTCTGCTTGGTCAGTTTTTTGCATTATAGAACAAGATACCAAAAGGGTACCAGACAACCATTGGATGGTAACAAAGGGGGTGTTTGAAAGTTGAATGCGCATTTCGAATACAATTGTGACATTAATAAAGAAAGAAAAAAATCAAAAGATAATTGATGGTAATAAAACAGGTTGTAGAAGATACTGTTTGGATGCGTTTGTGCAGCTTGAAGTTGTAATAATCAAATTATCAAAAACTTGCGCTTTTGATTAATTCTTATTAGATAATAACTGCAGAGATAAAATGACCAAAGACATTTTTGTAAGCAAAAAAGGAGAAAGAACAATGCTTTGGGTGAAATGGGTGTAAAAGTCTTTTAATTAGGTTAAAAGGGTGGTAAATAGATTAGTTTTTGTCTGCCCTTAAATAAACAGTTTTAATGCAGTTAATTCAAAACTAATATTTGACCCATATATAATTAGATAATCAGACAAATTCAGTTTATGCAAGCATTAGGAGTTTTAGTTTACCTTCATCAACAACAGGCTCGATGTGTTCTTCTTCATCAATTACTACAAATGAAATATTCCCAAGCCATAAAATTGCAGCAAGCAATTGAAATACATTTTCTTGATCTTGATTAGAAAGTCCAAGTGTATCAAAGGCATCCTGCTCGAAAAAACATCCTAATTAAATTATCACGTTTCATGTTTAAAAATAATAACCATGTTCCTGAGATTAAGATTTGCAAATTACCACTAGCATTTTAAAGTTGTGAGCATCATCAACACCATTGATTTTCAAGCATCCACTTTGATTAAGAAACTTGTACTCACTCGACATCTTTAAATTCAGCGTATCTGTAACCAAAAATAAAATTTATAATCCTACCAATAAAAATAAGTTATTGCAGACATTCTTCAATAGTACAAAGTAATAATATCAACCTTTAAGAGCAGGTGGGGCCCCAGCACAGAGTTGATAAAATACATGGTATGACCGTTCTCCACGGCATATTTGAGATACTCTTGACTGCACAAAAACAAATTTAGTTCACGAATTAAACTCTAGAAAGTTAGAATTAAGCATAAACTTCAAAAATAAAACTCAACAATACAAAGTTAATACCTTTTCAGAAAGATCTGTTTGTTACATCGTGTATGTTGATTTTTGCAAAGAAAAGTTCAAATCAGTAGACAAGTCAGCAAGTCAACTAAAATTATTTTATAAATGAACATATATTAAACTGTTTATTAATAGACTTATGTGCTTACATGTTTGGATACAAGCACCACTCACTGTGCCCTCTGCATTATAATGTATATCAATTAATTTCCCCTGCACCACAGAAAACTCAAAATTAAATATTTTACTTTCAAGAACAACAATAATATTATAATAATGACAACGACGATTATGATGATGAAAATAATAATAATAATCATAGTATAGCAATATACCACAAGGAATAGAACTCACAAATCGGCTAGAATTCCAATTTCGGGATGTTTTTGCGTTCCCAAAAGCTTCCAAGATACAACTGATTTGAATTAGTTTGGATTTCATATCATAGTTTTGGCTTCCAACTGATGCCAGATATTGCATTGCATATTTTGCAGTTTCTGTCTTCCCAGATCCACTTTCGCCGCTATAACAAAGGTTATTAAGTAAAAGTGAGACATAATGAGGTGTTTGGATGTGCATTTTGAAAGTGATAATCTGCATAATCAGTTTACAGTATTCAATGTCACCTAATTTCAAATAGACCCACAAAGTAAGGAATGAACTAACCTGATAATAATAGATTGATTTCCACCACCTGCAATGATTATTCAGATAGAAGTATTAACATTTACATCAAATGATTCAGTTAAACTCTTTAATTTGTTGTTCAACACACCTCTCATCATATCACTGTATGCAGCATCAGCCACAGCATATACATGAGGATTGTCCAATATCTTATCTTTATATGCCGTGACAAAATCATTTCCATAAATATTTACATCTTTGAACGGATTGAATGCCAATAAAACAGGCCCTGCCTTACTCTACAGAAGAAACCAACATTGTTCACATAATAAGTTCAACAATTATACAAACTAAATAACATATAAATACAAGGGTTTATGAATACATACATAAATTATATCGTGGTTGTATCTATAATGAAGATTATGAAGAACAGATGGCTCGTTTAAATAAGCAAGTTCAACAAGATCATCAACTCCATCAAGAATATCTGGATTTGCAGGCAATAACTCTCCTCTAGATATCATGATTTGCTAAACAAATAACAACAGAAGTAAATCATCATCAAATTACTGTGATCTACGAACAAATTAGAACTTGCTAGATAATAACAAACTCACATTCCCATTAGAAAGCATAACAGTGGCATCTTCACCAGCTGTTGATTTGATCTTTGCGAATTCCCATTGACCATTTCGAGACTTACACCATACTCCAAGTTTCTGAAAAAAAACAACTTAACATATTAAAAACTTCAAAAGTAAAAGTGAATACAGTTTGATATGATATTATTACATTCTTGATGAAATGATCAATACTGTCACGTGATTCAGTCTCCGGTGCAGTGGCAAGTGCAGCACCACCGTTCTCCGACAACCTCCGATCACAAACAGGCGGCATTGTGTAAGGTGATTCACCATCAGCAGCAGCTTCATTCACCTTTCTCCGGCCAAAATTACAACCACCATTACTAATGCATTTAACATCATGCTTCTTGTTGTTAGTTGAACCACAAGACACCACATATTCCATAGCCATTTTCGCCGGAATCAGCCGCCTCGGGAGTCGAGCCTTGGAGGTTGGCCGTGACGGCAGCGCCGGCGGCAAGTCCGATGAACTATCGCCGGTGTCTCGCCGGCGAAGAGAATCTAACATTTCTTCTAAAGAACTTCGAGCTGCCGAATGCGAGGAAAGTAGCATCTTTACTCTTGAATTGAACTCAAAAACCCCTAAATTAAAGAATAAATTGAAATCATATGATCAATGAAAGGTTCATAAACCCTAATTTAAGTAATCTAATCCAGATCAATAGATCAAGATCAAACAATCAAAGAACCCCACTTCGCAAATCGTCTTCAATTGCTCAATTGTTATCGAACTCTGCTACAAAACTGCAAAACCCCATCTGAACAACAGAATTCCCCTTACAAAACGGCAAAAACCCCATCAAAAACCCAAGATTGAAGTGAGAATCAAGTGGGTTTTAATCAAAAC
This sequence comes from Flaveria ramosissima, assembly GCA_025215565.1. NCBI lineage: Eukaryota > Viridiplantae > Streptophyta > Magnoliopsida > Asterales > Asteraceae > Flaveria > Flaveria ramosissima. Next base: position 4,217,288 of record CM046031.1, read on the forward strand.
TAGATGGGTGTTAATCTTTCTGCTGTTAAGAATTACGAGCTACAAGAATAAGACGATAATTGATGAATCTTGAGCAGATTTGTGCCCAAATTTGAACGAGAAATTGGTTGAAAAAGAGGCTTTAAGAAAAGGTTGTCGTGGGTGTTCTTGATTCAAATAATAGTTTGCAGAAAAAGATGAAAGTGATTGTTTTGTTGGTTTGATTGATTGATTGAGGGTTGAAGGGGGAATTTTGAATTCTTTGATGAAGATAGTGGTGGCGGGGTTGTTGTATCAGATAAATTTTGGTAAGTATATGAAGAAGTGGAGTTGAAATCTGAATTTCAGGTAACAAGATTGATAAAAGAATGTTCAAGACTTCTATTACTAATGTGTTTGATGAATTTAACATGGAATTAGAAGTACAAATTTCATTATTTGATAATGAAAAGAAATTTGATATTATTTTACTTCATCTTGTATTTTGATTTTGAAGATATTATTAAAATGTTACAAGATGGTATAGTGGTAAGACGTCTGAAATGTTTTTAAAAAATTCGATTTCAAATCTTCAATTGGTAAGTCTTTTTGGATTGTCACTGATGTTTAAAAAAATTTCCGGATGGTCATAACTAAGTTGGCATCTCATATGTCAGTAGTTTTTTATCTTTTAGAAAAGATAAAGTTTATTCATAAAAGTTTCTTTTTGAAAAGGTTTTATGACAATTTATAAACTTACGAAGACACCTATATATGATATTAACAACCTCAGGAGTTGATATCCTTTACGGCCTTCCTATAGTCAATTAATTTTAATATCGGTGGAGATGTTTTTGTATGGGTTGGTGATGGCTCCGGCTACTTCTCGGTGGCGTCCATTAAAGAGATAATCAATAAAGTCATATTCTCGTTGCCTTTCATGAACTTTATATGGCTTAATTGGATCCCAATAAAGATCTCATGTTTTGTTTGGCGTGCAGTTCAAGGTCGTATACCGTCTCTAGTAGGTCTTGCAAAAAGAAATGTTCTGGTGGCGAGTACGATTTGCTCAGCTTGTGAAGATCACTTGAAGTCCACATACCATCTTATCATTCAATATCCTATCGCAAGACTTCTTTGGGCAAAACTCCAATCTTGGTGTAGGTACAATTTCACCGGAGTGGAAAGCGTTCAAAAATTGCTCCAAATCTCTATCAATATTAATGGTGATAAACTAATATAAAACTATTCTTTTGATGATTATTCATGCTACCATGTGGCACACTTGGATTTGGAGGAATGATCGTGTGTTCAAGGACGGCAATCGTGGTGTGTGCGTGGTATTTGAAAATATTTTGTTGTCATCGTTTATTTGGATTAAACATAGAGGAAAAGTCATTTGTTTTTTCATCTTTCTTTTTGTAATATACTTCTACAGTTCCACTTGCTAGCTTTCCGCTTATATTTTTTTTCTATATAATTTTTGCAGTTAAAAAAAACTTATATATGATATTAACAAGAAAATCATTTGGACACCTAAAGAACACATTAAAACTACATTTATCTTATACAAAATTACTAGAAAATTATGTTGGCACCGATGATTTCTAATCATTAAAAAAATTTAAAAGTCAGAAATGAACAATTTAATCTTGTATATTGTTACTTCATCATATCATGCAAGGCCCGAAACCCAAAAGCATTGTTCATTTCGGAGGGAGCAATATTAATTGTCTTAGAATTATTGGTTTTAGGGTGTTTAAAGTAACGTTGGTATGTATCTCTACATATCAACTATGAACAATTCTTTTATTACATAAGAATTTCAATTATAAAGATACTATGTATGACTGTATTTAACCTTTAGCTTTAGATTCAGTCTTTGCTAATATTGTTTAAAATTTGATGGTACTAATAATATAGTAGTAAATATTTAAGCATTTATTTGAATTCCAATATGGAAAATTATTGGCATTTGAAAAGGACACGTTAAGTTTTCAAATTATTGGCGCACTCACTTGATTTCCAACAACTAAATTGAATTTTGATAATTAAAAATAATTTTATGTCTAAACTTGACTTTTCATGCCATGTTGACCTTCAAGAAACTAGACGTGATGAGATAATTAATTAAATTAATTATATTATCATATATATATATATATATATATATATATATATATATATATATATATATATATATATATATATATATATATATATATATATATATATATATATATATATATATATATATATATATATATATATATATTTCCCCCTTTTTCTAGTGTATGTAAACTTAAATCATCAAAGGAATAGTTTGAAATGTAAATTAACTAAAGTAGTAAATATATAAAGTACTTTTAATTAAAAAAACCAATAAAATATATAAGCTTTTAACATTTCTAAATTTTAGTTCTAGCATTTAACTTATTAAAAGTAGGAGAAAGAGAATTTAACTATCACTTAACTATTCTTGTATGTTATATAGTTTGAATTGTTTGTATTTATATTTATAAAATTTGTAACCGGTAATGGTTATAATAATAGTTTAAAACCTGATTTACAAAAGTATATATATATATATATATATATACAATGAACATACAAACAGATAATAAATTTTCATCTATCTCGAGTTTTTATCCATGTGACATTTTTTTATCTCTGTGTTTTTTTATAATTTTTTTATTATTATCTTATTAAAGAAAATTGGTTTATAGAGGAAAACGAAATTGTGTGCACGTAAGGTAACATACATATAGCATGAATTTAGCTTGATTATGTATAGAAATCACCTACACAACAAGAATTTTATGTTTTATACTCATAAAAATAAAAATCAACGAATATACAAAAAATAAAATAATATAAAGTTACAAAGAATGTCAAAGGTCAAATATGGAAATGACAACATGGGAAGGAGTATGACAAATAGTGATAAAATAATGCAAAATTATTTATTTTTTCAATTTGTGTTTGGACATTTATGGACGATTTGTTTTATTCCTTTTAACGGTTATGCTTGTTTAAAATTGTCACAATCTCTATTTTCCTTCCATTTGGAGCTACAATGTACTCACGAATGCAAAATTATTTCTGAAAAAATCACAAAGATAGTCCTTATTGTACGTTTAGATTACGAATTATATTAATATGTCTGGGAAACTATTATTTTTTGGACGGCAAACAAAACATATATTAGAAACGATGCTATTAAAAAACTAAAAACTACACGGTGATACAGAATAAAAAAACATCAAAGAATTAAGACACCAAAGTACAACAATAGAAACAAAACTATCAACTATATAGCCTCCAAAGATGTCCAAATAGAACAATCTTTAGATTTGTTTTTCATCTTATTTTTACCCATAGAACTCCAAGGAGTTTGACGTTCTCCATAATCTTCCTAGAAAAATGGGAGTTTCTTTAAATAGCACTATATTTTATTTTCTTCGTATACACTGACACGGGGTAAAGATAATTCCTTGAATCGTTTTCTTTTTAACTTCATCACCCGGTATGGTTTTATAAATGTCAACTAAATCTTTGTAGGAGAAAATGTAAATAGGAGGCACTTTACACCATTGACTAATTTGAGCCCAAATGAAATTTGTCATTGAACATGAAATGAAAAGATCGTCCACAGTCTCCTCCTTTTTCATGCAAAGTTTACACAACAGGAACACCCCTCGAATCCTTCTTTGAATAAGCGCATCCGTTGTTGCCTAAGGTGTTGTTTGTTTTTTCTGTAGAAAAATGTCTACAGTCTGCAGACCACATCTGCAGACATCTGCAGTAGAAAAGGTGGACCAAACGTCTGCAGTCTGTAAGAAAAAGACTGTTTGTTTTTTAACATCTGCAGACTGCTAACCAAATCACAAATCATTTTACATAAACCACAAATCAACCAAATACTTAAACCAAATCACAAACATGCTTCATAAACCACAATGGTGGTAATTACATGATTAAAAGATTCATGTTTCAAACTACAATGATGCAGAATCATATATATAGTCACAAACTAGTGCGTTTTCTTTTGTAAACAATAGGTTTTAATCAAACCAACAACCCCATTTCGCTAAAAACCAAACCGGAGGCGGTGGGAGGGGCGGCGCAGGTGGCCGCAGGCAGTGGGAGGCGCGTCGCAGGTGGCCGCAGGCTGTGGGCATCAGCTACACCACAAGCAACTTGAGGTTTTACAATAGTTGGTAGTGATAATTTAGCTTCGTGCAGCCTTTGTTCCAATTGAACATCCTCAAAGTTATCAACCTGCAAACAACTCTACACATTTAACATCAATACCAAAGTGGACTAAAATAATCTATGACGCAGAAAACAAACAGGTATAATACATAAAAATTTATAATGTAGAAAACCTTCAAAAAATAAGCCCCTCTGATTTTGTGTTGGCTTTTTGTTTTGAGATTCGCCAATCCTAGTAGGATTTCTTGAATTTTCAATCGATCCACAACTGGTGATATGTTATCAAATGGATCAATCACACAACGATCTGGCAGTTCACCTATATACCCGATGCCCACGCAGATTTATAAGATATCACACTATCAAATTGGTAAGTCAACTTTAATGCCATTTGGATTAATTCTTTATAGAAAATAAATGTAATACAGACCACAATATTTATACGAGCGTATAAACTCGTTGAGTCTTAACTCATGACGCTTGAATTGAAATGTGAGCTACAAAAATCAGAAATATATAGAGTTTAAGAGAGGTTTACCTTTGTAACTCCTGCATTCTGGTGGTGTAAATAATGTTACTAGAGCAATCAGAAGATTTGCTTCTTTCAATTGAAGAAATTTTATCAGTTGTTTTATGGATAACAATGTCCACTTTTTTCAACTGATGTAACATCGGAAGGTCAAATGTGAGAGGCGGAAATATCAACCCATTTTCAGTAGGGTTTAATGGAAATGCACCTCTCTGCAAACGGAAGGTGGCCGCAAGCGGTGGGAGGCACGGCGAAGGTGGCTGGCGGTGGGAGAGGGAGGCGGGCGGTGATGAGAGGGAAGGAGGCGGGAGGGTTGTAAGCGGATGGAGGGGCGATGTAACATCTCATATTTTCCGTTAATTACAAGTTAATTTCGTTAATTCTTATATGGTTATTTATGAAACTTGGTGGTCTATTTATGTGTGATTTTCCTATTTAACCTAAAGTTTATAAGTTAATTAAATAATAAAGATGATAACAATAACGATATTAACAATGATAATCATATTAATAACCATAATAATAATAATAATAATAATAATAATAATAATAATAATAATAATAATAACAATAACAATAATAAATTACAAAAGTAAACAAGTCAAGTATTAAGTTAGGGGGTTGTTTTGTAACTTTAAAACTTTAAAAGGAAGTTTTATGCATAAATTAATAAAACTAAAAACCTAAGGGACTAAAGGTGTAAATTATTAGAAATCCCAAACCTTTCCCCCTTAACCCCGTTTTTCCGGCGGGAGCGCCGGCCAAACTCCGGCCGGGCTCCGGCCACCTTTTAAACATCAAAAACGATCGATTTCTTGATCCCGAAACCGTTTTCCAACCTTCTAGAACCGAATTCGAACCTTAATCACCCATTAATTTTGAGTTTAAAGACGATTATGTGGGACGTCGGGCTATGTAACCGTCGGCCATCAAAATCCAACCGTTCGAGCTTTAAAATTCAATAATAACTCAATTAAATCGACATGAACGAACTTCTATCTACCCCTAATCGAATACAAGCATCAATTACACCTGGAAAACATACAAAACTACCCATTCGATTATCTCATCATCGCGAACCTGCAACCTATTCGAAACCCATCATCCAAACTTTCTAAAGTTCAATTTATTGAGGGCTTTTGATCAAGAACGTCTTCCGAAGCTGCTCACGGATTTAATTTGGTTTTCATTAAGGATTACTCATCCATTGGGTATTCACGGCCGCGACTTGTTCTTCGTGCGGGGCTTCATCAAATCGAACATATTACGGGTAATTTAATACATGAATTTGTTCGAATTGACATGGGGAACGAAAGCCCCATGATCATCAACATAAATAATACGGATTTGATCTTCAATTTGGCTCAAATCCATTCTAGGGTTTATGTGGAATTGGGGATTTAAGGCTTATAGATGTTAAAAGAAATAGAAACCAAGCCTTAACAGGCATAGGCTACCCAGCCTAATGGTTCCACATTTGCATATCCTGTCTAAGGTCACGGGTTCGAACCCCGTGACCTGCACATTTTTTTTAAAAGGCTTTTCAGCCTCATTTTAATTATGAAAATTATTAATAAACATAAAATGATTTTTTTTACAAACTTCAAATATTTTTATAACCATTCAAATTATTTTTCTGTAAATTTATTATTGTAAATACTTTAACATCTTTTTATTATTATTTTTACATATTATCAAACACATATTAACGCTTAGTTTATTTTTATAAAAAAAAATAGATTGTGAATAATAGTTTAAATTACTTGTTTATTATTTAGTCACTATAAATGATGGATTAATCATGATAACTATAGAACTAAAAATGTTTATGTATATATTTTATAATCGAATTTCACAAATTATTATAAAGGATTTAATTCCTTTAAAAAAATTTATAAATAGTAAGGGTTTCACTAATCTTATTCAATTCTAAATCCCCAAATTCTAGTACCCTAGTTCAAATTAAATCGGTAACCTTATTATTAACTTAAAACTTGTAAATATATACATATTTAGGTACCTCGTGAAGGATTGCCTTGGAACGTTATTATTATTTCTTATTTAATCATCATTCTTATACTTATTGAACATGTGAGTTTTCCTTGTCCCCTTTTTATTATTTCACACTTATTTGGGGTGAAACATGATGCTTATATTACATACACGTTTAAACATTTGAGACTTGTGATGCACATGCAATTCTACTTATTTTTGGTCATGGTTATTTGTGTTTTTGTAAGTGTTTATATGAGATACATAGTTTGTTTACAATCATTAACTATTGCTAGCCTGGCGACGTCTTAGATCTTTGGGCCTGACAAGCCTATTTGGTGCTAAAGTCGAGGTATTGCCGACTCCTAGGGGCCGTACGCTTGTGCACTAGGGAACCAAATACACTTAGCCAATCTTATATACTTGTAATCAAGTCGAGGTTTGGTTGTAACGATATGTGTTCTATAACCTTACTAACTTATAATCCATGACATGAATTGCTACTTGTAATCTTATTATGTATGAAAACTTGGAAACTCACCAACTATTTTTAGTTGACTCTTTATTTTCATCATGTTTCAGGAAATCCCCAAGTTTAAGGTGGACATTTGAAGCTTGCAATAAAACTAGGACATGGACCTAGTTAATTAAATAAAACATTATGTTATGTTTGTGTTATGTTGAACTTATTTCTTTATGGTGACTTATGGTTGTATTACATTTAAAGACTTATGTTTAATATATTTGAATTTAAATATAGCGTTATGTGGCTGTGAACAATCTTAACCCTCACATCTCGACGTTTCCGCCGTCAAGGTTGGGGTGTGACAGGCGACGCAGTGGCTATAGGCGAAAGGAGGGGCGGCGCAGGTGGCTCAACGTGGGGGGAGGGGGGCCAGCGGTGGTCGATGGGTTTGGGGGGAGGTTTAAGAGTGAGAGGAGGATGGAGATGGAGATAGAGGTCGATGGGTTTGGGGGAAGGGGGAGTTTTGTATTGTGTTTTGAGAAGAGGTTAGAAGATGTTAGAAGTGGTAGTGTAATGTTTTCTCCACGCAGACATCAGGAAGACCTTTTTTAATGAAAGGTCTTCCAACAAACAAACAATCTGCAGAGCCCAACGTCTGCGCATGTGTCACACCCCCAACCACGGCGGTTTCCCGCGGGGCGTGAACATCATGGAAACCATAGTCATTGATCGACCACTACATGGTTTAGTAAACATACGTTGCAAATAAGTTTAAAAATACATAATTGTTTTCAGAGTTGAATTGCGGAAGTAGTAGAGCTAAAGTAATTGTTTTCAAAACATGACAAATAGAACAATAAATGTCCCAAATAGCATGAATGGTCCTAAATGCGACGTGGACCAATCTAGCTTAACTTGATGCAAGGGTCAAGTACCTGAGAAAACATGCATGAAAATATGTCAACATAAAGTTGGTGAGTTCACAGGTTTTAAAGTAATAGTAAACAGTGTAATGGACCACAAGTCTTTCCATGATTTGATTGTCGATCATACAATACTACAATATTATATAAGCACCGCAACCGAAGCTAGACTGTAACTGTAACACATTGCCCCTACCCATGCCTACCGTAAGCATGAGTGTGAACAGGCTAATAATGCACCCGTTTAGACCTCCAGTCAAGATTAGGGTAATTAATCCGGGTGGGGGTAGTCAAACCCAATAGTACTATCCATGATTACCTCGCTTTGGGAAATAAACTAACGGTTCGATATCTGGGGACTTTATACGGTAAGTAAACAACTTATATAACATGTGAAATCATTAACAAGTAAATGTGTCCAGGAAAATAGTAATTTGCATGTAATCTCCCCCAAAAGGAAAATAAGTAAAATGGGGCCGTGAAACTCACCTGTAATGCACGCGTGAATACTAGGAATAGTCTGTACGTATGATTGGTCTAGGAATCTCCTAAACAAAATCACAATATATTCATGAGGTCATGATTACTAACCCTAGATGGTCATGCATAACTCATCCACAAAGTTAGTTTTGAAAATGTCACTCGACTAATTAGACACGTCGAGTCGTAAATGTTTTATTTAGATTCTTATCTTCATATCTATCTTCCTAAAAGTACATAATGTATTAAATGTGTTTTATATTAAGTATAATGATATTATACTTTCCATGTGTATGGGTTTCCCTTTTTTTATCAAATATCTTCAAAAGTTTACTTTATATAAATATGGGCATTTGACAGAATCAAAGGGATTTTTGGGTTTGGTTGTCATCCTCTTTTCATGATACAAAGAATTTTTATAAAATCTGATATTTTTACCATATTTAGATCTATGTCTTAGGATTCTAAAAAGGTATAGCTTGCAACATGTAGCTAGGTTTAAGTCCCTCGAAATGGGTCATGAAGCAACAGACGTCAGTGCAGTATTTTTCTGTACATGTCCAGGGATTTCACCTTTTTGAGGGGTCAAACCTTACATTCACAAATAGAGCCTATAGTACTTTTAAACTTAACACTTTAAGCTAAGTTACCACAGAAGGAAAATCTCCATTTGGTTACTTTAAGCATAACTTATGCCTCAATCTTTCAGCCCTATTTATTTTGTCAAAAATTCAGGTTCAGCACTTTAATTTGTTTGTACGTTTTGGAAGGGTTATACTCATCTATAAATTTCAAGGTTGGATGGGTTAGAAACTAGACATCCTAAAGTTAATGTTAGGCTCAAGAAACAGTTCATTTGACCATGTTTAGGTCGAGTTATGGTCTTGAAAACACAGAACATGAATCTGCCAGAAAATGTTTTACATGTTTTGTTACTTTTTAAACTTTGGTAGAGCACTTTTGGGATGAGTTAGTGAACATGAACACCTCATGATGATGTATGGGAGATTAGAAACAAAGTGCTAACCTTAAACAAGCAAGGAGGAAGAGATGGTAGTCTTGAAATGCAAGGAAAAGAAGACTTGATCCTTTGAACTAAGAATCAACCAAGGAAAAGTAGAGAAGATGTTGTAGGATGTTTGAAAGCTTCAAGAATCACTTGGTCTTCAACAATAACACTTGAATCACCCAAGATTTGTAGAAAATGAGTTGCAAATCAAATGAAGTGGTTGTGAGGTTGTGTTGGCCGAATTTTTAAGGGAGTAAGAGAAGAAAAGCAATGTGTGGGTTTGTGTTGGTGATTTGTGTTGGTTGATAGCATATATAACTCTTCCTTGAATGATAAATCAAATCACATGGGAGCATTGGTCAACCCTTGGGAGAAGGCATTCCAAAGAGGTAAGGAAGCTTCTCACTTTGATCATTAACTCATGTTAATCACTAAAAAGGAAAATCTTAAAATTTGTAAAAGTTAAAAGGTGAGTTGGATGAAAAGAAAAGAAAATAGATTTTGTTGGTGTAGATAAGAAATAGAAAGAAGTTTTCTCTTTATAATCCAAGCCTATGTTTGAAAATCTATATTTTGAGTTATTCTTACTTGTATACATTTAAATTAAAGTAATAAGTGACTAAGAATGGTAATGGAACACAATGCTTTATGCATTGCCTTAAAAGTTTCACAAATAAGGTAAATCTTAAAATTGTCAAAGTCAACAAAATCCATAAAATCTTCCATGGAGATTTGCATGGGAAAGAGAAAAAGAGAGGGAGATTGAATGAAAGAAAAACCATTAGATGAGAAAAAGAAAGGTTTCATTTTTAATTTATATAGTATTGGGTAGTTTGGGTGGTATTTGTTGTACTATAGGATTTTTTTACATATTTTATTATTATTATTATTATTTCCTTTGAATACCTTAAAATATTATAAGAACTTATATAATATTACATATTTCAATATTGATGATAAATTAATGATATACCGTGTATTTAGTAGTCGCGTTAAAATGATTCGTTCCGGGTAAAATATCAATTTACGCGATTAGGTTTATTTATAAATTTGAGTTTATCCAATGTATTTAATTTGGAATCTAAAATACTTTGAAACAATGGAATATAAAGTACTTTGAAACACTTTAAAGTATTTATTAGTACACATATTAATTATCACCAACGTTCGTGTGTGTGCCGGTTGTATCGCGTGTAAAAATGGTAATTACGCCGAATCGCCGATGCATGGAATGTAATGCATGAATTTTTTGCAATGCATAAAACGACTTCAAAAGTTGAAATTCAATTGAAAATCAAGTGTTATATGGGTAATTATAACCAAGTCAAGGTCAGGTATTGACCTGAAATTGCCGGTTGTCACATACTCCCCATGTTAGAAAGAATTTCGTCCCGAAATTCAGTTAGGGTTGTCTGCAGATGCCAGGGTTTCAAACAAGTAAGGGTATTTGAGCTTCATTTGGTCTTCACGTTCCCAAGTAAATTCGGGTGCTCGTCTGGAATTCCACCAGACCTTCACTATGGGAATGTGGCTTCGTTTCATCTTCTTTACCTCTCGATCTAGGATCTCCACGGGTTTCTCAATAAAATGAAGTTGTTCATAAATCTGAACCTCATCGAGTATTATAACTAAAGTTTCATGTGACAGACACTTCTTCAGATTTGACACGTGGAAAGTGTCATGAACACTACTAAGTTCTTGAGGAAGTTTGAGCTTGTAAGCTACAAGGCCAATCCTGGTTAGGATTTCAAATGGTTCAATGTATCTAGGATTTAGCTTACCACATTTGCCAAAACGAATGACTCCTTTCCAAGGTGAGACTTTGAGTAGAACCTTATCTCCCACTTGGAATTCCAATGGTTTACGTCTCACGTCAGCGTAGCTTTTCTGACGGTCACGCGCGGCTTTGAGCCGGTTCTGAATCTGAACGATCTTTTCTGTGGTCTCGTATATGATCTCAGGACCAGTGAGTTGACTATCACCAATTTCTGTCCAACACAATGGTGATCGACACTTCCTTCCGTATAGTGCTTCAACGGGGCGGCTTTGATACTGGTGTGATAGCTATTATTGTAAGAAAACTTAGCTAAGGGTAGATGAGTATCCCAACGGTTTCCAAAGTCTATCACGCAAGCTCTAAGCATGTCTTCTAACGTCTGAATGGTCCGTTCGCTCTGACCATCTGTTTGAGGGTGGTATGCGGTACTCATATCCAATCATGTACCCAAGGCCTTTTGTAATGATTGCCAAAATCTCGAGGTAAATCGACTGTCTCGATCGGAGATAATGGAGATCGGTACTCCATGTCTCGAAACAACCTCTTTGAGATAAACTCTTGTCAACCTTTCCATCTTATCAGTCTCCTTAATTGGTAGAAAGTGGGCAGCTCGATACACAATTACCCAAATCGTATCACAACCGGTGGGTGTCTTGGGTAGTTTTGTGATGAAGTCCATGGAAATCTGCTCCCATTTCCATTGTGGAATCTCCGGTTGGTGCAGTAATCCAGATGGTTTTTGATATTCCGCCTTAACCTTCGAACACGTGAGGCACTTGCTAACATAAATGGCTATGTCAGCTTTCATGTTTGGCCACCAGTATAACTCCTTTAGATCCTGATACATCTTATCAGAGCCCGGGTGGATGGAGTATCTTGATTTGCGTGTCTCGTTCATTACAAGTTCCCGTAAGTTCCCACAATTCGGAACCCAAATTTGATTCATAAAGTATCGAGCTCCATCAGACTTGATCTCGAGTTGCTTATCCATGCCGCGAAGAGATTCATTTTTCAAATTATGTTCCTTTAGTGCTTTAGACTGAGCATCACGAATTTGAGTAGTTAGACTCGTATGAATCGTCATTCCCAACGCTCGCACCCGTAAAGTTTTGGTTCGTTCTTTCCTACTCAGAGCGTCTGCTACCACATTCGCTTTTCCAGGATGATAACGAATCTCGCAGTCATAATCGTTCAGTAACTCAACCCACCTGCGTTGTCTCATGTTTAGTTCCTTCTGATCGAAGATGTGCTGAAGGCTTTTATGATCAGTGAATATAGTACACTTGGTACCATATAAGTAGTGTCGCCAAATCTTTAATGCAAAGACAACAGCTCCCAATTCGAGATCGTGAGTAGTGTAATTTTTCTCATGCACTTTCAGTTGTCGTGAAGCGTAAGCAATAACCTTGTCTTGTTGCATCAGGACACAGCCAAGTCCTTGTCGTGATGCGTCGCAGTACACCACAAAACCATCGTTCCCCTTTGGTAGGGACAAAATTGGTGCGCAACACAATTTCTGCTTTAACAATTGAAACGCCGCTTCCTGCTTAACACCCCAATCGAATTTCTTGTCTTTCTGAGTTAAGGTTGTCAATGGTTGGGCTATTTTGGAGAAATTTTTAATAAAGCGTCGGTAATAACCTGCCAAACCTAGAAATTGTCGCACCTCAGTCGGGGTCTTAGGTGCTTCCCAGTTCTTAATGGCCTCTATCTTGGATGGGTCAACATGTATTCCTTTCTCGTTAACCACATGCCCGAGAAATTGCACTTCTCGGATCCAGAAGTCGCATTTTGAGAATTTTGCGTATAATTTCTCGTTCTTGAGTAGTTCCAAGATTAACCTTAAATGTCGTTCATGCTCATCTTTAGTTCGTGAATATATTAGAATGTCATCGATGCAGACGATCACGAATTTATCCAAATAGGGTTTGCACACTCTATTCATGAGATCCATGAATACAGCTGGTGCATTGGTTAACCCAAATGGCATGACCATGAACTCATAGTGGCCATAACGAGTTCGAAATGCGGTCTTGGGGATATCTTCCTCTTGGATTCGTAATTGGTGACATCCCGAACGTAAGTCAATCTTCGAGTAGTAACTAGATCCCTGAAGTTGGTCAAATAAGTCGTCGATTCGAGGGAGGGGGTACCGGTTCTTAATGGTGAGTTTGTTTAACTCCCGGTAGTCAATGCACATTCGAAAAGATCCATCCTTCTTCTTAACAAATAACACCGGGGCTCCCCAGGGTGAGAAACTTGGTCTTATGAATCCTTTATCTAACAATTCTTGTAATTGATTAGACAACTCTTGCATCTCTGATGGTGCTAATCGATATGGGGATCGTGCTACTGGAGCAGCTCCGGGTACTAAGTCAATTCGAAATTTGACTTGCCTTTGAGGTGGAAGTCCGGGCAAGTCTTCGGGAAAGACTTCCGGATAGTCTCGCACGATGGGTATATCCTCGATTCTTTTCTCTTCGGCTTGCTTCTCCACTACGTGCGCTAAGATTGCATGATAGCCCTTTCGCAAGTACTTCCGGGCCTTCATACATGAAATGATCCTTAACACCGTATCACATGAGCGCAGCCCGCTCACGATCGGCAATCAGAACAAATGAGTGAATGTGCATGTCTGCACTTCTGCCATGGCCATGAGCATACACAAAATACCTTAGTTACAATCGTTTGAGGAAAGTTGGCATTCTTAGTTGAAAGGAAAGGACTTCTACTGCCAATGCAGTAGATGACTCCAAGCGCTCTTCCATTCCTCTCACTCTTTCTTCGGCCACGGTCGCCCGCTGCTCTGCTCGGGTAGCTCTCTGCTCTGCCGCCTCCACTCGCTGCGCCATGGATGACATGTCCTCCTCTACCCTGATAAGTCGATCATGCATTGTGTGTAATGCCTGACAATCAAGGTATCTACCCTCCTCGATTGCTAGTAATCGACAGTCCACGTCCTCCCTATCAAAAGTCTCCTGAACTTCTGTGAGTTCAGTACGTAGTTCGTGAAGCTGCTGATCGTGCCGCGCAGATTGTGCCACGAGGAGAGGCACGGTGAGCTCCACAGGTCCTGTGTAAGGGGAATCGGATGGGAGGCACGTGAAGACTCACCTACCTCGAAGGTGGAGGGAATACCCTCGGTGTCTCTCCACTCGTCCAGTCGACTGGGCATCCACTCCCACCGACGAACGTCGATTCTATGCCTTTTGGGCGCAGGCTTGGGCTTAGCGGTACAATCTCGGATGGGTGTGGCAGGACGGATCGGAATATGAACCCGCTTCCTAGGAGTGTGTGCAAGAAGTGCACCTCTAGGGTGAGTCCGATAGCAATGGTAAGGGGGCGGTGGTACACCAGGACCAAGGATACGGTGGGTGTCTGTGGTCATCGGCTCGGGGCAGCAGCTACCGGGGAGGGGTCAGTAGGCTCAGGGCGAGGTGGAGGGGATCGGGGTCTGCTAGCGGAGTCGGATCAGAGGGCTGAGGAACCGGGTCAATGGGCTGGGTAACTGGATCAGCAGGGTGAGAGGTGGGTATCTGGGCGAGGGAATGGCCTCGGAGGACTCTAGGTAGATCGGGTCGATGTCGCCCGATTCAGAGTCGGCCAGGTCGGAGTCGGCCGGGTCGGAGTCGGCCGGGTCGGAGTCGGCCGGGTCGGAGTCGGCCGGGTCGGAGTCGGCCGGGTCGGAGTCGGCCGGGTCGGAGTCGGCCGGGTCGGAGTCGGCCGGGTCGGAGTCGGCCGGGTCGGAGTCGACCGGGTCGGAGTCGGCCGGGTCCGTATCGGCTGGGAGGCTGAGTCAGTGGACTCCGAGTCTAGGTCAACTACCTCGGTGTCAGCGGGCTGGGGGGTGGGATCTGTGGTCTTGGGAGTGGGGTCGGCTGG
The DNA here is from genome assembly GCA_025215565.1 of Flaveria ramosissima. Lineage (NCBI taxonomy): Eukaryota > Viridiplantae > Streptophyta > Magnoliopsida > Asterales > Asteraceae > Flaveria > Flaveria ramosissima. The sequence goes on from CM046031.1 coordinate 4,232,519, forward strand.
TCGGGGATCAACAGTCACAGGGGCAGACCCGTGGGATGGCTCAACAAAGATATGGACATGGTCAGTGGAACGGCCATCGGGAGTTGCGGCCCGATGATACGCACGACTCCCGGGACGAGCTCCTCTGGGAGGTCGGCATAAATCTCGGGTGTACACGCCCACCAATACGTACCGGGAGGAGGAGGAGGTAGTCCGGAGAACCGAGTCGAGGGTAATGCCTCCGGCGCGTCAGGTGCGGGTCGGGAGTAGGTTCGGTGACAGGGATAGCAGGTGGTGTAGGAGGCTCGGTCTCAATAGCACCAGTAGGCTGGAGCACGGCATCGGACGTAGGGATCAGGATGGCTGATGTAGATCCTGCGGATGAGGTCGGAGATGTCGGCTCATACTCCTCATCTGAGTCAAAAATGTATATCGGCATCGATGCAGACGACATCTCTAAGACAAGGCAACACACAAGTACAATTTATACAAGTTAGGTTAATATATAAAGCGATAAAGATATGTAATGAACTACAGTTATAGTCTAGGTCCACTAAATGCAACCTAATTCCCTATAACCAATGGCTCTGATACCAATCTGTCACACCCCCAACCACGGCGGTTTCCCGCGGGGCGTGAACATCATGGAAACCATAGTCATTGATCGACCACTACATGGTTTAGTAAACATACGTTGCAAATAAGTTTAAAAATACATAATTGTTTTCAGAGTTGAATTGCGGAAGTAGTAGAGCTAAAGTAATTGTTTTCAAAACATGACAAATAGAACAATAAATGTCCCAAACAGCATGAATGGTCCTAAATGCGACGTGGACCAATCTAGCTTAACTTGATGCAAGGGTCAAGTACCTGAGAAAACATGCATGAAAATATGTCAACATAAAGTTGGTGAGTTCACAGGTTTTAAAGTAATAGTAAACAGTGTAATGGACCACAAGTCTTTCCATGATTTGATTGTCGATCATACAATACTACAATATTATATAAGCACCGCAACCGAAGCTAGACTGTAACTGTAACACATTGCCCCTACCCATGCCTACCGTAAGCATGAGTGTGAACAGGCTAATAATGCACCCGTTTAGACCTCCAGTCAAGATTAGGGTAATTAATCCGGGTGGGGGTAGTCAAACCCAATAGTACTATCCATGATTACCTCGCTTTGGGAAATAAACTAACGGTTCGATATCTGGGGACTTTATACGGTAAGTAAACAACTTATATAACATGTGAAATCATTAACAAGTAAATGTGTCCAGGAAAATAGTAATTTGCATGTAATCTCCCCCAAAAGGAAAATAAGTAAAATGGGGCCGTGAAACTCACCTGTAATGCACGCGTGAATACTAGGAATAGTCTGTACGTATGATTGGTCTAGGAATCTCCTAAACAAAATCACAATATATTCATGAGGTCATGATTACTAACCCTAGATGGTCATGCATAACTCATCCACAAAGTTAGTTTTGAAAATGTCACTCGACTAATTAGACACGTCGAGTCGTAAATGTTTTATTTAGATTCTTATCTTCATATCTATCTTCCTAAAAGTACATAATGTATTAAATGTGTTTTATATTAAGTATAATGATATTATACTTTCCATGTGTATGGGTTTCCCTTTTTTTATCAAATATCTTCAAAAGTTTACTTTATATAAATATGGGCATTTGACAGAATCAAAGGGATTTTTGGGTTTGGTTGTCATCCTCTTTTCATGATACAAAGAATTTTTATAAAATCTGATATTTTTACCATATTTAGATCTATGTCTTAGGATTCTAAAAAGGTATAGCTTGCAACATGTAGCTAGGTTTAAGTCCCTCGAAATGGGTCATGAAGCAACAGACGTCAGTGCAGTATTTTTCTGTACATGTCCAGGGATTTCACCTTTTTGAGGGGTCAAACCTTACATTCACAAATAGAGCCTATAGTACTTTTAAACTTAACACTTTAAGCTAAGTTACCACAGAAGGAAAATCTCCATTTGGTTACTTTAAGCATAACTTATGCCTCAATCTTTCAGCCCTATTTATTTTGTCAAAAATTCAGGTTCAGCACTTTAATTTGTTTGTACATTTTGGAAGGGTTATACTCATCTATAAATTTCAAGGTTGGATGGGTTAGAAACTAGACATCCTAAAGTTAATGTTAGGCTCAAGAAACAGTTCATTTGACCATGTTTAGGTCGAGTTATGGTCTTGAAAACACAGAACATGAATCTGCCAGAAAATGTTTTACATGTTTTGTTACTTTTTAAACTTTGGTAGAGCACTTTTGGGATGAGTTAGTGAACATGAACACCTCATGATGATGTATGGGAGATTAGAAACAAAGTGCTAACCTTAAACAAGCAAGGAGGAAGAGATGGTAGTCTTGAAATGCAAGGAAAAGAAGACTTGATCCTTTGAACTAAGAATCAACCAAGGAAAAGTAGAGAAGATGTTGTAGGATGTTTGAAAGCTTCAAGAATCACTTGGTCTTCAACAATAACACTTGAATCACCCAAGATTTGTAGAAAATGAGTTGCAAATCAAATGAAGTGGTTGTGAGGTTGTGTTGGCCGAATTTTTAAGGGAGTAAGAGAAGAAAAGCAATGTGTGGGTTTGTGTTGGTGATTTGTGTTGGTTGATAGCATATATAACTCTTCCTTGAATGATAAATCAAATCACATGGGAGCATTGGTCAACCCTTGGGAGAAGGCATTCCAAAGAGGTAAGGAAGCTTCTCACTTTGATCATTAACTCATGTTAATCACTAAAAAGGAAAATCTTAAAATTTGTAAAAGTTAAAAGGTGAGTTGGATGAAAAGAAAAGAAAATAGATTTTGTTGGTGTAGATAAGAAATAGAAAGAAATTTTCTCTTTATAATCCAAGCCTATGTTTGAAAATCTATATTTTGAGTTATTCTTACTTGTATACATTTAAATTAAAGTAATAAATGACTAAGAATGGTAATGGAACACAATGCTTTATGCATTGCCTTAAAAGTTTCACAAATAAGGTAAATCTTAAAATTGTCAAAGTCAACAAAATCCATAAAATCTTCCATGGAGATTTGCATGGGAAAGAGAAAAAGAGAGGGAGATTGAATGAAAGAAAAACCATTAGATGAGAAAAAGAAAGGTTTCATTTTTAATTTATGTAGTATTGGGTAGTTTGGGTGGTATTTGTTGTACTATAGGATTTTTTTTACATATTTTATTATTATTATTATTATTATTTCCTTTGAATACCTTAAAATATTATAAGAACTTATATAATATTACATATTTCAATATTGATGATAAATTAATGATATACCGTGTATTTAGTAGTCGCGTTAAAATGATTCGTTCCGGGTAAAATATCAATTTACGCGATTAGGTTTATTTATAAATTTGAGTTTATCCAATGTATTTAATTTGGAATCTAAAATACTTTGAAACAATGGAATATAAAGTACTTTGAAACACTTTAAAGTATTTATTAGTACACATATTAATTATCACCAACGTTCGTGTGTGTGCCGGTTGTATCGCGTGTAAAAATGGTAATTACGCCGAATCGCCGATGCATGGAATGTAATGCATGAATTTTTTGCAATGCATAAAACGACTTCAAAAGTTGAAATTCAATTGAAAATCAAGTGTTATATGGGTAATTATAACCAAGTCAAGGTCAGGTATTGACCTGAAATTGCCGGTTGTCACAGCATGGTCTGCGCGGCACAGACAAAAGAGGTCAGGAAGTACTCCTCAGGAAAAACAAACAACAACCTACTTGTTTTGTAGGAAAATATGACCACCGTTATTGTAAGTAGCATTAGCAAGTTAATCGTTGAGATTGTTAACAGTGAAGGAGGATCCATTAATCCCATCCCAATTCCATTCATCTTTATTATAAAAATTAATGATACTCAACACACCAACCAAATTATTGAATTCATCTGCTTCACTATAGTAGATCAAAGGCTGCTTCCATCTCCATTTCCACATCACTTGATCATTTGCCCTTTTCTAAACAGTCTTGCAACAGGACACCCTTTGTCTAATCCAAAGTAAACAACAACGAAAAACGGCACATGAGACGTTTATCTCCTACCCATCTATCCATCCAAAAAGAAATAAGATTGCCCTTACCCAAAACTCTGATAATTAAAGATCTTATGTCAGCATTTGTACCTTACAGATCCTATTCAACCTTATGAATGTTCTTCCATGTTTCGGGATTAGAAACTTTTGCCGGAATAGAACTTATGAATGTTCTTATGTTGATTCTATATATAAGAGATTATACTGTGAATTTTATGAGGTATTCATGCTAACACACATGATCCTTAAACTAAATGTAATTTGTTTTTAGAGTTAAACTTCATAAAATATATATTATATAATAAAAAAAGAATTAAAAGAATATGTGACATCATTCTAGTACATCAAAAATGTTTTCTCTCATATCTCTCTTAATTAATACGAAAATCACAAAAACAATTAATTTGACTTTTTTTACTAAAATATTCTAAAACAACATATTTTATATATATTTTTTCTTTTGTTTTAATTATTCATTGTTTACTTTTTTTCAAGATTTAATAATTTTACGTATTTATGTTTTAAAATGATTTTAAAAGGCATTTGGTGTTTAAATATTGGTAAAGAGTATAATTACCAACCATTTTATTTGAATAATTTATTTTTTTATATTTTAACACTTAATTTATTTATATTTTTATTTAAAGAGTAACAAAACGGGTTCACCCATTCACTTTACACAATTCCGTATCAAATATCTGAACTAAAGTGGTTGAGTAAATAAATTAGATGTCTGTGAAAACTCACTCAAACATATGCATGAAACTTCCGTTCTAACGCGCGAATGTTCATTCTTAATCAAATTAAACTTGTTCAAACATATGCATAAAACTTTTTTATATAAGCGGTTTACATTGTTATGCTATTAATTATATATGTTTACAATACATATTTATTTGCATTATAAGTCATTTTTGTTATAAAATTAATAATTTAGATACTTATTTGTGTGTTATTTGAATTTTGTTGTTGTCGAATGAAGCTCAATGAGTTTTGTGAAGAAAACCCAAGATTTGAAGAAGTTCAAGATGAAAAATTCTTCTGATAAATATGCCCGTATAAGCTGTCAACTCCAAATAACTCATTTTTTAAGTTAAATATGGTCATATCTCTTCAGATATGGCCATATTCGGACAAAAAACGGGTTTATAATCCCAATCCATCTCAGTTCCAACCTAACTTTTTATTTTTTTCCAAAATCTTAGCATCCCTCAAACCCTTAGGTGATTTTAAACATTTCTTAAAAAGTTTTTAGAAGATTTGAAGGCAAAGATTAAAGCGTCCATACTTTCAAGAAGGATCTAACATCATCCGCCTTACTTCCACTCAAAATTGGTTTGAATTTCCCTACATCTACTATGAGTTCTTCTATGTTGTGATGTTTGGGTGTGTTTTTTATAAACCTCATGGGCTAAACTCTTACTATCACTTGTATTAGATGAAACTTAGCATGATTTAACAATTTGTACATGATTCTTGGTGTTTTTAATGTTAATCTCATGATGAAACTTGATTATTCTTCAATGAATATGTGTATTTGTTCTAATTTGATGAAATTTTTAAACCTTGTGGGTGTTGTAAGCATGTTATATATATTGGAAAACCTCGTGTCTTTTACAACAGTTATGCATATGATTACATCTTTTGTGTGTAATTTGTGACATTTGACTAGGAATGATGAATGAAGGTTGGAGGTTTAGTAAGATTGGACAAATGTGCATCCTTATACTTATGTTTGAGAAAACCATAATGTATGTCATAAATCTCTCTTGTCATTGGTTAAGAATTGAATTTGTAATCACGGTTTGAAGGAGGAGGAGGATGAGAAGTGATGTTCATGAGTTGAAGGGTGGTTATACTTTTGTCTATTGTACACAAGTTAAGGTGGTTGTTATATGTTTATCTGTTAACTTTCCAAAAAATGTGTGGAACTAAGTAACCCTAACGGAATTAGTTTATCTTTAACATTCACATAATTGTATTATTAGAAGTGTGTGAACCTACGCTTTTCCGCGGGGTGTTAAAATTTGTAACACTTGATTTCGATTACTTGTACATTAGTATTCAGTCCGTATATATGGATAAAATTATATTGACAATTTTGTTTTGAAAAAAAAATCATGTTAAAACGTTGATATAATTTGCCACATTATAATGACAAATTTAGATTTTATAAACCATCATATTTTTATAATTATAAGAGAAAAAACATATAAGATTCAAAACCTTGAAGCAGTTTTTAGAGCTTTTATATTTTTAGTTTGATAACTTGTATATTATTACACATTATTACTTAGAGTTAATTATGCAAATAGTCCCTGTGTGTTATTGAAAATAACGGGTTTGGGTACTAAGAGTTTTTTTTGTAACAAGTTTGGGTATTGTGTTTTCAATTTGTAACGAGTTAAGGTATCAACACTAACAGACGTTAACTTTTCTGTTAAATCTAAGAGTATTTTTCTCTTTTCACTTTACAAGGACTATTAATGTATTTATAGGCACTATTTGTGTCATGTAGTAGATATAAGGGACTGGGTGTAATTTAACACACACACACACACACACACACACACACACACACACATATATATATATATATATATATATATATATATATATATATATATATATATATATATATATATTACTTAGGTTTTAGAATAATGTCTCCACCACCACCGCTAGCCCCCATCGCCGGCCACCACCACTAACAACCCTAGTGCCACCACCACCACGCCATCACTAATAGCCCCCGCTGTAGGCCACCATCACCGACATCCCTCACCACCGGTCATCACCCCCTCACATCGTTCTCACCACCACCATTTTCTTCAACTCTTTAAATGATACAACACCACCTTTAACATCATTTTCATCGTCGCATCATCACCACCATCACACAATCCAAGTTGCTTCATCTCCATTGAATTACCACATCTTCATACAAGTCCTAAAATCAAGAATTCCCAATTGGGTTTTAGGGTTTTGAGAAAAAGTTGAGGTGGGGGGAACCAACGGTGTAATTGCAACTGGTTATGGTGGTTTTGTTAGATGGGTGGGGCGGACAAAATGGTGTTGATGGTGACCGATGGTGGTGGCTAGATGGCGGTGGTTTACCCTTTTGATGGTGACCGATGGTTGGGGTATTTCTTATGGGGCGGCGATGGTGGATTTAGTGGTGATTTGGGGTCTGAACTGGGCGTTGACCATGGTGGTGGTGGGTTGCAGCGATGGTGGGTAACATGGTAGTGGATTTAGCAGTGGTGGTAGCCTGATTTTGAAAAGAGATGTGGGTGGGGATTGTGGGTGGAGGTTGGATTATTTTAAGTTATAGATAACTACACATATGGTCCCTGAATAAAAGAGAATACCATCTAGGGGTATTTTAGTCATTTTATATTAATTTAACAGAAAAACTACCCAATCTTGTAACAAAATTGAAAACATAATACCTCAACCTGTTCAAAAAACCCTTAATACCCAAACCTGTTATTTTTCATAAACCACAAGGACCATTTATGTAATTAACTCTATTACTTATTACTAAAATTATTTTTATTTTGTAAATAAATATTATAATTACTTTAAATACTATTACTATTACTATTATTATTATTATAGTTATTATTATTAAATTCAATGAATTCATATGGATTAAAAAATCAAAATAAAATCCACCATAATATTACCATACTAACCCTATAGGTGTCTTAAGGTCAAGATAAAATTATTATTTTGACATCCTAATATGTTTTATAAATATTATGGATAATATATATATTATTATTGTTTTATATATGTTATCTTTAATGAATTGGCTCGTGTTATGCGCGAGTGCTAACGAGTCTCTTTTTCGACCAATCTTAAATACTTATTATTATTATTATTATTATTATTATTATTATTATTATTATTATTATTATTATTATAACTATGTTAATATTTGGTAAATAGTATTTAGTTAATAATATAATACTTAATTTATATAGTAAAATATAAATTAAAAATATAAATATAATGTTAATCTAATTTATTATAAATAAAGTAATACTTAATTTAGTGAATTTAATCATATGCATTAACTTATGTATTAATTAGAATAAGTTTATTAAATGGTGACAATTTAGGAACACTCGCATAAAACACTTGTACCATATGCTTAAATAGTTGTTCTAGGTGTCTTACAAAAATAAGAAATTACCAATCTACCCATGGATTTTGTATTATATAGTAGTATAGATACTCATAGCATAACTTTATGTGGCTATTGTGTGTTTATCATTCTAGCTTTCTAAAAGCTTATATGTTTAGATACCTTTGACGGGGGGTTTAAGCTACTTGCATATATTATGTGTAAAAAACGGACTCATCTTAAGTTTGTGGTAGGTATTAGTTTTATGCTAAGTGGAATCAAAGTCCAAATGGTATCTCTTTAATTGATTGTGCATCTTCATCTTTATTTCCTCGTTATATTAGTTTAATTCGCTAATCGTTTTAGTTAATTTCAATCTTAACAAATACAATCTTAATTGATCGGTTAGATAGTGATAAAGATTAGATATTGGGAGTTATTGTGTTCACGTATCGATATTCGGCTCTTACCTCAAGATATACTATTATGCGATAGGTGCACGTGCTTATTGTGTGTAGTCTAAAGGTGATAATCGTTTTTTAGTAAAAAAATCATGTGATTTTGCATATTAAAAATTTATATACATCAACACATCAAACGTCCATATTTATATTTTCTTAAACGAGATGTCTGTAAGCACCATGTCGAATTTCTCAACCATTTTCTTCTTATTTGCTGCATCCAAGCTTAGCAAGTTTTTTTTTCCTTTACCGAATCCTAATCTTATTGGATCTAAAAATATACGTTCATATTTTAATAATAAAGTTGTGAGTGAAATCATTATTTTAAAAATCTATTTTAAATTGTTAAAGTGAGCAATTCAATATGCAAGAGGTAATTTAACATGTGAAGTCTTATTTATGTAACAAAAAATATGATAGTAATATAATATTATTTAATAACTTTTATTATAATTTTATATCTAGTAATTATTATTTATATATATTTTTAACAGGTTAATTAAAAACTAGAATTGAAACCCATACGTTGTGCAGGTTTTTCCTCGTCATTCCATGGAAACGATATTTGGTATTCAAAAAGAAACTATGTGATAATTTCACACAATTGTTAAACCTTCTTGTATGATAAATTTCATACACTTTGTACTAAAGTTAAAACACAAAAGGGAACTAAAAACACAAAAGGGAAGTAAAGCAAAACGTGTACATCATCAAAGACATATATGAAAAAACAAAAAGTAATAAAATAAATTTAAATAAAATAAAATATTGAAAGGAAAAATTTTAAAAGCAAAATTTAAAAGAACAAAAAAACTTTAAAAAAACTAAGGGGCTGTTTGGCAGCCTCTTAATCAGCCTCTTAATAGTTCAGATGTCTAAATGATTCAGCACTTAATGATTCAGACTGTTTGTATCGCAAGCAAATGTCTGAATGATTCAGACATTTGCCTCTGAATGGTTAAGCATTATACTAGTGCTGAATGGTTAAGAGGTCTAATGCTGGATGGTTAAGACCTCTAGTCTGAATTGGTCAGATATTTGCATTTGAATCGTTAAACGATATACTAGCTCTTAATGCTTCAGACCTCTTAATGGTTCAGCACTTAATGGTTCAGACCTCTTAATGGTTCAGCACTTAATCATTCAGAAGTTGCCAAACAGCCCCTAAAAAGCAGTATAATGTCACACGTGCACGTGCTATGTAGCGTGTAAGGCTTGTATACTTAAAATATATATACTTTTACAAGCTTAATTCTATAAAGAGGTGTCACATACAACATAAAGATAAAATCATTATAAACCCAAAACACACAATGAAAAACGATTGGTTAAGTTAGAGTTTTATTAAATTGTATTTTTAAACATTTTTTAAATAATTTTATTTTTTAAATCATCCTTGTAAAACTTTAAAAAACGATTTTAAAATAGTTCTTATTTTTTAAATTCTTTGTTTAAGGAAATTTCTAGTATCTTTTTATTTTTTAAAATGTGTTTTTTAAACTGATCTTTAATTTTTTTTACATTAGCTATCTTTCGTAACATGAAAATGTTATAAATAATATTATAATATAATTATTATATACTATTATCATTTATTAGGAGAGAAAAACATAAAACTAAAATAAGAAACACTAATATCACGATTGTGCCACCTCCAAACATTCTTTTTGTATATAGATATAGATTGGATTAAAATAAATATTATGGGCATAAAGCTTCATGTCAGTGTGTTTAACTAATTTAAAATTTTAATTACATATAAGAAAAAAAAACAGATATAGCAATGCAAACCGATGGGCTCAACAGCTTAGAAAATGGCCAATTGTATCATGGGAGAACTCAAACCACTAACAAAGTCTTGTTATACTGTAGATGTCTCATAGTCATTTATCTATACGACTATACATAAAATTAAAGAAAATTGATCATTGTATCAACTGACACATGTTTTTAATATATATTATAATTATATACATAAAAGATCGTATAAGATCGCGAGCCGACTAGAGTTTGATATGTGAAGCTTGGGCATGAGCTCGTTTAAGCTCGGTTCGGTTCAAACTTTTAACAAACCGATCTCGAATAGCTGACGAGTCATCTTGACTCATTACCCCTATATGTGATGGACCAATTACTTGGCCACTTCGCTGTTAAGGGGTAACGAACCTTTACCTAATGTCTTAATTATTGTGGGCTTGCGGTCACACCACCACCTAGCCACTTTTCCCGTTGGGGCCATTTGGTTCGGACCTACGTGGGCTTGAACCATAATTTGAAAAGAATATATACAATGACAAATGAAAATGTGTATTTGAAACAAGACTAAAAGCAACGTTCCAATGAGAAAAAATAACAATGTAAAACCAATGTTTTTGGTTTCTTTTTGTTGCTAACTTTTTGGTGGCAAATGCGAACGTTTATTTGAAATTTATGGTACGGTGATGTGTTGACGATTGGAAAAATATATAAGATGGTGATAATTATAATGCCATCGATTTCAATTTGATGTAACTGGATTTACTCATTGATTATAAAGACATCACAATAAACATCAACTAGTTGAGAAATATGAATGCACTTTTATTTAAGAAAATTGTGAATTCAAACAGTTAGACCAGGGGGTTTTTAACTTTCAAGGGGACATAACACCCTTGGAAGTTGATACGGGCAACGTCCATTGCCCCTGGCTAAGGTTACCACGTTTCTTTTTTTTTTCTTCATTGAAAATACATCAGATTTGTGTGACCGCGCACAGGGGGTGCAGAAAACAAGTTTCTAGGTTGGGAATTTATAGAACCAATGTGTCGCCCGCGTGACATGCTGACACGAATGTAGCTCCGAAAACCTGGTTACATAAAGCGTTTGGCATGCCTTATTATTATTATCAACAATAATGAATTGTACACTGATTAGTAAATTTTCAAATGAAGGTTAATATCTTGATAGTAAAGATATTGATATCTCTTCTATATTATGCCCATTTTGTTTGGATCAGGTGGAAACACTGACACCTTTGTTTGAGAATGCTCTTTTGTTAAGAACATAGAACTCGGTGCTTGATGGATAGACATAGGCTTTTCGTTTTCAGAAAAACCTAATTGAGTTGATATGGTTGGATTTGTCTCATATGAGCAAGCCACAAAAATCTACGGTTCATGTTATTCTTTATTCTACATGGTGGATGATTTGGTGGTTTTGAAACGATACGATGCATGGGAACAACGTGAAGAACCATTACCTTATTTTTGATTCAATAGTTAGTTTTTCATTTATTTGTTATGTCAGTAGAAATCATAAGATGTTCAAATAACTAGGTTATATGATTACTAAAATCGGTTTTAGGTTTGTAATGTTCCCCTTTCTTTCTAACACTTAGCAATGCATACGCATACATGTTCAATCGTTAAAAGCATATGAATGATTACACTATCTTGTCTAGATATCTGGTTGCATAAACTATGGTTGGGTAGGTCAATTAAATGTGTCTGCTTCACATTTTCTTAAATTAAGAAACCGCTAACCAAGCTAGGGAAAATTTGTTAACTAATCAGGTTAAATAACCATTTAACGTTTTTCTTATAAATACATTAGTTTTTAAACTAGTAATATTTGGTTATAGATTTCCATTGAACATACTTGAAAGTCATACGAAGGTTCAAAAGATAGTTAGAAATGTAAGAAATTAAGTTGTTATAGGTTTACATCATCTCGTAGAACGAATTTAACAAAAGCAATAACTAAGGCCATGATATGTTAGATAACACATCTCTTTGTTTTTATATGTAAACGATTAAAACTACAAAATAAAAAAAACATGCAACTTGTTTTGTATAAAATGAACTATATACATAAGTATATATTATACATAACTTTAAAAGGAACGAAATCAATTCATTTCATTACTCATAAAGTTAAGAAATTAAAAAAAAAAAGACACTATAAATTTTAATATTTTAAACCAAACCATCAATACCAACAATCTTTACATACATGTAGACGTGAATCTTTATACCTAACAACTCAACAATGTTATGAGTTTAAACTCAGATTAACTATTCTTCGTAAGTGATGGTTATATATCAAAAAAGCAAAGTAGATCATATGTAGTTTTGTTATGTGTCATTTCACTGATTTGTAATTCTTGTTGATTGTTGAGCAAAATATAAGAGCTTATTGACTTGTATAAACATTTGATAAATGGTTTACACGCTAATTTTACTAAAATGCTAGCAAGATGTCTTCTCGGTCCGTTGATGGGACCGGTCGGATCGGTCGAACTAGATTTGAAAATCTAATGACGTCATGAATAATATAAAAATTAAAGTTATATGTATGTACGATTTAAAACAAAATATGAGTATGTTGTAGCACTACATATAAACAATTAACAAAAAATATATATGTACAATTTGAGCCAAAGTATTAATCCCTTAGTGGTTAAAATCAAAGTTAAGTTTAAACAGCATGAGTTGTTTGCAACAAATTTTATTTTTTTAGTTGTTACATGAATTATTAAGTTTCTCAAAGCAATTCATAGATACAAACATGAAAATGAAGAAATTCATACAACACACTGCCAATTGCTTTTCAGAAGTCAGAAAATTATGATCAGAAATCACTATAAACACCAATAAATCTCAAACATTTGCTTCATTCATCTCCACCCATTTTTGGGTCTTGATTCACATCGCTCAATCTACAATAAAAATGTTAACTTTTTGCATTTAAACCCCAAACCCATATGCTGTCAACCGTTTCACCTTTTCTTTAGGGTTTATTGATCGCAATTGTAGTAAGCTTCAATGTCTTCTTCTTCATCAAAATCATCTTGCTTACAATGTCATGATTCGAACTCTAGTTGCTTCAGAAATGGATGGAGGCTCCGTAATGGTGAACGTGCTAACCTATGCTATCGATGCGTGTAAGCTCTTCGGATTCCTCTCTTATTATTCTTCATTTGAATGTTCAATTTTGTTTGTTTACTTGTGTTTCAAGTAATTTCCTAGGATTTTCTCTGAATCGATGCCTTGTTCTGATTGTGTTGTGGGAATTTTGCAACATTGTTGGTTCGACTTGTTCTTGATGTTTAAGAGTTCTGTTATGCAAGTGTTTGATTCAAAACTTAATGAATTTAACAGGTGTATTATTAGTACAATTAAAAGTTACCAGTTACCTTAGTGATATCATCAGGATTATCAATTATGCATGTTAGGGGGTGTTTGGATGTGCCTTTTGCAATATGAACTATCAGAAGGCACGCGCCTGATGTGCGTGGCGATTGGGAAAACGCCTTAGAGACTTGAGGCTGCGGTTCATGCTTGTCTTCTAGGTTAAAATTGATCGAACTTATGATATGTGGGAGCCTAGGGGGCTGATATGTAGAAACAACAAAAGGGGTGAAGAGATGGTTTACTTGATACAAAGGCTGATACGTAAAAGATATGAGACGGATGCAACTTTTGGTTGTACATAAAGCAATGCCTCATGGCTCACGTGCGTGTACCTGTCACCCCACGCTTTGTGTCTCGGCTTCTGGGACCTAAATGCTAAATACATTGGAGCGCTTCACGCTTTTTAAAACCAAGCAAGTAGTCAAAGTTTAATGATGCTTAAGAATTCTCATATGCAACCTTGCTGAATTATTATTAGAGGAACTGGGTTGATCATAAATTTCTTCATCGTGCAAACTTGCTTTACTAACATGAGAAAAGAATTTTCATATTTATTATTAATCTTTGAGTTTCATAGACTATACATTGTTTGATTTACAGTTTTTATTAATTGAGACTTTTTATTCCTTGTAGTTGTGTCTATGAGGAGGGAAGATTCTGTGAAACGTTTCATTCTAGCGATGATGGTTGGAGAGACTGTGAATCTTGTGGGAAGGTATGTATATTTATGAGGACATTGTTATTTATTATAATGATGTTTAGTGTATAAAAATATTCTTGTAAAAATATGTGTATCGTTTCGCCTCTATCTTGCAGTTGGTTCACTGTGGATGTGTTGTGTCATTCGATCAGTATTTTCTGCTGGATTTTGGTGGGGTGATCTGCATGGAATGTTCAAAGAAAAATCTCATTCGGGTAAGATGGTGTTTGCTTTATCTTATTTTACTTTTATATAATCGTGACCCTGTTTCAGTTTTGTTTTAGATCGTTGAAGAAGAATCAATCTGAACACTGTTTCATGTACCACATTTTAGCACACCTAACTGAATATCACATGATCAATATGACACTATTCACTTTCATATTTACATTTTGCACTTGTTTAATTGACCAATTAGTCTCATATCTACATTCTCTTTACTACCAGAAATGAAAAGTAATGCTGTAGCATTTTACATATTATAGGCACAGAATCAGCGGTATGCACGTGAATTTCAAACAGATCCAACAAACGTACCTGATCTTGCCAAGAAAGTACAGATTGAACCTCACTACTGGCCTGGTGCTATTGATTCAGAGATACAACGCGTCCCCACTACGTATCCTCTATTTTTTAATATTCCATATACCATTTTAGGGCGTGTTTGGAAGTGCATGTAACTTTTTTACTGTTAATTGAAGTCACAATTTAGTGAATTTGATTATTTAAGGTCAAAATATAACATTTGGTAAAGCAAAAAGTTGTAAAAATAGATTATTGAGATAAATATAAAATTGCATGTTTCTCCCTACATTTCATCAACTGATTATTTGATAATCAGGTTGTGATTCAAGTACCAATATTCATTTTCCAAACACACATTCAAACACCCCTTAGTTTCTGATAGATTTGTTCTTAATAGGGGCGGCAAAATGGGTGAGTCAGACGGGTTGGGCAAAATTGTTAGACTCCTTAACTGTATTTTATTAGCGCCAAATTTTTTCTCAATCCTTTGTTTGAAAAGTTATTGACTGCTAGTGATGCTGACATCAGATTAGGTCGTATAGTGATTCCAAAAAAATACGCGGAGGTGAGACAACAAAACCACAAATATAATTTTAAAAGTATATGTTATACAAAGTTTTATACGATTGCATTTGCTATATTGTATGTGGAGATGCAAGGATTTATTGACATTGATATATATTAACAATTGAGCAGACTTTTTTTCCAGAGGTTTCTGAATCTGAAAGGATAATGATGAATATGCGGGATATGGAAAGCAGAGAATGGAAGTTTACCTTTCGTTACTGGCCTAATTGTGGTAGCAAAACATATGTCCTAGAAGGGCTAAGAGAATTTTTGGCTTTAAACAAATTGCAAGCAGGCGATATAGGTAACTTTCTACTGTCCTTCTGTGAAATCTGCATTGCAAGAGCGCGCATGCGCGCGCACACACACATATGCTTAGGTTCATGAGAAGCTAAAATATCAGTGAGAAATGTGAAAAGACTTTGATTCACTAAACATATAACTTTGATTTGTCATTTAACTATTTTAAGCAGATTCTCAGGCTTCTTACACTTATGTAGCTTCACATTTAATCCTGAATACACACACACACACATCTGTGATGTGTATGTTGTGTAGAGGTGGTAGGATGCGTGGATCTAGTGACGGTGATAGTAACTCAAAATTCAGCAGGCTTGCTTTACTTAAAACTGAAAGAAAATAACCCTGTTCGAGATGGGTAATCTCCAATACAAGTACAAAGACTTTTTTAAGAAAATAAGAACATGAAACATATACTAACTAAAGCCTGCCTTTAAACTAGAATTTATTTGTAACTGCTCTTGATATTCAGCTTCCTGCTTAATAATTACTCCTGCTTCAGCTTTCATCAGTTTGAAAACTGCCCCCCACTCTTTCATATTCTCGCCTTCTTTATACCCATGTTCAAGCGGATCCAAAGTAGATCCAAATACCAAATTAAACTGCTCCAACACCTCTGCTCCGACCCGCTTTTTACCCCTTCTAGAATACGTTTTTATTGGTACTGTATCATTACAACCCGCCCGGTAAAACGCCTTGTCCTCAAGGCGGAAAAGAGGAAATTGCTCAGCTAATAGATCGTAGGATTCCCAAGTAGCTTCTTCGACCGGTTGTTTTAACCAAGAAACCAACAATTCTAATTCCCGTCGACCAGCTGCAAATACCCAACGATGATCAATAATAGAGCCTGGTTCAACATCTAAAACCCAATCCTTAGTAATAGGCAGGGGAGCAAATGTTTCATCCGAAAAGGATCCGTGCGCAGGCTTTAACATGGAGACATGAAAAACGGGATGAACTTTAGCATCTGGTGGTAATTCCAATTCGTATGCCACCGGTCTAATCACCTTTTTAATGCGGTAAGGACCATAGAACCTGGGAGAAAGCTTCTCGTATTTGTGCTTAGCCAAACTTTTCTGGCGATAAGGTTGTATTTTCAGGAAAACATAATCACCAATCTGAAAAGTAATTTCTCGTCGTTTCTGATTAGCTTGGTTGCGCATCCTGTCTTGTGCTTTTTGGAGATTACTATGTAGAAGCTTTACCATTGCATCGCGCTGAATTAACTGTTCTTCTAACTCTGCATTCTTTGTCTCTCCAAACACATAGGGAAGCAACGTAGGGGGTTCTCTCCCATAGACAACCGAGAAGGGTGTAGTTCCCGTAGCTGAATGGAAACTAGTGTTGTAAGAATATTCTGCCCAAGGTAAGAAGGTGCTCCATTGTTTGGGTTGTTCACTAGCAAAGCATCGAAGATACGCCTCCAAGCACCGATTGCGGACCTCAGTTTGGCCATCCGTTTGGGGATGATAACTGGTACTCAGCTGCAATTTAGTGTTGCTTAGACGGAATAGTTCCTGCCAAAAGTTACTAAGAAATACTACATCTCGATCGGAGACAATAGAACGAGGAAACCCGTGTAAACGCACCACTTCTTTGCAAAAGACAGCTGCCACCCCTTTGGCAGTAAAAGGATGAGATAAACATATAAAATGGACGTATTTACTTAATCGGTCAATCACCACCAAAATGGTATCCACATGACCGGAACGAGGTAGCCCCACAATGAAATCCATCGAAATATCTTCCCATATTTGACGAGGAATCGGCAGCGGTTGCAAGAGACCAGCAGGTGAGATTGTTTGATATTTATTTTGTTGGCAGATTACACAGTTTTGTACAAAAGCTCAGATTTCCTGCCTCATTTTAGGCCAATAGCAACGATTGGACAGCCGCTTGTAAGTCTTAAGAAACCCCCCATGTCCACCCGTGGGGGTGTCATGTGCTTCTTGAATGAGCTTTCGTTGGAGATCAGGAACCTCAGGAATGTAGAGGCGACCTTTGAAAAATAGAAACTGATCCACAAGAGCATGGTTGCTCACAGAAGATGGATCTGCTTGCAACTGCTGTACAATTTGATTGGCCACTGGATCACGTTGCAGGCCTTGTTTAATGTCTGCAATGTCAGTGCAATAAGGGATTACTAGTGTAAGAAGTTCACTAGTCGGAGGCCTGCGCGATAATGCATCCGCACCTCGATTTTCCCTTCCAGCTTTATGAACAATCGAGAAGCTGTAAGGCATTAGTTTAACCAAAAATCGCTGCTGTTCTGGAGTGGTTACTCGCTGCTCTAACAGATACTTTAATGTGTAATGATCAGTACGAATAAAAAAATGTCGACCAAGGAGGTAATGACTCCATTTTTGAACCGCCAAAACCAGCGCGAGTAGCTCACGATCATAAGCTGATTTGAATCGGTGAGAAGGAGAGAATCCTTTACTAAAGTAGGCAACCGGGTGATTTTCTTGTGACAAAATTGCACCCACCCCATCAGAAGAAGCATCACACTCCACAACAAACGGTTGTGAAAAGTCAGGCAACCTTAAGACTGGGGCTGAAAGCAGGGCCTGTTTCAAACGATTGAAAGCAAATAAAGCCTCTTCAGACCAATGGAAACCATCTTTTTTAGTTAATGCAGTAAGGGGTCGGGCGATGATGCCATAATTTTTAACAAACCGCCGGTAGTACCCCGTAAGCCCCAAAAAACCCCGTACTTCTTTAACATTGGTAGGTATCGGCCAGGATTGCACAACTGAAATTTTCTCCTCTTCTACCTGAACGCCTTCTGATGTGACTACGTGCCCCAAAAATACCACTTTGGATTGCCCAAAGCAACACTTCGATTGCTTTGCAAAGAATTGGTTTTCCAACAACAACTTAAGTGCCTCATCTAAATGTGCTTTATGCTGCTCCATGTTATGACTGTAAACCAAAATATCATCAAAAAACACAAGAATAAAACGTCGTAAGTAAGGACGAAATAAATCATTCATGATAGCTTGAAATGTTGAGGGTGCATTAGTTAGACCGAATGGCATAACTTTGAATTCATAATGGCCCGAATGGGTGCGAAAAGCTGTTTTGTGGATGTCGTGCGATGCCACACGGATCTGATAATATCCCGAACGGAGATCTAACTTTGAAAATATCTTGGCCCCGTATAACTCGTCCAATAATTCATCAACATTTGGAATAGGATACTTATCGGCTATAGTCAACTTGTTTAAAGCACGATAATCTACGCACATCCTCCATGTATTGTCTTTCTTTTTTACCAACATAACTGGGCTTGAAAAGGGGCTGCAACTTGGTTGTATAAATACCACGCTTAACAACTGATCAACTTGGTTTTCGATCTCGGTTTTTTGCGAGTGTGGGTATCTATAAGGGCGAATATTGGGTGGCACGGCATTCGGAAGCATCGGTATGGAGTGAACTTGGGTTCGATTAGGTGGTAGCTGAGTAGGTTCCTTAAAAATAGTGCTATATTTTTGGAGGATTGGTTGTAACTGGGCTGGTACTGGGACTGTGGTTTCAGGCTCAATGGCAAGGTGCTGAAATGAAGAAGACTTTTGGGGACCCGAAGAAATTCCTTGTAATTTATACTTTTTCCCATCAATTGTGAAAATCATAAACAATTCATTCCAATTAGCTTGTACAGTGTTTAAGGTTGCCAACCATTGAATGCCCAACACTAAGTCGGCTCCACCTATTGAAAACGGGAAGAAATCTTGAACAATTTTCAAATCATCCACCTGCAGAGTTAGTTCTTTGCAAATTTGACCAAATCGGATCACATCACCGTTCCCTATTTGTACCCCAAAAGGCTATACTGGTTGTGTAGCAAGTTTAAGCTCGGTAACTAGCACATCTGAAATAAAGTTATGCGTGGATCCTCCATCTACCAGTATCAAAATTTCAGTAGAATTTAATTTACCGTGTACCTTCATTGTTGTCGGATGTGGGCGGCCCAAAATGGCATGTAGGCTGATTCCCGCTGTCTCCGGGTCTTGGATCAGAGTTGCATCAATCTGCCCCTCTTCATCATCGGGTTCCTCCCCTATGTCGAGTAATTTCAGCGTACTAGTCTTACACCGGTGACCCGGTCCATACTTATCTCCACATCGAAAACACTCCCCTTTGAGGGACCTGGTTTGTTTTTCTGAATTACTGATCCGCAGGGGAGGTTTGGACTGTGCAGGAGACAAAAGTGTTAGCCACAGGTTTGAATTCTGATTTTGGTTGAACAGCCCAAGTCGTCTTCTTCTCTGATTTCGTGTGATTGAGCTTGGACTCAAATTCAAGTGCTAAACCAGCAACTTTAAAGACTGACCGGGGCTTGTGTATTCTAACATCCGACTTCAATTCTTCCTTTAATCCGTTGAGGAAGACCCCCAACAAACAATGGTCGGGCCAGTTAGTCACGCGTGATGACCGCCGCGCAAACTCTTGCCTATACTCATGCACTGTTCCGGTTTGTTTTATACTGCATAAGTATTCGTCTAGATTCTGAAACTCCGGAGGTCCAAATTGTTTCTGAAAAGTAGTAACCAATTCCTCCGAGTAGGTAATGTCTTGTTCGGCTGAAACCCACGAATAAAAGTCTAACGCATCTCCCTCCAAATGTATTGCAGCAACATCGACCTTATCTTCATCAGGTGTATCATAAAACCGGAAATATTTTTCAGCTTTCAAAACCCATCCCCGTGGATCACCCCCTCCGAATGTAGGAAAATCGATCTTATGATAGGGTCGCCGGTTATTGCTCGAAAAACTAGTCTCCCCTTCTTCTGATCGGCCTCCTCCACTGTTATGTTTTTCGCGTGTGGCTGCTTGTAGTTTCAGAGCAGCGATATCTTCTTTCCATGACTCCATCGCCTCAAGTTTGGCCGAGATTGCAGCCAGTTGATTGGCAATTGCCTCTGCATTTGATCCTGTAGCTTCTGAACCCTGAGTATTCACCATTATGGCACCTTCGTTTTCCCGGAAATGGAACCAAATGATAGTAACTCAAATTCAGCAGGCTTGCTTTACTTAAAACTGAAAGAAAATAACCCTGTTTTGTTGCGGACAGAAACAAGGGCAGCCGGCCCTAAGGCAATTAGGGTTATTTAGTTAATTCTTGGAGCCTAAGTTATTGCCTTAATTACTAACCCTAATCTAGGGTTATAAATAGACCCATTGATGTAATTGTATTCTTTGAGCACAATAATAATATAAACCCTAGTTGCAGAGTGGACGTAGGTCATCTAGACTGAACCACTATAATTCTCTCGTGTCTATTTTTTATTGTGTGATTGTGTGTGTTTGTTTGCTTTCGCTGGAACCTACTCTGATTGTGATACCTAACAATTATTTGTT
Source organism: Flaveria ramosissima (assembly GCA_025215565.1). Lineage (NCBI taxonomy): Eukaryota > Viridiplantae > Streptophyta > Magnoliopsida > Asterales > Asteraceae > Flaveria > Flaveria ramosissima. The sequence goes on from CM046031.1 coordinate 4,253,809, forward strand.
GAACGAAACCTTTTTTTTTTCTTTTTGTATAATCAACACTCACCTGTAATGTATTTCATTTCAGTGGCATTCTATCGAGTGGAACCAGGGGGAAATATGGCGATAGGATATAGAAAGACTTTTGTTGCAAAACCACCTCACCAGGTATGGCAAACAAAGTGATCAACAGAGGGTAACAAAAAAATGTATTCGATTTAGTGCATTTCATTGATGATATCTTTGAATATAAGCCAACACGGAATAAACTGAAGTTAAATTTCAAATATAGACCTTTGATGCGTTTTATCATTATATTCGGTCAATGTGTCATGAAACACTTTTAGACGAATGTCACATTGGCCATAGAAAGGAAAAATGTTGGGTTCATAAGGAATGTTACAAACACTCCCTTACTAACTAATTTTCCTAGATGAGGCGTGTTTCGATGTCCTATGCGATTTGCCTAAGGTGTTCAATACTGTTCATATCGATAACCTTAAATTTTTTATAAATTTTATGCTGAATTTTTGCAGGCATCCAGCTGATGTGACGAAACATATTTATCCAGCAACAGTTCCTTGAAATCTGCAATAGAAGGAAATATTTACCCTTTAAAAGTAGAGTGTGATTAAACATAGACAAAATGTTTTTCTTTTGTTTTCATTAAAAATATACTGGGATAGAAAATCTTGTAGTTCCCCTTGTTGCCTTGTTGGGTTTACAAGAGTTTCTTGCTTGAGATACTTGTGATGGTGAAAATGATGAAAATGAAAGACTTGTTCGGTACAAATATTGTTGGACGAGTGACAAGTGGCAAAGTTAGAACTTTTCAATTGTAGTCACGATAATTATTTTTTATATATGTTTCAGCTACTCTACTGAAGAAAATTTGAGAGGTTGTGATGACGTTGGATACCTAATAATGTAAATTTTGGCGGAGGGTCAACAAACAACTTGAATCATGTTGTACAACCTCGCTCTAGTTTCGCATACGTTAGACAATACATATATACATGACGACCATAAAGATAGATACAATATGATAAAATGGGCAATATTGATACAAAGAAATGACAATCATGAAAACAGTAGTGTGTATTTATTTATGATCGTGTTTGAACAATCTCACATATATAACCATGTTTACGAATCCACTTTTTAGTTGCATATAATGTAATATGAGAAGGCAACAAGGCATTTTCATGGATTAGTGAGAACATAATAAACTTGTATAATTGATATAAATCACGTAATTTCAGCCATTTCAACTACAGCTGGGTGGTTGAGACTCTTGCCTTTTGAGGAGAAAACTAGGATTCAAATCTTTGCATGTTAGAGATTCGGAATCAATGTAGGTTAAGTGTAGAAATAAATGGGTGTGTGAATTGCAATTTAAAAAGACACTTGAATTCAAACAAGAGAATAGCCATTATTTTTATAAATTTTGTTAAATTAAAAATTTTTATTAGTCAAGCCCTTTTGAATAACAATGTTTTCCACAACATGTGAAAAATAAACGTCTCTTATCATTTCACTTAACACACATGATTTTACACTAATATAGATTGCAGTTTCATCAATCATCTTTGTCATACATATATTGTAGGCTTATATTTTTATATAACTTATCATTATACCTTATGCTGTATAATATAAGTTCATAATACATATGGAACAAGATGAGACAACACATCCAAGTTCAGGTGCATAAATCATCAACAATTAAGATTTTGCAGATCAAAGTTTTTATTTTTTAATTTTAAATCAATGCCGTACTTAGATTATATAGTTAAGGATCTAAAAAGGAATACTCCACAAAGAATAAATGGTCATTTCATAAATCATGTGCGTGATTGTTGAGCGTCCCTTTAGCCAAGAAGTTGAAGTAAAACCAAATCTGAAGAGTATTGGGTGACGTTGCTACCACGAGGAGTGCATGATTTGGTGGTAGAAGTTCATAACAGGGTTCGAGTTCACTTGAAAATGTGCTTAACGTATGAGTTCAAGGTCACTTTTGCTTATTTGTTGGAGTACCCTAACGGCATAGTACATGCACAAAGTGTTTATTCTTATTAACAAGACACAAGTCGGAAGTTGGAGCCACATGAGTCCAAGACATGGCAAAACCAATAACTCTCCAATAACCTCGATTATATGCAAAATGGAAGGCAAGTTCCAAATGGATGTTAAAGAGGTATGTACTTGAAATACCAATTGATGGGACTGATCCAAAACAAAATGGTCTGTCATAAGAATATATACACATGGCAGGTAACACACGTGTTAAAGGATTGATCGGTCCATGTAGAGAAGATGACAAATATTTTTGGTTACCTCATCTTTCATAGTCATTGGTTATTATGTCAATCTGTCTGAATGATAATAACCAATAGGAATGAAGAAGATGGTAGCATGAATGCCCACGCGAAAGTGACGTTTAACAATATACAACGGGTCATGCACAAAATATGAATTCACTCGCACCAAACACACTTTCCCATTCACAACTAACAAAATACAAAAGTACATAAAAATGACTAAGTAATTAGATCCACAACTGCACAGTTACCATATAATGATATAACTAACAAAAATTAAGATACTAAGAATTACCAGAGACATCATATACCTTGTAACGCATATACGACACATTTTAAACCCTTTAACTTTCGTACATGCCCACAATCGTCCCCTCGTTTACATACACCTTGTAAACCTATACGATATCCTGTATAATGAAAATGAAAATGAATATGTAACGTTTTGCTAGAGCTAGTTTATACCTTTTCTAGTAAGTATTTTTCTTCTTGAAGAACAATAAGATCATGGTTTTGAGAACATCCCTTGAGTCAATGAAGAGAAATCATAGTCTTTGGCTGATTGTGTAGGAGATGTAGATGATGATGGAGCAGATGATTGGCGGCTCAACGGGCCGGATGGGCCCACATTATTAGGATTGGTGGTGAAATAGCTGCTATAGAAAAATAAGGTGATTAATACTATGTCAACAGTCAAGTGGAGCATTTTTGTTAATCTTTGGGACCTAAAAAATAAGTGCTTAACGTTTACGGGCCATAACGGTGCCCAAAACCTAAAAGTCCAAGAGATGCAAGTCAACACATGGAAACATAAAGATTTTTTTTCTTTTTTGTGATACATAAATTGACTAACAATTTGCATAGGCATGCTGAACAATATCTTCCATGCACTATGAATAAGTTTTGTAAAGACATACCTCGGTGTTGGAACCTGAACTAAGTTCCCACTTGGATTTGCCGCTGCCATGTTCCTCATCTAGTTCAAGACAATAGAAATAATCAGTGAGGGGTTACAAGCAAACTCTTTTTTCTTCAGTTGCTCACAATTAAAAAACATAATATACGAAAGCCAAGTGAACGTCACATGAGTGTATTGTAAATTCTTATAACCTCTGAAATCGCTTCATTTAAAGATTTAGATTATTATTGCAATAATATTGTTTTTGCAGTCGTATATAACTCATTGATGATTTATTATAACAAAAGGTCGAAAAGAAATGTGGTCGCGTCAACCCAACCCACACTATTTCAACCCTGCTCAAAGTGACCCCTAACTCAACCCCTCTGACTAGCCGTCCTAAATCAGCAAAGCTGAGAATTTATGAATATTAACCTGCTGTATATATTTTTCTAGTTCATCCGTTCCGCCAGCTGGCATCATCAGTCCAGGAATTTGGTAACCAGTTGACCAGTTTTGATTGGGTAAACTTGTACCACCAGGCACTGGCTGTTGCCCATTTACAGAAAACTTAGGTAATCCACCTGATTTAGCCGCAGCTGCCATAATTAGGGATTGCTGTTGTGCCAGCATGGCAAGTTGCTGCTGATGTAGAGAATATGGTGTGGCTGTATTACCCTGTTAACAGATTAAAATCATGAGATCTAGTGACTGGACACGTATGAACAAGTTAAAATAGTATTTGCACTCTGAATTCCATACATATTTGAAATCAATTCTATTAGTAAGTAGTATAAACATTAACTGTACCTTCTCAAAAAGGCTCATAATATCACTTTTAATATCTTTCTGAGGCTTTTCTGATGCATTATTTTGTGTGACTGGAGGCGAATCTTTGAACAAGTCCTCAATATTAGAAGTGGACTTGGACTTGCTATCTACAAGTTTCAAAGGGCTTGTAGTCTTTGTTGCTGATGTTTCACCAACAGCTGTGATATGATAAAATGGAATGTGAATGATATAGTCTAGAGGTGAATCTTTGAACAAGTCCTCAATAGGCAGGATTGGTAAGGGGTCAAGACAAGTTAGGGTCAAAACATGTAAGTTTATATTGGTCAACTTGACCTGAAAGACTGTCCAAAAACACTAATAAGTAACTATTGTGCCAGATATTATTACAAACGTAATATTATTTGAATAGGCTGGTAAACGAATCAAAACAGGTTTGAGTCAAAATGTAAATCCCGTATGGGATGAGTTGATCTAAAACACCTTCTGTCCAAAAAGAGCCTCTTTAAACTAATTAATGTGTAGTATCTGATTACAAAAACTATATTATTTCATAATCAGATTTTTTGAATGAAACGATCAGGAGACTTTATGTATTAAATATACACTTTCAGCAACTTTTGTCTCGGTCCCTTCAGCTGTTTATTTCCTAACTTTACCCATTTGACCCGTTTTACCCATCATAAAAGAGAGCCCAGACCAACAACATTTCAGAATAGATAATAACCCTTCCATTCTATATCAGCTTTCTTCATTTCCATTAATTCAGGTCTTCTGACATTATAACACTTAATTCTTTATGAAAATTGAATTTTTCCACAAATAAAAACGACAAAAAGCACAAGGCCTTGACGCCATAAAAGATCAATAATGAAGAGAAAAGGTAAAGTGGTAAGAGTTAGATAGAAGTACAAAATACCTATGTTGTATTTTCCATGACAAAATGAATCGTTTTCCTAGAAGTCTAAAACAAATGCCTAAAAATACGATAACAAGTAGATTGAGACACATGACAAAATCAAAGGAGAATATGAGGAGAGAGAAAAGTTTATGATATTCGTCAAGCACTGAATGGATTGTGCATGTCTTTAGGCATATGTATCATTACTCTTTTCCATGTCGTTCTTAAGGAAAATGATGTGAGACATATGGAGAAGTAATGATGACAAAAGAGAGCTTCAGTTATTATAGTTGTAGGCTAACTGAGGACATACATTGAAATCCAGCCCATAAATCTTCTGCAGTAGGTGCTTCTGAACCATTCTCCGCAGGGGCATCGTCCATAGAAAGCATGTCAAAAAGATCAGTAGCAGCCTCAAATTTAGGAAGAGAGACAACTCCAGCAGCCTCCTTTGCCATGTCAGCAGACTGGACTGCTGACTCAACTTTCTGTATCACCTGTTAAAGTTTTTGAGCGTCTGTATGTAAGTAGTTTATAAGATTGCATTGTAATTTTTATGCTTAAACTTGCATCCTTGAACCCTTGAAGCTGATGAGGGCTGTGTGAGTTTTTTTGTTAAAACCTTAACCAACTAGTATTAATGTTCCAAAGATTTAAACAAACAGATGACCTGTAAAGCAGATTCTGTCAACCCATAGACAACCACACGGTCCACACAACTTTAATTGATTTTGAAACTTTCCTACATTGTACACCCAAATTTGGGTAGAGGTAGGAACATTAGCAGTTAGGTAATCGGAACAGGTTTGACGGAAATTATTAAGTTCGGTGCTAAACCATGCTGGGATGTGTTAACTAGAAAACACTTTTTGTCCGTTTTTTGCAAATGAAACATGTGTTATATGATCATAAAAACTATATTATTACCATAATAATTTAAAATCTTGGAATAAAATGATTTTAGAAGCTCTATGCACTAAGAAAGGGCTTTTGAATGACCTTCAACCCGTTTGACTCGGTCCTCCTTCAGCTAATTTATTTGTTTACACAACCCAGATCGATATACGTAAGTAAAAGGATCGAAATATGCAAACGTAACATACTGGTTCAGATGCTTTTGGAGGCACAGGGAGACTGATTTTTGTAGTAGTAGTGGTGTTAGACACGTTGCTCTTTGTACTACGGGTCTGAAAGCTCTTCTTTTCATCAGATGTAGATATTTCATGCTTTTGCCACTGTGTAGAGGCTTTATTTTCTTGCAATCTCGAAGGTGAATTCGGTATTGCATCTTTAGCCGCCCATCTTTTCTCTTCATACCTAAGAATATAGGCAGTTAAGAGAATCAATATTACATTATATAGAGGTGGCAATTTAGAACCCAGTTACTTATGAATGTGTCGATTCTGGTTATGTTCAATCTCTAATGGGTAAAAAAGGAAAAGGGTCAACTGGTCAGGTGGATCGACTGCATCGTACAGGTTGAAAGTCACTCAAGGTATATTTATATTAGGGTGTTCACGGCCCAATCCGGTTCGACAGGTTTTGATGAAAATTCTGGCCTAACCGCTAACTAATGTCTCGGGAAACAACAAACCAAACCAGCCTGGTTGAGTGGATCAACCGGACCACTTTCGTTTTTTGGTGGTTTCACGGGTTGTTTTGGCAGTTTGAATGGATCTTTTCTTCATTAGTTCCAAAATCACTTGTTTGTGTTAAAAAAATCAAAATAACAAAGATGACTCATGATTATAATACATATACAACTACATATTCTAAAAGAATATTTATATATACAAATTATAAGTTGAACCTGATTTTTATTGACCAATCATAAAGGTTAAAAGGCCGGTGCCAAGTTTCAAACCAGACATAACCGTTAAGCCACCAAACCGTGAAAACTAAACCATCAACTGAACCATTTGGATCTCGAACCGGCCAACTTGCTTCGGTTTGGGCTGTTCGGTCGGTCTCAACTGTTTTTGAACACCCCTAACTTTTATTCATAATATCTCCTATATCATTTCATCCAGAAAATATATCTTATTACTGAAATAATATAATTTTTCAATCATATTTGACAAGCTAATTATTAACATGAGAACTCAAAAGTTATGGATTGATCCAGCGAGCACCCAAAAAGTACCATTTAAGTTGTTAGTTTGCTACCCAAATCCCCAACCTAACAACCATGCCACCTATACATTATATTAAAGGGGAATGTTCTTTGAAAGCTAAAAAACATACTTTGCCCGAATAAAATTCTCAATGCCAACCCTATCATAGTTTGGAGGTAGTTCAGCTTCCCAATAACTATTTGCTTTTGCATTTCCCATTGCTGAATACAAAAAGAAGTAATCCAAAAAAAAAACCAAGATAATTTAGTCAATTAAATCTTTCATCAGAACATATTTAGAAACTAAAGAAACTGAACTGTCTTACACTGGATAAATGCAACCTGTTCAGGAAGCCATGTGTCCAGTGTAGCAGATCTCACCTGCATTGGCATTTATCAGTAATAATGCAATGAAAACAACATTTGTTATGTGTTTTCCGGTACATTACATGTTAGAAATATACTAATAGTAATTATAGGAAATGTGTGCATCAAAGCTAAGAGATCAGTCAAACCCACAATAAACATACTGCAAAACTAACTTTTTAGTAAAAAACCTGATATTTTAGTGGTGCGCATAATCGATGGAAGTAGTTAGCTATAGCTAGATGTACAAAATACCCTTGCAGAACTTTGTTTGCCCTTAAGCTAAACTATCAAATTAGATCTTTTCACCGACAATAAACCACGAGTAGCTTCGCACGAATCAAACAGGGACATCATCAGATGTTTATCGAAAAGAATGTTGTAATTTTTGTGAATCATCCCAACAAGAAAATTGGTGAATTTATTGCGGGAAGAAGTAAACTGGCCTTAAGAACAATTCATAAGAGCTGTTATTATTAAACAGCGAAATGATACCGACTGAAGCTTTGTTATTTGAAGTGTCGTGAGGAGTAACATGTAACAGCTCTAGTCAAATGTTTAAAGTAACTATGTATATTCACATTTAAATCCTATGTATGCAGCTAAGGGGCCAAAGGCACACTGCAATTTGTTATGAGAAAGTGACCATTGGTATCTAGATGAAAAAGAAAGTTATCACTGAGCTGCCGAAAGTCTTTATTTATTTATTTAGAAATTTAAAACAATCCAAATGAGTATCCAGATAAGCATTAATCAAACGAAAATCACCCAAGGAATCAAGTGTGAATCACTGAATAGCCTACATTAACTCCTAATTAATAACCCTGCAAAACACTGAAGAACAGAAAGCCACAAAACAACATAATAAGCATACACGAAAATGCCATGTAATGACTTGTACTACTATCTAGTTTATGCTTGCTACTTCAAATAGAACTTATAAACAACTATACTATTTTGTCGAATTAAAATGACTTAGAAATAGAATACATACAGTATTATTGAATAAAGAAAACTACATGCAACCACATCTATGTAGGTATTGATCAGACTTATCACCTTTGATATGTGGACTCCTAGGCTTCTATGGATTCCAGAACATTGCATGCATATAAAGATGCCAAGATTCACACTAGCCCATCGAGGACCTCTGCCGAGTGAAAAGGCCAGCATTAGCAATTGACATAAGTATGTGACTACATAAAGAGAGAACTTTACAATAACTAATTTTTTCACTCTAACATATCAAGAATAAAACACGTACTTCGCTTTGCAATCAGCACATTCTCTGTTCTCTGGCAATTTAAGAAGCCCTTCTAGTATCTGTAGACAAGTTTTGCATAAATATCAAATTATATGAGGCATAAAACAATACCAGAAAGCAACAAGATGTCAACAAGATGACACAGGAAGCATCAAACAAAGATCATGGGAAAAATAAGGAGAAATAATGTATAAAAGAAACGAAAAGGAACACTACAGAAACGAACTAAAACAAAAAGATACAGCAACTGATACGAGAGTGGTTATTTTCATACAGAAAATACAAAAGGTATTGCCGTATTGCTGTATTGCAAATTTATTATACATGAAGACAGAAGACTTCACTTTAAAACTTTAACTCTGCAATGCAAAACTTCAAATCACCAAACTAATTGATAAAAATGACATCTTCTACACTCTGTATCTTCATCATCCAAGTTTTCCCTCCATTAACAGACTCAAATTTCCTAACGACCCACCACAACTTCTATCTTATTTCAAGTTTGCAGATCAAAATGTGAAAAAACAAAATCAATACAAACAGATGCTTAGCCTAGGGTTGGAGAATTAATACTATCAAGCATGCAAGACGACAACATACAAGTTACAAACTACCATTAATCAGGTATCCTTTTAACCACAAAACAAGTATTAACTCACAGCATTCATCCACATAGCTTAACTAATAACCATCCGTTATTTACATACATAATCCAAACTTGGTGATCAAACAACATGCAAATCTTCGAAGTAACGACACATCAATGTAGTTTTAGCTATAGCTAATCACCTACGAATTACCATAATATCAATATATCATCACCGTTAAGGCAAATCAATCATGACTCATGAAATCGATCATCAACAGATATGCAAAAGTTAGAGGTAATATGAAATGATAAACGTACTTTTCTGTGTCTGGCATTAAGCTCCTTTGATACGTTAGCTTTTTGATTCATAATTGCCGGAGAAGATGATGATCGTTGGTGAAGAAATCGATCGGAAACAGGGGTTTGGTGGTTCCGTTGTGGTTTGATTACCGTTTTTGATTTGGTGTCTTACGGGAACCGAACGTGTGAAGAGATTTGCGGGTCGGGTCGGGTATGTGTGGGTTGTGGTGGGTCCACGCGGGTTCTCGTTTTTTTCTCAAACTTACGAGAATACAACCAACACGAAAATGGAATTTCTGTTTTGTCATTTAATAAAAGTCTATCCGTGTGTTCTCATTGTTTTTCGAACGAAAAGAAAATTGTAGAAATAATATCCGATCAGATTATACGTTTGGTCTCTAACTTTTAATATTTTTTAAAGTTAGTTTACAAAAGAAACATTTTGTCCTTAAAGGTAAGTTTAAAAGGTGGACTAAGGTCCCGTTTGGTTCACAAAATTCTCAGGAATTGAAAAATTTTTCATTCAAAATCATATTTGGTTGGTCAACGGATGAAATTGGAATTGGAAATTTTTTCCTCATTAATTGGAATTCACATTCCTTTCACTTACCCATAAAATTTTTATCAATCCAACGGAATGTTCAAAATTAAAATTTCAATTTCACTCAAAATTGATCAACCAAACACGTTTCAATTTTAACAAGATTCAAAAATTCCAATTCCATTTCCAATTCCTTTGCAAAACATTCTGCGAATCAAACGGCCCCTTAGGGTTCAAACATACAATGAAATGTGAAAAAATAAAATAAAAAATGAATGAATTTTATGTTAGGGTTCAAACATACAATGATTACATAATATTTTGGACTAAATTTGTAATTATTAATGTTTGGGGACCAAACATGTAACCAGGTTAAACCACATTGACCATTTATATAGTTTTTTTTAATCTTGATTTTTGTATTTTTAAAAAATTCTATAAATTGTAGTTTTTTCTAGTTAAAGCATCTATAATAGCTTGTCCATTCTCATTCTATTAGGGATGTCATTTGAGTTGTTTAATCGGTTTTGGAGTTAAGTTACTCGTGTTTTTAGACATAAGAAATCAACCCAAATACCGAACAAAATGAACAATGCTAAATCAATATTCGAGTTTCAGGTTTTGATTACATTTGAGTCGGATTTAATTGCAATCAGGTCTGTGCTTGTAAATTGAGTGTCTTTGGGTTTGTATGTGGAGACATCTCTCTTTTTATCAACAATTAGAACGTATTCTTACTACCGCAAACTTAGCGGGTTATGCACTTATGCCCTACTCGACTAGGATATAATTGTTTCATTATTGTTCGAACGTTTATAAAATAATTCATATATTTCAAAGTTACAACATTAAAACTTGTTGGAGAATGATTGTGGATTTGAGACGAATCTTGTGGGACAAACTTGTTTGATTAAAAACTATTAAACGATTCTTCTAGTCATGATATTAAGATGATGAAAATTGAAAAGGGTGTCGTAATAGAATTAGAAGCATACCTATAAAAAAATAGGGATTTTTTTTTATTTTGCGTTGGAATTTGGATGTGTTGTGTGGCTAATATTTTCCCATTACATTTTTTTGTTATCAAAATAAGAAACAAACAAAAATACCAACAATTTTCACATAAATGTTTTCAAAATAATAAATTCGAAGGAAAACAAAATAAAAAATTGTTTAGAAATGTTTGCCTATGAGACTACAAAAGAGAATAAATATGAGTATTAAGTTACTTTTTATCTAAGGGTTTGTTAGATAAAATTATTTTAATAGTTTATTAAGTTTTATTGGTGTGATAGGTTACTTCTTCTTCGATGCATGTTTAGCAATAAATTATGATCATTAGATTTTTTTATATTTATAGGTTTTCGTTGATAAATATGAAATAGTAATACAAAACAGTATGATCTTGATCAGGTTCATCATAATAGCGGGTCGGGTGCGTATATTTAACAAGATCTGAGCCAACACATAAATACATGAAAAGTTTTCAATTTTTTAAAAAGTATAAAAATGTACGAAATAATTAGTTATTCAAATGACTCAAAAAATCAGTACAAATACATCAAAACAAAAAATGTGTAGTATGTTGTCGAAAGTTACAATGCAATCCAAACTTCAATCCGTCAAAATACATCATATAAAATTAAATTCAAGTTATGTAAACAAAACAAGAAGTTACTGGATTACAAGGTTGGCTTAAAGAGAAGTAAAATAAAATAAAAGATTTGTTTTTATAAAAAGAGTATACACAAGTAAATTGGGATTTGGGTTTGATCAATGAGATTACGCACATCCCATCCTCTATATAAGTGTGTTATTTATATCATAGTGGTTGTGAGTGTAAGATTGAAAACATATTATTGTTTACTCATGTGCACTGCACATATTAACCTCATAACTCATATGCATTGCACATGAAGACATTTTAGTCTGAAGACATTTTAGTATTTTTATCTTACGGGACTATTCTTGTATAATTATTTATTAATAATTATAGAATTAAGTTCGGTTTTGCTCCCTAAGATTTGACAAAAATATCATCCTTCAAAAGATTAAAAACCATCAATTTACCTTCAAAAGTTTCATAAGTTGTTTCAATTTAGTCCAAAAGTCTCAACAATATTTCAACTTGAATCCAAAATAATAAAATTTTTGGACTGAAATTAAAGCAACTTATAAAACTTTTGGAGTTAAACTGATATTTTTAATCTTTTGGAGGAAAATGGTTACTTTCATCAAACCTTAGGGAGCAAAATTAAAATTAACTCATAATAATATTATTATTTCTTGGGCTCACCTTCCTCGCCACCATACCACCACCCCAAACCACCACTGTCATCGTCGCCTGCCACCTTGCCGACCATACCACCACCACCATCGTCTAACTATCATCTAGCCAGCCCCACCCACTTAACCCTTGAGACTTAACAAATATAAACATCATGTTCTTAAATGGTATCCTGCATTTCAATATATCCTTTTAAACTCACCAAAACCCTAGTTTCAAGTAAGACAGAGAGAGAATGAGAGGGATATTCTGGTGGAGCGGTTGCTACGACAGAGCTCACAGTGGCGATCGGTCTCCGACGAGGGTGACATAAGGCTGTTTCGAGAACATGGAGTAAGTGATGAAGTTTTTTGATAGGAAACAGCGGTAGTAGCGATGGTTTACAGTTGTCATCCACTTTCTGGCAGCATTAACAAACTCCACGAGTGGCGTAGAGATGCTGCTCGAAATGGCTTAGTAGATCTAGGATGGTTATAACTGCGATTTAAATGTCATATTTGCCAAGAAATGAGAAGGGGTTGTGGTGGTGTTGCAACGACTTTTGTTTAAGGGCGAGAACTGAAGATGTTCTTACCAAGAAGCGGTGGTGGCTAGCGATGGTTTGCTGAGAAGTGTCGCCGGAAATCTACTTGCGGTGGTCGCCACTGATGGCCCCGAGAATGAAATTAAGGCTTAAAGAATTTAGGGGTAAATCAATATTACAAGAATAGTCCTTTGGTAAAAAAAGACTAAATATCCTCGTGTGCAGTGCACATGAGGTGACTTAACTGAGACAGTTAACTTCCGTTAGTGAAAAGAACTACATCCGTAACAACTTTTCACAAAAATGATATAGAGTGTATTTTATTCAAATAAACCAGTCCATAATTCGGCTTATTATAAAGAACAAAACTATAATTCGGGCTATTATAAAAACCAAAAATTGTAATTTATTCTCTTTGTTATAAACTACCACACATCCAATTTTGTGTACTACAAGCACTTGCAATCTAACATCATTTTAGGAGAAAAACTACCTTTTAAGGGATTCAAAATTCTAACATTTCACATACTCTAAAGCATGGTTGTAAAAGTCATTAGGCGTTGTCAGGTCGGTCGACTAAGAGTTGCACGTACTCGATCTAGGCAGGGAGTACTCGGCCTAGGCGGGGAGTACTCGGGGAGTGCTCGAACATGATAAATTATAAAGAAATTAATTTTTGAGAAATTATATATGTCAAATATCATAAGTTTGTTAATGTTTATAACAAAATACGTGAAAGTCAATATATATCAAAAGAATATATTCAAATACTATAGTATATTAAAATATGATAATTATTTTTTCAATATGTATACACATAGTAATTATTTAATACTCATCTTTCAAAGTATATTAATGAAAACAAAGAAAATACAACAAGAATTGATGAAAAATAACGAAAATCAGTGAAAAAACAGCAAAAATCCGAGTTGGGCCAAGTAGGCCGAGTTTGATCGAGTTTCTTAGAGTTTGACAGATTCCGTGTAAGTCTGACCGAGTTTAAGAAAAACGTCTCGACACACTTCCAAGTACCAGGTACTCGTCGAGTACTCGGCCGCCTAGGCCGAGTTTTACAACACTGCTCTAAAGCAACATTATAACTGTAGCAATCATTGGTTAGGATTTGAAAATTTTAAAACCACATCAAAAGTTAATTAGTTTCTTAGAATGATAACCTACATGCATCAAACCTCCTAATAATTCTACATAGTAATTAAATTATACCAATCCATTATACACGAGATTCACCCTTAACTTTAAAAGTTTCGTTACTTTAGCTTTTTTGTCACTAGACCTAACCTTCACCTTCACGCAAGAATAAAACCTACCATAAAACTCGGTTTTGAACTCAAAAGTGAAACCTTTCTGTAAGAGCATTTACTAGCTTCCCATCTCTATTCTTATATTTACATTAAAAATACTACTTTTTACTTTCTTTCAATCAAATAACTTTTTTATACCAATGATCCTTAGCCTGAGGTACCCATGATGTGTAAATAAGGGAAGGTCATGGGTTCAAGTCTCACTCTGAACAAAAATACTCCGAGTTGAGCCAGTGTCTTTTCTCAGCAATGAGTTTCCTCCTGAGTAGAGTTGAGGGTGTGGTTCCGACTAGAAAATAGATAGATGAGTCCGATTAAGATAACACTTATCTTCCGATTAAAAAACCTCCGTTAATGCTCTAATAGAAGTTGTATAAACAGAAGGGTTTAATTCACCAAGAACAGCAAAACCCAAGCTTTACCAAACCGAAATCAAGACTACAGGTGGGAAAAATTCAAATCAAATCAATCATAACTTCTATCATCTCATCTTCCAATTCCAAAAACTCCAACACCCACTTTTGATTCACATTTAAAACCCTAATTTTCACCACTTCGTTCTGATTCCCGCTTAAAACCCTAATTTCATCCCCAATATCATCATCCAACAAATTACCAATCGTTTTCAAAGACCCACTATCAAGTTCCAATTTTTACAGATCAACAACATCGAACCAATTGAATAGATTCTTATATACGTACTATATCTTCTTACTTTCACATCTGCAGGTTAGCTTTTGATTCAAGCATGGAGCGATTTAACCTTCTAGAGGGCAGTGGTTCGTTTAATGATCCTACGATGCGAAGTGATCGTGTGATTCAGGCGAAAAGTGGAGGAAAACATGTGGGAAATGAAGAAAAGAAGGCTGCAGTTCATGAAGAGATCAAGAAGGTGAATCAGCTTCCTGCACATAGCAGTTATGCGACTCATCGGATGAAGGTGCTTAATAAGATTCTGCAGCTTTTGTCTGTTCAGGTATGGAGATGAAAGTTGTTTTATGGGGGTAGTATGTTGATTCAATTGCAAGTTTTTGGTGAATTAGTGAAATGAATTTGCAGTGATTTACATATCAACTTTATAATTTCAAAATTAGGTTTCTTGGGTTTCCAAGGCATTTTAGGCATTTGTATTCAAATATGTGGGATTAGGTAGTTGAAGATGCTAGGCGCACTCAAGGTGCAAAGGGTGAGTCTGTTGCGTAGGCGCAAAACGAACCTTTTAAGCAATGGGCATAGTGTAAACATTTCATGTTTAGGGGCTTTAGACATGTTTTATAGGCTAGTTTCGGTTGGTTCCAGGCATGTTTAGACCATTTTTAGTTGTTTCAGACCAGATTTTTTAAAATTTGCTGGAGTTTAATTATGTGTGCTTTGATGGACACAAGAGATTATGGGTGTGCTGGGCTGCAAGCCTGCAACTAGGCGAGCGCCATGTATGGCTTTGACTATATAGTAATATAGATGTGGGAAGTGAACAATGCACATAACTTCCTGTAGATATGTTAGCATAGATTTCACGAAATTTCGTTTTATAGATTTTGATAGGGTTGTCTATTTTTGATACGACATGAAGCAATCAAGTATTTGGTTGTCATTTTTAAAAAAAGATTGTGTTCGTGTTTACCTGTTTAAAATTAGAATACAAATTATAGTCTATAAGGTCAAACGACCAAACCGTTTACAACTCATTTACATCCCGCCAACCTGTTTGACTCGCTTAGATGAATGGGTTACATGTAGTGTTGCAAAAATTGGGATTAATCGGAAATCGGCCCCTCACCCAGTAATTTTTGCTAATCGGCCAGTTAATCGCTAGGCAATTTTAATCAGACAATTATACAAAAATATGTGATTCCGGCGAACTTAAAAAATCCGGCCAAAAATTGGAAATTCCGGCTTAAACTTGGAAATTCGGTCAAATATGTGCATTTATATATAAAACTGAACTTTTTTATTAAATTTACATATGAAAAGGTGTGTATTTATATATAAAACTGAAAGTTATATATAAAACTTCCAATCCGATTAATCTTGATTAATTGCTAGTCTGTACTCCACCGCTCGACTAGCGCCTAGCGATTTTTACAACATTGGTTACATGGTTGTATTCGGGTCACATTATTTTAAGTGTTCGAATTAGGGTTATTTGATCTTTGATGCGAATACATATATGGCTTTTGTTAATGAACATCGTTCTAACAACCCGACACTGTTGTCACTTCCCTTTCCTAATATATTTATTGAAATTGAATACCCCTTTATAAGTATTTGATTTATAAATGTGCAATGCTCTTTGGTTTTAGGAGTAACTCTAAGCTTTAGCATAGCATTTAGGTGGTTCTATAAATTGATCCTCCAACCGATGTCATTGTTAGTTTTGTAAGACTTTCTGGCTTAATCATTCAAATGCATTTCAAAGAGTTAATATGCGGGTCTCTGTTGTCAAAAGCGTAAGGCGCGCCCCTAGGCCCTTAGGCGCAGCTTGGCATAGCCTTGTTTCATCGCTTCAAAAGCCCCGGTTCTAGGGGCTTAGGCGTATACTCCGGCTAAAATTTGGCCAAAAATCATCTGAAACAATCACACTAGCCTTAAACAAGCCCGGAATCAACCTAAAAAGCATAAGACATGCCCAAAACCTATAAAATGGTATTTTCTATTATGCGTATCGCTTAAAAAAGCCCTTGCTTTTTAGGTGCCCAAGTCTAAGGCTCACACTTTGCCCCTTGAGTACACCTCACGCCTTCGGCCTTTGACAACTATGATGTGGGTAAAAGATGCAAGAATTATAGATTTGTGATAGGCATATTGACATGTTAGTTTGAAGTTACCTAAAAATCTATTTTGTATGATATAGATGCATAATTAAGCACTCAAACATCATAATGTCAACATTAGAAGCATAAGAATCATTAATGGTGAATGAATAGGCCATGAAAAATTTACACCAAGGCCAGTCGTATTTCAAAACGACATTTTAGCCCACACAAGTATCATTATGGATCATTTGTTTTTTGTTCTTTTGTGCCCAAATTTTGGCTAGAAACCTGCAAAAAGTTTGTAAAAAGACTAAAAGTGCCTCCAGTAATGTTTAATATGTATTATACATTTCGTTTATAATTAGAACAAACTTAAGCATATCAAGCCTAATGCGGCAAGTCCTTGTCTCAATTTGAATTTTTAAGGAAATTTTTGTCTCATGGCAAGTCTCTTGCCAGAACGACATAAACGAAACCAAATTGATATGCGGATGGCTTGTAATGATGTTTGATATTTAGGTGGCCTTAGTGTAATGTGTAACTTATATTTTGTTCCATCATTTAATACTTAAATATAAAAGAAGGTGTTCAGCACATAACCAATTATAAGCAAGAAACTAGAACCTCATTAACGCATGTAATTATTGTTTTGACCGTGATACATAAGATAATTTTATAGGGACATACCAGTCTTTCTTCTCTCTCCCACCACGTCTTTAAAGTATCACGTACAAGTGCTTATGTGGTTTTTGCAGTTATTTACTGAGAATTGGTACTGTAATAAACACGCCCCTACGAAACAAAAATATTAAAAATGGGTAGTTGTTTGTTCAAATAACAAGATCATCAAAGATTGGGAAAAGAATTCTAAAAACAGGAGTTGAATTTTTATTTATGCATATAACCTGATGACATTTTTCAAGTATTTAATATCTTCTGACTGCTTCAGATATCTTATTTCATTTTCTAATAAGTTAGGTTAACTTATATGATGCATGTAATTGATGATGTTTTTTCTTATACATTCAGAGGACTGTATCACAAGATGAGGAGCTAGAGCTGCTTTTTGCAGGGCTTTCAATCTGAACATATCCGTCGATTGGCCTGGCCGAGCATCAGTCAGTTACCTGAAAACGTATCCCAATCATAGTTGTAAACAAATAATAAACATGGGATTTTCACAGTAAAACAATCTGCTGACAGAAACAGTTACTTGTTAGTATTGTTAATACATCTCAGTAGTTCTTGTATATTTACTTCCTGCTCGTATACTCGTGCTCGGGTTTTGTTTTATGGTAACAAATGTTGTGGCTCAGCTTGTGAAGGACTGAACATTGGCAACAGTTGCTGGTGAATGTAGGATATTGTGGAACCACCATTTGATCTAGTGAACCACCATTTGATTTGAGGCAACTCATTTGGGGTTTACATTGGTTGAAATACAATATGTTTTCAAGTTTATATTTGGAATATAAAAAGGTAATTCGAAGTGAGTTTGGTTGAAATACAATACGTCGTTTGTGTTTGTCTACGTTTGTGAATTATTCGTGTAGATTTTTAACAAACAAACATGAACAAACAATAACATGTTCATTTTCCTAACAAACGAACCATAAACAGAAAAATTCATTGGATCAACTGTTAGTGTTCATTTTTGTGTTCAAAAGTTAAATGTACAAGCATGAACATACCTTCGTTAGTGTTTGTTCAGTGTATTTACGAATTTAAAAGGTAATCTGTGGGTTTACTTATCTTATTTAAGCATTGAAATTGTTATAGTGTGTTCTACATTTGTGTTTCATTTCTCTAATTTATAATAAAAAGCTCATAGTCATCTTTTTGAAAAATTGGTTTCCTGATTATGTTTTGCAATTCTTTGAGATGATTAGATCTCATATTTCTACTACTTTAGACTCCGTATATTTTTTTTCATGCTTGGTAATTTGTTAATATCGCTTATCCACGTAGTTCTACACACGCGCACACACAGACACACATACATATACGTATAAAATAATTTAAATTATTTATATGATATCATACGTATTTGAAACTGATCTAACCACCGATTCAAGACGAACCGGCCAGTCGAATCTCTCCAAAACAAACTGATTCAGACCGCATCTGTCACCCCTTCGATTCCTGGTCGGACCGGTTTGACCGGCCGGTCAAATCCGGCCTTCAAAACACTGCTACCTAGTAAGCAGTTATTTTTTGTTTCTGTGCTAAGCTACTATTGGTTCACTTTTGTCTTATAATATAATACCAACATCATTTGTGAACTTGTAGAAGATAAAAAGATATATATCCCAAACATCACCAATTCTAAACTATGTACACCTCTCATAAATAGGAAATTCATAATATAATTATATATTCCCGTAACATACATCAACACCAGCCCATACATACAATATAATCAAACAAGACAATGCAGATCCAAGCGTATTTGTTCCATCTTTTATTATGTATATATATTATTACCTAGCATATATAGTTTAATATGTATATATAAAAGACGTGTTATAAATACACTCATTGGTTATCGGGACACTCTCCTTTTCTCTATCTCTCTTTATATATACACACACGTATATAGAAAAGGATAGAGAGAGAAGGATGTCTTAATAACTGAAATGGATGTATCAATAATCAAAGCCTTTATTAATTAGTGGGGTTCGGTTTTTCTTTGTTGAGTCTCTGCATGAGGAGGTCGTAAAACTTGTGAGGATCAGGAAGAGATTTGGAGACGCTGTCTCTTTCCATGCAGCGTTTTACCCATAGAGCGAGCTTTGGACACTCTTCCTCTATCTTCATATTCCCAATCTTGTTCAACGTGTAAAACCAGACGCTGAAGGGAATCAGTGCGATGTCTGCAAACCCGAAGTTTTCCCCGATCAGATACGCCTTTTCACCGAGCTGCCCTTCTAACACCTTCAACAGATCAATGAACTCCTTTTTCGCCGCTTCTTGATCTTCTCCTTTTGTCATCCATATCTTCTTCCCACCCTCGTATATCTGATGATAGTCATTTCATAACACAAAACAAAACTTATTACTACTATATGTTATTACAAGATTTAATAAACTCGTGTATTACACGTGTCGAATAAATAAAATATTAGATATTATGAAAATTTAGTAATTATAAAAACGATCTTTCAAGATAAAATTTGATTAAAATTACGTATGAGTAATAGTATAAGTAATAACTATAATATTAACTTTTTAAACTTTTATTTTTAAACTTTTTTTTGTTTTTTTAAACATAAAGTAAACAATTTGTTTCGAAACAAACCGTTTTAAAAAATGTCATTTTTAAAAAATTTCTTATTATAACTTTCAATTTTAATTGTTTTTTGTTTATAAAAATTACTTTGTAAAAACATCAATTTTGAAATATTTCATATTTATAAAAAAGTTTGATGTTCTTGGAAATTTCTTATTTTATAATTTTTTTTCTTTAGAACTAACATTAAGAAAAAAGTGTCTTTCTTAATTTCTTTAAAACTATTTTTTAATCTTTCTTAATTTCTTTAAAACTATTTTTAATCTAATAAAGAGTACAATAATATTACTAGTAATTAAATTAATTATTTAATAACAGAGAGAAATGGAAACATTTTAGTGAGGATGAATGTGGTAAGATAAGATACGATTACTGTTAATACATGTGATGTGATTGGTAAGAGATGTAAGAAATTAACGGACCTTCTTGTCGACGAAGTCTGCCCAAAACCTAGCCTGAGCTCGTTGATATGGATCCGAAGGCAACAGTGGCGGAGATGTGTGGTGCCACGCCTCGTCTATGTATTGGACAATGATGTTGGATTCGCATATCGGTTTGCCACGGTGGATGAGAACCGGGATTTTTTTGTGAACCGGATTCATCTCGAGAAGAAGTGGGCTTTTGTTGTCTAGGTCCTCTTCTTTGTACTCGTAGCGAACGCCCTTTTCGGCTAGAGCAATTCTCACCCTCGCACCGAACACACTGATCCATAGGTCTAGTAGTACTACATCCATTGATTCAAGATTCAAATTGATTAATTGTAACAACTATATATGTATGTAGTTGATAAGATTAATTTTGCAATGAATGTGAAGTGAAGTGGTGGTGATTGGTGCTTATATATGCATTAGTGGTACTCTAGTATTTGAAAGAAGTTTGAAGAATGTCCTCAAGGATTCCATCGTGAATATAACTTGATGTCACAGCTTACGCCATCTTAACTTTAGACAAAAGTCACTTTCGTCATCGGTTCGATTTCTTCTTTCTTTCTTGGGTGTTGCTATATATTCACTTTATATATATATATATATATATATATATATATATATATATATATATATATATATATATATATATATATATATATATATATATATATATTAGTTAGACATCTTGTATTACACGGATTAAAATAAAAAAAACTATATCATAGGATATTATATATAATTTAATATATATTAAAGATAAGATATTAATGATAATATTATATATAACGAATGTATTTAAGTTATAAACAATAATATATGAAAAAATATAATGATAAGACAATTATGCTATTAAAATAATTGAAGTTTTTATTATGAGTGATTAATAATAAAATATTAAATATAGTTACAAACATAACATATTATGATAATGATCATCGAATCATATATATAGTAGGAAGAAAAAAAATTTAATCCGTAAAATCATGCACACCAATTTTAAAATGAAATGTATGTTTATTATTTTTAAAAATTTATTTTAAAAGAGATGTAATATTATAAATATAGAAACTATTAAAAAGTAAATATCAAATATTTATTACTAATAATAAAAATAATTGAAATATGTTAAAAAGGTAAGAATTATAGAGGGAGAATTAAGCATATCTCCTTACAAACTTAATTAATTACATATATATCAAACTCAAAATTATAATTACATATATCTCATTTCTTAATAAAAATTTACATAATGACACATATATCCTTTTTAGATAATCACTTGCAACCAAAGTTTTGGAGACCGGATCGGACCGGCCGGTCCGACCGGTTCGACCGGTGATCAGTCCGGTGGCTGATCCGGTCTGCTATGGATCGGTTTTGAGAGGTCGAACCGGCCGGTTCGTCCCGAACCGCTGGTCGGACTGGGAAACCGGACCGGTTTGGACCGGTTTTTGGTTTTTTTTTATTTTAATGAGTAAAAACAGGGTGTTAAACCATAAATTAGTACGTTGGATATACAAATATAGCTAAATCTATAACCTCTAATAAAGCAAGGTTTCTTTTGCCACTTGTTATTCTCTTAACCTATGTTTTTGTCACATGTCATTTTTCTAGACATCAACAAATCAATTTTCTCTTCAAAAGTGTATTATAGTAATTTAAATACTCATACAAATTTATCTCTCTTATTAAAAATAAGTTTATTAATTGCTATGTTTCTCTCTCTTATTTAATTTTTCTTTTAAAATCAAAATATCTTTTTTTAAATAGATTTTATGAAGAAAATTAGAAATCACATCTTTTAATCAAAATCTAAATAACAA
The DNA here is from genome assembly GCA_025215565.1 of Flaveria ramosissima. NCBI lineage: Eukaryota > Viridiplantae > Streptophyta > Magnoliopsida > Asterales > Asteraceae > Flaveria > Flaveria ramosissima. The sequence goes on from CM046031.1 coordinate 4,276,295, forward strand.
GAAACTAAAGTTTTATATAATATGAAATTTTCTAAAACACTAAACATTTTTCAAACAAAATATTCTAAATCGTTTTGTTTTTAAAAAAATTATAAACAGGTGAAATATTTTAAAACAGTCTTATTAAAACAACTGAAATAATTACAAACCATATTTTTTTAAAAACAAAATTTTTATAAAAAAATATTTTTATAAAAAATCTTAAAACGAATGTTTAAAAATAAAACTTTTAACATAAGAGAGTTAAAAAAATGATATAGTTGTTTTATTTCTTAAACTAAAGTATATATAATTTTAATTATATTTTACATTATAATATTATACTTAAAGTAGTTATTTATACGTAATTAATATCATATTTTATCTTCAAACATATTTTATAATGCATAAGTTTTTATTAATAATTATTTAATATATATTTATTCAATCCGTGTATTACACGGGGACTAACCTAGTTTTATATATAACAATAAAATACATATATAAATTATTTATATTTAATTACATATATAAATATATATAAATATAGTTAAACCCGGTCCAACCGGTCCGACCACGAAACCAGTAAAACGTCCGATTCGACGTCCGATCCGGTTCTGAAAACATTGCTTGCAACTCTCCAAAATCATCCTACAACTCTCCACAATATGTTTTTCTCTTTCTGTTGCTCCCAAACAACCAAGATTTCTCCTAGGGGGATAGCCTAGTAAGAAATCATGTGAACAAAAAATTATTTGTTTATTATAAGTTACATATTTTTTTACTTGTGATACACTTATACTTTCCCCTTTAATTTTCACATGGATGTACTACAAGCGTAAATACGTTGAACCATACACACGCCGTGACGTGTTAACTCGTAAAATTTAAACCGAAATATAAAATGATAATTTTTTAAATATGAAAAGTATAGGAGAACAAAGTTGAAAGTAATAAAATGTTAAGCCTAATTTGTAAACTTGACATTGACTTAGAATTAGACGTACTTACCACGAAAACAATTTTGTTATCTCAATAGGATGTCCCTTTTCCTGAATCTACTTATAAACTTAATAACATTATTTAACAGGATGTTCCTTTTCATGAATCTATTTAACATTATAAACTTTGTTAAGCAGAAACTAAACACCACTAATCATTAATTTATAACATCTTTAGACTCATCTAGCAAATCCTATATATTATCATCATCAATCCCTCCTCTAGAGAAAGAAAAGGACCATTTCCAATACTTCAAGCTTGAATATGGTGTATAATCATGAACACTAAGATGAGAAATGAATATTACCTATTTTGTTTCGTAAGTCGTAGATTGAAAGGCGTTATGGATCCGTTGTGTGTTGTTTGGTTTGGAGACGGTTGGTGGTTATCTTCGATCAACAGACGATGATATATTGGTTTGTTTCGACCATTGTCAGGAATCCTGTTATAGACCTTTGGGAGTTCGTGACCTCATAAAGCACGTAAGATAAGTTGAACCATTACCCGCTATTTATAAGGTTGACACATGAATAGAAACAGTTGAGGGAGTGAAGGAGTGAGATTGAGTTAAGAGTCAACTTTAACCATTATATGAAACAACTAAATAATACCATAAAAATTATTTTGAGCCATTATTATTTTTATATTAGTTAAAACAATGATTTGAGATTGATATTTTATAAAGTATTATCATCCTCTATATATCTATACTTAAGGGTTGTTTGGCAGCCTCTTAATGGTTCAGATGTCTGAATGGTTCAGGACTTAATGGTTCAGACTGTTTGTTTCGCGAGAAAATGTCTGAATGGTTTAGACATTTGCCTCTGAATGGTTAAGAGTTATACTAATGCTGAATGGTTAAGAGGTCTAATGCTGAATAGTTAAGACCTCTTATCTGAATTGGTTAGACATTTCTTTTTGAATAGTTAAGAGATATACTAGCTCTTAATGGTTCAGACCTCTTAATGGTTCAACATTTAATAGTTCAGACCTCACAGGTTCAGCACTTAATCATTCAGAAGTTGCCAAACAACCCCTTAGTAATTTTTATTACAAAATATTAAATTTATATCTTTATGATTTATTAAATAATATGACATAAATTTGTTTTATAATTTATAAAAATTTATCAATTTACCCTTTAATCTAAACGATACAACGAGCGAGTCAATGAGCTAGCTCACGAGCGAGCTAAACGAGCGAGACACGAGCCGAGCTGACCTTGGCTCGGGCTCAGTTCATTAACAAATTGAGTCGAGCTGGGCGGACGCGTTAACGAGCTATTTGTGAACAAGTTTCGAATGAAATACAAGTCTCAAACTTTTTTTAAACAACAGACACACAAACCTACACGTTTAAACTCTCACTTTTACAATGTAAAAAAAAACATCAAAACTTCAATTGGCTTATAATAATAACTAGTGTTATTCCACCCCGCGCGTTGCGCGGGGATTCGTTGGATGTTGTTTTCATGTCTCGAAAAAACACTATAGGTGGCGAGCTGAAAACAAACATATAAAAACATATAAATAGTTACACAGGTTAACAATAGCTCTTCTCGATATAACGGAACAAAACAAAATTTAAATAACAACGATTAAAGGTTTACAACACATGCTCATAACAAATAACATAAGTTAACTAACTTGGTCTCTTAAAAACTATGGAGTAGTGCATATTAATTCTTTTCGATGATTCTGAAATACTACAACTGTAGCTCACATCTGTGAAATATATTCAAATCTGAAAGCTTTAGTATATCTTGTTATGACTATGAATCCTATATCTAATTGAATTTTATCTTTAGTTTATGTTGTTTTTTAACAGATAGAACAACATGCTGATCTTTTTAAGAGATAGAACAGTACGTAGTTGACAATATGATGAAAACCATGATTTAGTAAGTTAAAAGTGATGTGAAAATTAAGGAAAAAGAGACGAACTTGAAGATTCTATCCAGGAAGTGAATCTTTGATGACTTATAGGTGAACCATAGACAAACCAATCAAGATGAAATCAACAAAACCTGCACGTTATACATTTGAACAAAGAAGCATCAAAAAATTGCAAATTAACAATATGGTTCATAATTTAATAAAGAAATAAGCTAACAATCGTGCGACGACCTTTACTCTTCCATCCTGGGAAGATATTTTTCAGAAATAACAATAAACCTTAGCTACACGAAGCAATACGGATAAAATCAATAAGCTTTGATTTTATGGTGTTCATTATTCGTTAAACTTGTACACTTCTTCATAGATTTACCATGAAATTATTTGCTAATGTTAATCATTGAAAAAAATAAGATTGATATGAATGATTATTTAACCGAATCTATGAAATAAATAGAGACAACAACCTATAATGACAGAGATAATATGAGCTTTGAATAGCGAACCGGATTCTTGCCAAATCCACTTCAATGGCACCTACATATCAAAACACTAAAAATGTAAGTAGTCTATGAAGCAAAATATTGTTTCATAGAACACACATCTTCAGTTAAGTCTTATGCAACAAAAGGCATATAAATCATCACAAACATAACATCAACGGTGAGTGTAAACAACTTCAGCGCAAAACAGATAGAAGGAAGCAGAATACCTAATATGGTAAAGTGAGTCTTTTGAGATGAAACCTGATGAATGGCAAACATTTTTGCTTATGTGTAGAATTTGAGACCAAACACCATGAGTAATCAAAGGAGACCCAAATTAAGAACCTAAAATCCAAGCAAGCATACCCGATATAATAGAATCAGATGAATGGAAATAAAAAATTCAAAGAAAACATACCCAGTAGAGACTATGTTGAAGGAGAAGACGGAGATGCTACTGCTACAGTTTAAGAAGAAATTGTCACAGCGATGAGCACGTCAACATCAACCAACATCTGCTCTTAATCATTAGGTAAAGGCAAACCTCTATAAGCCTGAGCAAAATGTCGACACCTGTGACTCCGAGCAACAGCTCCTCTTTAGATCGGTTGCTCGTCTTCCTCTCCCACATGAGACGACGAACAATTAGAAGTATAGAATTTAAAATCAGATCCTCAAACTGAAGTTTGCAAGTCGTCTGGCCACTAACTGTGCGCCGCCATCGAACCATCTCCATCGACGATCGCTGCCGAACCATCTCCCACCGCCGACCGCCACCGCGACTGTTATCCCAAGAAACAGCCGTCAGAAGCCTCCCATTCACCGATTTTAGCCATGTTTTTCCTTCATATCTCTCTTTTTAATGGTACAAAAGATAGAGAGTACCAGTCCTGATATCTTCTTTCTCTTTTTTTTTGCTCTTCAGTCATCCCTACGCGTGTGATAAGATAAAAGACGTGGCAGGAACACGTGTTACACACCCACCGATAAAATACTGTTCATCTAGGAGACGTGTCATGCAACAACCAAAGGAATATTGTTCGTAAACAACAACCAAGAGAAAACTGTTTTGAAACTGCATTTTTAATATATAGGTTAATAATATTAACCAGTGACAGCAGATATCACAAACCACCAACACCACTCGCACATCCATCAATCTCCATGGGCATCTGGAACCACCTCCGGTCGGTCGCCGGCCGGTTCATCCACCGCTCCTCCGCCGATCCAACCACCGGTTCACCAAAACCGGTTCTCGAATCGCCTGATCCGGTCCGCAGAGAGACCATTACTAGAGTTCTCACCGGATTCAGCAAGTTCGCAGTCGATTCCGCTGTTTATGATCCTCTCAAAGGTTAGTTTTCGTTATGTAAAGCTGTAGGATTGTTGATGGTGATGTTGTTGAATCGGAATTGGAGGTTTTTGCGGATTTTAGAGCTTTTGACTCTGTTTTTGCTTCATGTGTGTTGGTGTGATTGTGTTTAGGAATGTGGAATTAGGATTAGTGAACGATTTGCTTCATCGATTGGCTTTTGATTTGAGGTTTGCAAGTTCAGGTTTACGAATTACATAGGTTGCTATGCGTATCGATTCGTTTTATAGATTGAATTTCGATTGTAGGTTTACATATTCGACAGGTTGTTAAGTGTATCGATTCGTTTCACTGATGGAATTTCAATTTTAGATTTACAAATTACGCAGGCTGTTATGTGTAATTGTGTATCTATCGAATTTCATCTTTTGGTTTAGAAATTACGCAGGTTGTTATGTGTATCTATTTGTTTCACTGTGTAATTTTGATTTTAGGCTTACAAATTAGACAGTTGTTATCTGTTTCTATCGATTTTTCATTTAGGTTCACAAATTACACAGGTTGTTAACTTGTTATGTGTATTGATTCGTTTCAGCTTAATTTTTGATTCTTAAGTTTACAAATTACACAAGCTGTATACAGATCCGTTTCGCCTATTGAATTTCGATTTTAGGTTTACAAATTACACTGGCTGTTATGTGTATCTATCGAATTTCAATTATAGGTTTACAAATTACGCTTGTTGTCATGTGTATCGAACTATCGATTCGTTTTACAGATCAAAACTCAAATTTAGGTTTACAAGTTACACAGATTGTTATGTGTATAGATTCATTTTACCGATTGAATTTCAGTTTTAGGGTTACAAATTACACATGTTGTAAGCTTGTTATGTGTATTAATATGTTTCATCGACTGAATTTCAATTTTAGTATTAAAAATTACACAAATTGTTATGTGTATTGATTAGTTTTACAGATTGAATTTCAATTTTAGGTTTACAAATTACAGGGGCTGCCGGGCTGTTATGTGTATGGATTCGTTTTACAGTTCAAATTTCAGTTTTAGGTTCACATATTACACAGGTTGCTATGTGTATCAACTGGTTTCACTCTGGTATTTTAATTTTAGGTTTACCAATTACACAGGTGTTATGTGTATCGCTTCATTTAACCTATCGAATTTCAATTTTAGATTTACAAATTACACAGGTGGTTATGTGTTTCTAAATGTTTCACTGATTGATTTTCAGCTTTTTGCTTACAAATACGCAGGTTGTTATGTGTATCGAGTTGTTTTGCTGATTGAATTACAATTTTCGGTTTAGAAATTAGACAGGTTATGTGTATGGATTCGTTACACAAATTATGCAGGTTGTAAGTTTGTTATTTGTATTGATTTGTTTCAACGATTCAATTTCAACTTTAGGTTTACATATTACACTGGTTGTTATGTGCATCCATTCGTGTCACTGTTTGAAACTTTGAATTTCAATTTTAGGTTTACAAGTTACTCAGGTTGTTATATTTATGGATTAGCTTTACTCATCGGATCTTAATATTTAGGTTTACAAATTACTTGTTATATGTATCAGTTTTAGGTGTTTTTTAGGGTTCATATATGGTTTTCGAATCGTTGATCATCCTCTTAACCCTGTGAAGGTGGGATGCAAGTGTATAGGGTAGTTAAAGAAGGAATGAAGGATCAATCCGCTCTAGAACCTGCAAGTCTGAACGATAAACCTCGACATACATTGATGATGGAGGAGATGCAAGCTCGAATGGAGAAAATGCGGGAGGATTTGCATATTATAAGACTTGACGATGAAGATTCAATCTTATGTGCCAAGGATTTGGATCCTCGTAAGGAGGAACCAGATGAATCCAATGAAAATTCTGCGCCTGCGAAAACTGATGTCAAGAAGGTTTTCATTCGATCGCGCTTATGAATACAGATCGGTTTGAGGATTGTAAAATACATATAAACTACAGGTATTAGATTGCAGTTTTGTTGTTTTAAGTTTCATCTGGTGTGGAATAAACACTAGTACTTTTCTATATGTATGTTAATGTGGTATTATAATATAAACTTGTCCAAAAACCTAATATTTAAGGGCTTCGCGTCCTTGATAATTCCCTAGAATAATATCCTGAAGCACACCTGACCAGTTACGATTTACTTGATCATGTTGTTAGTATTGATGGTATCGTATGTATACTGGTAACGAGTTCTCATAATCACATAAAAACCTAATTTAGGGATCAAACTACAATAAGACCAATGACGGTGGTTGTAACTTGTTAGATTTAGCAAGTAGATACAAAAGAAAATAAGTAAACAAAGTATTGTAGATATGTAAAAAGAACAGAAGAACAAGAAGGACGGTTGATGATTCGAATTAGATATGGCTTACGAGTTCTCAAAAACTGATTTATTGTTTTAGAGGAGCATTCGTCTTCTATAGTACAACAACCAAAACAGTTTATGACATCGAAGATGAACGCGCGAACATAAAATTACACCTGAAACTTGTATGTTGTATCTATTAAAAGAATTATCGAGTTGGTGTGTGTTTAAATTGTAATTTTTTCAAGATACCTTATTTATATATTCATATCAAAATAATACTATCAGGTCACTTAACTCTATTGAAAAAAAATAAAATTGTATTTGACGTTTTTTATAAAACTTAAATGATTTAGTGAAGAGTTAAATACTACATCTAATGAGAAGTTCATAACGGAGAAATCTATACTGTGAACCTAGTTTAGTCGTAGGGATGCATAGCTTGAAGATTTTAGTCTATTCTAACCATCTTTGTAAATGCATGAGAGTTGGAGTAAAACATAATTAAAGATGCCTAGTAAACTATTTTAAAGTTTATTAAGTTAAGTATAGACATGTTTCTACTCACTTTCTAACAATACTTTCATTTCAAACACATCACGGATCGGACGGTGACCCGGTCATCTTACTGGTCTGACTAGTTGGACTAGATTTAAAAACCGAATGTCATTATAATTATATATAAAATTCAATATAAGCATTTTATATATGTATTTTATAGTTATATATAAAACCAACCAACAATCTTATGTCGAATACTCCAATTTATCGTCCAATTCATCCGTTAAACCCATCAAAATCCACAAAACTAAAAATTTAAAAATCCGCTCCGTGCCGGTTCCCAGTACGACCACCAAACAGGTCCGAACTGTCTAGTTCCTTTGCTACAAAACGAACTGGATTGGATCGCATCGGACTGGTGGCCCCTCCTAAACCCGGTTCGACCGGTAAGTCCGATCTGAATCACAAAACACTTTTCATCTTTGTTTTATTATAGACACTTTATAACTAGTTGTGAAACTCTCATAATGAAGAACACAAACCCCTTAATAGAATTACTGATAATTATTTGTGTCTAGAAGTAGTAGAAAACCATTTTTTCCAACAAAGCCAAGAAACAATGTCAGCAACGTTTTCTCACTCTTTTTGATCATTACAAAAAGGGGATGTTACACAACCGGTGTAACCGAATACTCTCGAGCCGTCTTAATTTGAGCAGACGTGTTGACCCGACTATTGAATTGGATCAATGGTTTGATCAGATTTCAAGTTTTACCTTTTTATTGTTTTTCTTTCAAAATCTTATTAAACTGATTCGGTATTTTGTTTACAAGCTTAATACCTTGTTACACTATAAATCTACAACAAAAGAAAACAAAAGTTTTCTTATTCTGTTACTTTTATACCAAAGGAAAAAACTCAGTTTCTTAATTAGTTATATAACATATTAGTTTTTCTCCCCGTAGGGTTTAGTCACATTTGTCATTTTCATTCAAAAATGTTTTTTCTTGCATTTGTTTCTTTAAGTTTTGAAAAAAGTTGTCATTTTTATCAAAAAAATTTTAGCTCTATTGTTTTAGAATGTTAAATATTCATCGTTAAAAGGATACTTATGTAAATTTTCATATAAAAACAAAATTCTAATATATCTTTACATGCTGATGATAAAATTTCTTTCATGAAATTCATGTTTTTAGATGAAAATGACAAAATTTTCAAATCTTTGAGAGTCAAATGCACAAATAACATATTTAAATGAAAATGACAAATATAATCAAATCACAAGAAAAAAATGATAATTCACTTTAAATTTTAAATAATCTATACATCATCAGGTTTCTAAAATAAAACCTGTCTGTAGACCAATAAATCAATAATACATACTCACTTGTAAAAACATTATAAAAGATAAAGGTGAACATCACCCATCTTTTAATTACCTATATATGTTAATATTGATCACTGAATAAATGATTACACAAATAAATGCACACATAACATATAACAACAGTAAAACAAACACCATAAACCATTCAAACAGGAGTCTGATCTTCATAGCATCATCGTCCTCGCGGATTAACGAGCTGCGAAAACACTGCGCTCGTAGCATCTTCATCAGTGCCCGAGTTAGCCCCGTCGATCACACTCGTGCTGTTCTCATACGGCTCAAGGGGACTCAACGGGACCTCGGGAATATGACTCGTGCTGTTGTCATCAGGCTCCAGTAAAGCCGATGACGTTTCCTCAAGTTGTAAAGAATACTCCAAGTTCCACAAAACATCTCCCATCGACGGGCGGTCAACGCCATACTCCGCCAAACACTTCTCGGCCGTCTCCCCGAACTTCTTTAACGAAGCGGGGTCCACTTTTCCCGCGAGATTCCCGTCCATGATCTGGTCGAGCATGCCCTTCTTTTGCCACGTCAGCGCCCACTCAGCAATGTTGACTTGATCTCGTGGAAGGACCGGGTTCAGAGCCGGTCTTGAACAGATAACTTCCATTAACACGACCCCGAATGAGTAAACGTCAGACTTTTCTGTTAACTGCTGTCGTCTGAAATACTCGGGGTCGAGGTACCCGAAACTACCCTTCACGGCTGTGCTCACGTGGGTTTGGTCGAGAGACGGGCCCGCTTTCGAGAGCCCGAAGTCTGCCACTTTCGCTACGAAGTTCTCGTCTAATAATATGTTGGTGGTTTTAACGTCACGGTGGATGATACTCTGGGCCGCACCCGTGTGCAGATAGTGTAGACCACGAGCCGCCCCGATACAAATCTCGAGCCGTTGCTTCCATGACAACGGTGGTAGATCGGTCCCGTAAAGATGGCTTCTTAACGGGCCGTTAGCCATGTACTCGTAAACAAGAATCATTTCCGACCGTTCATCACAATACCCGATAAGTGACACCAAATGCCTATGTCGAAGCTTCGACAACATCTCGATCTCGGTCCTGAACTCCGCAAGCCCTTGTTCGGACCTCGGGTTGCCTCTTTTCACCGCCACGTGGGTCCCGTCTTCCATTGTTCCTTTATACACCCGCCCGAAACCGCCAACTCCAAGAAGCAGATTCTCATCAAATCTGTTTGTTGCTTCCATGATCTCTTGAAATGTAAAGTTCCTACCAAGGTTACATGATGTTAACGAGATGCAGCTCGCGGTCCCGCTTTTTTGAGAAACGTTTGACGTTTTCGTCACAGTGACCGAGTTCCCGTGTAACGGGAGTGGCAACCATGACGGTTTTTGCTGACCCGTTTTCGACCTTTTCGCCACGAAGCAACAGTAACATAACAGTAAACCGAGTAACCCAACCAAACCGCCTACAACACATCCTATAACCAGAACCAAAGTGGTTTTCTTGGTTTTCTTCGACGGAAACAAAACAAGATTCTCCACGGGCGTAAGCCCATCTAAGCTTCTCGCCTCGTTGCTGATCTTCATAACTTCAAGACCATTCAGAACCGCGTTTTTGTCTTCCGCAACACTATCCGGCCCGATACTTACAGTCAACGTGCTTAAACCACCAGACGAATTGCATACAAAGTCTTTGTACACTGGCACATCGAGGTTACCCGTCAAGCTGGATAGATCAAGATCAGGATAAGCATTCTCAGAGTTTATGAACAGATTGAACACGAGGGTGTTTAGAGACGTGCTCACGATATCACAAAAATGCGCGCGAACGAAGTAAGTGAAGTCAGGATCAACAGGAAGAACCCAAGTGATGTTGAAGTCCAAATCAGCAACATTAGCATCTCCCATTGTTTGAGCAGTTGCATACACCCAATTTGGTGCGATTTCAGGCGTGATGCTTTCGGTATATTTGATCATTGATGGGCTTTTTGAGACACTTGCAGCCGACCCGTTAACATGAAGATAGTTCTTATCATTTTCCCAAGTTCTTCCCAGTGTATCGTTTTGAGGGGTGAGTTTCGGGCCGCCCATATTCAAACGGTATACAGTCTCAAAGGCTTTATTCGAAAGACCGTTGATTGTGGTGAATGGGAATACAGAAGTGGCTTCATTTGGGATCAAGTAATCGGGGACAGAGACGACTTCAATGGCATTGACGAACGCGAGTGAATTGTTTGAAGGGATGAAGTTTAAAAGCAATGAATCAGAAGTCACATTTAAAGAGTACTCTTTAAACAGATGGTTTGAACTGTTGTAGGTTTTGAAAGTGAAGTTGTTTAGGAGGACAAAGTTTTCGGTTACTACAGTTAATGTAGCTGATGTGAGGTTGTGGCCCGGGATGGGGTAAAAGTAGAGGCGGATCCAATGGCGACCCGGTTGGTTGATTTTGAACTTGTAAGAGGTTGTTGTGGTGAACACTCGGGCTGTTCGGTGCACAGGTAAGGGGACTGAGGAGTTGGAATCAACTGCATTTGTATTCTCTTTACTGTTTAAAGAAACCATTGAAGATTGATCTGAATCAGGAATGTAGGTTTGACCAAGAAATGTGACATTTTGGGAAGAACCACAGGCAATTAAGTAGCTATCAACAGGAATGAATGAATCAGATGATGATGATGATGATGATGGATGTATATAGGCACAGGTGACAAATGTAAGAACTAAAGTAGTCCACTTCAAGAAACTCATTTCTTGAAAAGATGATAGCTTTAATCCACTAATTGATGATAATTTGGAGTTCAAGATTCAATCTTGACACAATTGAATGGCTATCAAAGGGTTTTGACAGTAAGAACTTAAAAAATCCAACTTCAAGAAACCGATCAAATCGCCTAATTGATGATAATTTGAGCTTCAAGATTCAATTTTGACACAATGAAGGCTATCAAAAGAATTCAACAGTAAGAACCTATGATACCCAACTTCAAGAAACTGATTTATTGAAAGCCTGTATGCTTATATCCCCTAATGGATGATAATTTGAACTTAAAGATTCAATCTTGACAATATCACAATAAGGACATAAGAAACCCAACTTCAAGAAACTGATATACTGATCATAATTTGAACTTAAAAAATTCCAACTTGAGTAAACTATTATAAAAATGATTAAACAGCAAGTACTCAAGTAGCCCACTTCAAGAAACTCACATTTAAAAAATACGAATGCTTCAATCCCCAAATTGTTGACAAATGAAGTTAAAGTTCAAGACTTTAAGCAACCCACTTCAAGAAACTCATATTCTTGAACATCATACCCTTAAACCCCCAAATTAGTGAAGAATCAACTTCAAAGATTCAAGATTGAGCCAAAAAAGGTTCAAAGATTTCAAGAAGCAGCAGTTCAACTCCAATGAAAATGTCAAGAACACAGAGATCTACTCAAAGTTTGAACAACAAAGATAAGATTGTGTTGAAGTTGTGAGTAGGGTTTTGAAACATAACAGATGAAATTTGGGGGAAAATAGGTTGATTTATGAGTAGTTTTTTTACCTCATTGAGTGGAAGATGAGTAGAATGGTGTGAACACCATGAAAACACTGTTGAAAGCTGAAGGCTTTTAGAAGTGAACAGCTCTTTACAGGCTGTGAGTATACACAAATAAAAGATGGATAAAAGTGTGGTAAATGTGGAACCCGCAACTAATTTTGATTGATGGTTGTGTTGGTTCAACACATGGGGTCTCAGTCGCTAGTTGCCTCTGGATTTGTGGCCATTATCCTTAAGCTTCTTTAGGATTTTCATTTTCGGTTTCTCGTAAAAGTTAAACTACTTCAGTTTAGTGATAACTAGAATTAAACCCGCGTAAGACGTTTCCATTGACGAAGCTTGAACACTTCTATAAAAAGGACGAGGGGTGAGATTCGTTATATATATAAAAATTTATATTATTGTGCTAAAAATATATATTACCGGACCAAAGATTAACATTACTGACGAAAAAGAGAGGGGGGGGGGGGGGGGGGCCCCTCCGGTCTTAATGAAGCTCCACCCATGTACGTTTCCTCTGTGAATTCCGTCACGTGTAACGACATTGATATTAACGTGATTTATTGCATAGAAAACGTATATAGTTATGGCAACTCGGTTCTAAAGAATGAAACATAGATAGAAAACGGAGTCGATTTAACTTGTGATGCTTGAAAAAATACTATATTTTGAATACAAACTCAATTTTAAAATAATGATTATAGATTTTTTAGAAAAAACTAAACAAACCAAATTAGTCAATCTGAACAGAAGTTAAGGAACGATAGTTAAAAGTTTAAGTTAAAGCTTTGTAGGTTAAAAGTGTAAATCATTATATAGTATGTGGGTCAAGTTGAAACGTTAGAAAGTTAGGGTTAGCTACATTTGAAGGTTTACATATTTGAAGGGTCAAGTTTAAAAGTTTATAAAGTTGTTGGGTGAAGTTGAGAAAAGTTTGTAAAATTGTAGGTCAAGGTTAAAATCAGGGCCGGTCCCGAGAGTGTTCGAATAATTTTCGGCCCTGGGCGAGTAGAAAAAATGTGCCCTATAAATATAGTGTCAATAACCAGTATGTTAAAAATCTAGAATACGACAATAATTCTTTTACCAATAAATAAAAGTATTGTAGCAAAATAATCTAATTTACTTACTTAACCGAACTGTAAGACTCTCCTAACGTTTTTTTAATTGAGTTTAGATTGGATCGACTAAACTAATTAAAATTTTAACGGATCCTAAGTTTCAATTGATCAAGATAATTAAATTGCTATTGGGTTTATTAATTAGTTTGTTAATAATCTATAATTGTTTTTATATATACATACAGTATAATGTTAAAAAAAAAAATTGGGGCTCTGATGAGATTGGGTCCTGAGCGGTCGTCCACCCTGCTCACCCTCAGGGCCTCACATGGTTAAAATGTACAAAACTAAGAGGTGAAATTAAAAAAGTGAAGGTGATCGGCAAATTAAGAGTTCTATAATTTGAACTTTTTAAGTCATGATTTGCAAATTTAAAATTTTGATTATTGTCAAAAATGTACAAGTATAAATTAAAATTAACAAGAAAATATTATTGTCATATAATAACTTCTTATTATACATACATTCATTTAGTAACATCGATTTCATATGCTACCACTTATGGCGTTTTTTTTCCAAACTACCTCACATCAATGTTTAAAATAAGCCCTTTGATAACAATGTTTTAACCAGCCCCTTTTACTATATATAATATATGTTTTTAACTTATTAAGTTTTTTACAAGTTGGAGTTATTTCTTTAATAACTTTCGTTACTTAATATTTTCTTTGAAACAGAGTTGTATTCAAAATAGGGTAACTTTTTTGTATCGTAGGGGATGATTGCCGGTAACGTGCTGGTACCATGGATAATGAGACTGATACGGACCGCGTAACATCTGTATCGTAATGTAGTTTTTTTCTATATATGTTTTGATCCTAGAATTTAGTAGCGCGAAACCTCATACTTTTGTTTTAGTAGTTAACCACTTTAATCGTTGCAATGTGCGTAATGAAGTTCAAAAACGTGTCGCATCTCGTTGGCTTAATTTCTATTTTCATGGTTACAAAGTACTTTTTGAAATTTATTTTATTTGGTGATATTTTTCAACAAAACTTACAACCCCTTCTCCAACTAGTATATTGCCAACCTTTGCAAATCAATCCTCAAAGCATTCACAATCCATTTCTCATTCTCATCCTTATAATTACATTAAACATCACTATTTTTTCTTTCTATTTTTTAATTAAATAATATTTTTCATACATTTATCATTATCTTTTATTTCTCATTCACTTATAACCACTTTTAAAAATATTAAAAAATTTAGAGTAAATTACCATTTGCATCCCTGACGTTTTCTCATTTTAACCACTTGTATCCCTGCAGTTTCAAATTCTCGATTTCCCCCCTAACGTTTCATTTTTGTCACCATTTGAGTCCAAATGACTAACTCCGTTAAATTGTTCAGTTAACTCTTTATAGAAATGATTAAATTGCCCTTAAGATTAAAAAATTAAAAGAAATTTTTGTGGGACCACCCACTTCATCTTCTTCTTCTCTAACCCTCAAACACACATACTCTCTCTCTCTCTCTCTCACACACACACACACATATATATCTTCATCACCCACCACCATAAACACCACCACCACCACCACCATCACCACCACAACCTCCCCTTCACCACCACCGTGGGAAACTATCAGATAAACCCACACCACCATCACTGCCCCTCACCACCACAGTAGCAACCCATAAGGTCAACCCACAACACCAACACTGCCCCTCACCACCACCATAGAAACCCACCACCATAGCCTTCTCACCACCACTATAGCAATCTATCAGGTCAACCCACACCACCACCACCGCCCTCACCACCAACATAGCAACCCACCACCGTAGCCAGGGCACGACCATCGTATGCCCATCACCACCAACATACAACCCATAGGTCAACCCACACTACCACCACCGCCCCTCACCACCACGACCACAACCACCGTTATTTGTGGGAGTCGATCAACAACCAATCGCTGATACGCCGCTTCGTAAAAGGGATTCTTCCCCTTTTCTTGATTTGCCTGGGATCGTGGAGTGGGTCAATCAAGACTCTACAAACTCAAACTGTTGTTGGTTGATTGCAAGAAATAGGGCTTTGGTATGCCTGTGAATGTTGAATTTGATTCAAGCAAAATGAATTGATGATGTAAGGGTAAACATCTTGATACTTGTAAATGCACATGCAATTCATCTTTAATTTTTGTCATGGTTATTGGTATTATTATGAGTGTTATATGAGATACATTATATGTTGACAATCATTAACTATTGCTAGCCTGGCGACGTCATAGATTTATGGGCCTGACAAGCCTACTTGGTTAATCCAAGTACACTTAGCTAATCGTTTAATCTTGTAATCTGCCAAGGTTTGATTGTAGCTATATGTATTCTATAAACTTGCATAATTCATAATTGTTGACATGAATTGCTACTTGTAAACCCTTTATATAAATATGTATGTGTGAGTATTTCTATACCTCTTTTTCATATTTTTACACTTTGGGTGAAACATGTTACCTTATAATCATTGCACTGGTAAATTCGTTTGATTCTTGTAAACTCTTGGCAATTCACTTATATGTCGTGATTAATTGATCTTTGTAATTACCATGTAATGACGATTATATGTGCAATCATTAACTATTGCTAGCCTGGTGTCGTCATAGATCTATGGGCTTGACAAGCCTGCTTGGTTAATCCAAGTACACTTAGCTAATC
The DNA here is from genome assembly GCA_025215565.1 of Flaveria ramosissima. Classification (NCBI taxonomy): domain Eukaryota; kingdom Viridiplantae; phylum Streptophyta; class Magnoliopsida; order Asterales; family Asteraceae; genus Flaveria; species Flaveria ramosissima. The sequence goes on from CM046031.1 coordinate 4,292,499, forward strand.
GTATAAACTTGTAAACGTGAGAACTTGTAAACTGTCAAGGTTTGATTGTGCATCTGTCTTACATCCCTAGTTACTTTGTTCACTAATTTCATGACATGAATTGCCACCTTTTATATACTTATGTATTGAAAACTATAGAAATCTCACCAACATTATGTTGACCTTTTATTTTTAACATGTTTCAGAACACGCGCAAGTTTGATTGCCATCTTTGAAGCTTATTCACACCTAGGAATGGACCTAGTTAAATAAATGGATGAAAATGAAATATTTCTTTATGCATGTTAATTTCTTTATTTGAAACTTATGTTTGTAATGTTACCTTTGGAACTTATGAATAATATATTTGAGTTTATTAATAGCGTTATGTGGCTGTGAACGATCTTAACCCTCACATCTCGACGTTTCTGTCGTCAAGGTTGGGGTGTGACAATATCAAATTCGTTGTTGAACAAGACTGCATCGAAGACTCTTCAGGGTATTCGCATATGGTGGTGGTGAGGGGGAGGTTGTGGTGGTGTTTATGGTGGTGGTGTTTGGGGGTGAGAGAAGAAGAAGATGAAGTGGGTGGTCCCACAAAATTTTCTTTTAATTTTTTTACTTTTAAGGGCAATTTAGTCATTTTCACAAAGAGTTAACTGAACAATTTAAGGGAGTTAGTCATTTGGATTCAAATAGGGACAAAAATGAAATGTTAGGGGGAAAATTGAGACTTTGAAACTGCAGGGATGCAAGTGGTTAAAATAAGAAAATATCAGGGATGCAAATGGTAATTTACTCAAAAATTTATGAGGGGTGTACCGTGTTTCCACAAATATAAGAAAACACGGTACAATCTCATAAATTTTCTACATTTTTCACTCACAACCATCTCCTATAATATAGAGCACCCACTCACATAAAAATAGGAAACGGATTGTGAATGCTCTCATAGCCTACAAGACCACCCTAAAGGACCATTGTAACCTACACCATCGACCCTAAATTCAACTTCGTTTGGGTTCCCATGTCTGATTTGATATCAGTGCAAAAGATGGAGAAGACGGGGAAAACAAATGGATGTGAAGATGGTTTTCACGAAGACGACACATGAGATTTCCAGTTCATTTCCTTCTTAGGTGGGTGGGCGTGTGTGTGTGTGTGTGTGGGGGGGGGGGATCATGAACTGTTTTTTTAATTATGTGATTTAAATAAGTTTATATAAACTCATAACAAATATAATCATAATTTAAATAAATAAAAAAGGTTTTTAAATATATAAAGTAACATTTTTTTAAAAAAAACAACTAGGTTCTAACGCGCCTCTTGGTTATGTAATTAAGAATATTATTTGATTTCATTATTCTTTAAAATATGAATTCTAGCATGTGTCAAAGCCGCTTATGTGCTCAAAAATACATTAGTTTGAATACATTCTTGATTGTCATTATAATGTTTCTTGGAAGGTTAAAAAGATTTGTTTATTTAAAACTTTTAAATAGTTAACAATCAATACCACACTACCAGAGTCGAGTCGTGTGTCAATTGTTCAAAATAAAAATTCAAAACATGATAATAGCAAACATATCAATGCTACGGATCAACCGTACGTAAATTATCCACCCACCATAGATAATATTAATAATGACACAAGTCCAAAAACTCTAGTAAACTTCAACGATACCTACGATGTCAAGAGTTGTGCAAAAATTGACTACTTAAATTTTAAAGTGATAAGATGATTTGATCTATCGAAAAACGGTCAAATATTTTGAAAACAAACAAATGCTATTTTGGTTGATCATAGATTTCCCTCACCTTGGTTGTTCAATTGACATACTTGGGCCTAAAAATTTGAGCATATGTTATAATGCTAAAGCTCAGTTGGTTATTAAACTTCAACCATTTTATTGCGAGGAGATTTATTGTTTATCAAGCGACAAATCAGAGTCGATCACGTGATAGATTTCTTTTCTTTTATTTTAAGTTGTGATTTAATACGAATCGTTTTCAAGTAAATCACAAAACAAAAGGTGGTGGAGATGTAAACTGAGCATGGTGAATAACGTGGTTCGTTTCGAAGCTGGGCACCCCCTAATAATTTATTTTTGTTTGTTTATTTTTAATTTTACCCTTATTTATTCTTTTAATTTTATAGTTTATTTAACTAGGAGTTTATTATTTTAGTTTTAGATTTCTGGTTTATTTTCTTATTTTTTACATATAAGTAAGTTTTTTTTTAATTTTGTTTGTTTCCTTTTATTTTTTTATTTTTTATTCCTGTTTTATATAAAATTTTTAATATTTATTTTTTGCTTTTTTACTACCTTATATTTACCTTTTTCAGTAACAAGTTATTTTAGTTTATTAATTTATTTTGATCGTTTTGACTTCCTATGTTTCGGTTTAAATCTTATTTAGAGTCAATTCGTCACGACATAGAATTTTAGGTGAAAAAACCTCCACGACACGCAGGGGCTAATTCACTAGTTTACTTACCGACTTAAACAAAGGCTTTGTTTTTGCGTTTTATACATTAATCAATAAAAAGTTTATTGGCTAGGTACATATTAACAAGCTTAAGTTTAGGATTCCACACACTATGGTTAGGTTTGGCAATTGTTGTTCTTCCTATCGGATTGTGCATCCTAGTGTTGAGGTTGTAGGATTTATAAGCTATAAAATTATATAACCATCAAAAGCAATGGTGTGTTCTTAAACAAAAGTGTATTCATGTAACGACACATTGTTTGTCCTATATATAGTTTCTATCTTTAGAAGTTAGGACCAACACGCGTTTAACCAGGTAATTCCATTTACGACAACTACATGTATCTGCCCTTTGTTTTTGCCTACTCCAAAGGCAATCGGGAGAATTTTGTTGTTCTCATACGTAGTTGCAGCTAGAAACGTAGTATCCAAGTATGTCCGCTTACCAAAGGGTCAGTAGGAAATCTGTCACAAAAGGTGTAAATTTAATAATAAAATTCGAGGGTGTATGAGTTAACTGTCTTTTTAGCGGATGTTTGTTTAAGATGAATATCATCTAAAATATGATTAATTGACCATAAGTAGTTAGAACATCTCAAACTATCCCATAGTCCTATGTACAATGACATTTTTAATCAATTCAGTTTTAAAAAATAAGAATTAAGTCGAAAGTGACACCACGTGTGGCAAATAACATTTCAACCGATCTCATATCATTAGTCAATCATGATGTCTATTATCCGTTCAGGGACATCCAATAAATTGAAACGATACAGAGAATATTAGTATATCCCTAACGTAATGATGCCTTCCAAGATCTATAATAGAACAACATACACGTATCAAGAAAATATAAAAAGAATGAAAACATATGAATTCGGTTCTCTATACTTTCTAACTATGAATCTATGAAACATGCTATGATAATTATTGTATCATACATCACTCTTTATAAAACAACATATCACAATAATTAACTTTAAAATTATCGATAGGTTTAAGAGTGACATCACATAACGAACATCTGATTACCTTCTAAGATCTGCAATAAAATGAGATGTAGCAAAATCTAGTGGCGGTTAAAATGTCGACGACTTTGTCGCAACGGTTACACCTCGAATAGGATTCGATCGACCACTGGACGCAACGGTTAAACCTTGAATAGGATTCGACCACTGGTTTCATTCGTCGTATGTTATAAGTTTTATTAAAAACAAAAAAAAAGACAAAATACAACTGTAATATTAAGCTTTTGTTTGAATGAGGCATTTTGTGCTGGACTTTGACCCATAAATTAAAGAACAATTAATGTGGTATTGAAATAAAATTTAAAGCCATGACACATTGAGTGCCTTCATTAAATAAAGCCATATCCAAATGTCAAGATATAATCAGTCTAATTCTATCAATGATGTGTTACATGTTGTATTATTCTCTAAAGGTGAATGGTCTCGCAGTGGACTGCGAAGCAAAATTAAAAGTAGATTTTATGGTTGTGTGAATTGTCGTTTTAAAAATTATATAGAATTATGTGACTCAAATTTATCTCGCAATAAAATGAGAAGATCACTATTGTTTTATTTGACCGAACCAAACCTATAAAATGAACACTGACTTTTTTACATCAAAAGGTTATCTAATAACATGACGACATATGTCCCAATTACATCACGTTAGTGTAAGAATAAGCTAGTCTTGAGCCAAAAACTTGAAAAGAAAAACATCAAGAGTGTGATTCTTGTGAACAAATAAATAAAAACAATAACAAACCCTTGGTTGTTAAAACTTAATCTTTATTCTTTAGTAATACTTTTAAAAACATTAAACTTTAAGATTTTTTTAGTTGTGGTGAAATTCTAGTCGTCCGTTGAAATGACACCTAGGTAGGCATAGGTTCTGATGTTATATAGGTGCATTTTAGATGTCATGTGTGAATTGTAAAAAACTCATAATACAATGATAATTATTATAACTTAAAAACGAACAAAATTACTCTAAAATTGATTTATGTTATGTAGTTATTAGACCCTTTGTAGAACATGTAATTTGTAATTTTTCTAACAATATATAGTTCCTAAACGATGAAAAGAAAATTTCGGGCCCCTCTAGAATATTGGCCCTATGTGGTCATGCATCTTACACACCCTTCTTCATAAACGTCGATGTATAGGTGTAACAATCTAGTTATTGTTTTTTCTTTCCTGATTCGTTTTTGGTTATTCAGTTTTTGCTCTGGTTTTGGTTTCAGTTATGGGTCAGTTAACCGACACCGAAGTGTTCCGTGTATGTTGCATTAAAGGTATTATCTAAAAGCTACTTTTGTATTAGTCAAAACCTTCTTCCATGAATTGTTCTCTTAAGTCCTCTCACTACTCTAGTAACAAGTTCCTTGTGAAATAGTTCGTGTGAAAAAAAAAGTGTTAAAGGCTGTGAGATGATGATGATGCGTGCTAGAACGTGAGAGACGTTGTAATTCTATTGTTTTGTAATAACTGACAATGGCAATAAAAGTGGAAATTGCAAGTGTCACTAACCAAATTATATTATCGATCACTGAGTAATAGTTTAAACTATCAAACCCAAATTACCTTGATTATAAACGCAATCACAAAAAAACTTTATTCGGATCAAGCTTGTCACAACTCTCTAGTAAGCTAATTATCTATATATGAAAAAAGCAACTGCCATCAGCAGTTGCTTTTTGTTCTTTTTGAAATTAACCACATGGTTTTGAAACTTTTCATTATACTCCCCTGCATCAATTTTTTTACATATATGAGTTAAGAGAGAGAGAGGATGTGAGGGCCATCGGAGCCCGGCCGCGGCGGTGGTCTGCGGCGGCATGCATGGTCGCGTTTATGTGCTCCGCTCTTGGCGGAGACGGATGTTGACGGCATGTTTGGTCCTGTTTTTCCTCAGTCTCGCTGCTGGGTCGGCGGCGCCGTAAATAGGTAATGAGAAAAAATCCCAAGTCTTAATTGGACCCTCACAGTTTCCTTCTTCTGGGCTAACAGCTGAATTTGTTGGCCCAATAGCATGTTTTACTCCGTTTCTTGAGCTTAGTAATGACCTAGAGGTGCACAAACCGGGTTTAATTTTGAAACTGGATCGGATTCAACCCGTGTTGGCTTGTGGTCAAGGAAATCCAAACTGGGTTTGATCGGGTTCCGGGTCGGGTCCACCCCGATTTCGAGAGGGTAAAATGGTAGAACAACCCGTGTTTGAACCGGGTCGGGTTGGGGAGAACCCGGGTTGAAACCGGGTCGGCGACTGAAAGGGGGAATCCGGTTTGAACCCTGTGGGTTGTATCGGGTCCGAACCGAGTTGAGGAACTACCATGTTGAAACCGGATCGCGTTGTCAGATCGGGTTTTGAACCCCGGTTCTATGTGCAGCTCTAGTATGACCATCAAACCTTGGGACTCATCTGGTTTTGGGCTTGACCATTTTGCATAGTGGAGTTCTCAACAACACAATCACTTTGGACTTTCTAGTTTCTACAATATATATATATAATTTTAAATATTTGTTAACAAGTTTACTCGTGGATTCCGAACCCTAAAGCTACTGCACACGTGACATCTAACATGTTTATGGTCTCTGATGCAACACCATAACTCGGTTTAAAATGGGTTATTGTTGGTAACGCTAAGACTTTCTATTTATCATCATATTGGTCATTTAGTACTTGCTTTATCTCATAAATACTTGTAAATGCACTTATCGTTTTGAGTCTTACTAAAAATCTTTTACCAATGATTCAACTTGTTATTAATAATCTTCTACATTTCAAAAACATTACCAAATAAAATTATGAGATTTTGAAATCAACAACCAAAATAATTTGAGAATTGTGAATCTCTTTCAAATTAAAACTATAAGGGGTTCACATCAAATTTTTAATTGGATAAAACTCATATTACATGTCACAAAGTATGTGTTAAGAAAGTGATATAAATGTCTCTAAAAAAGACGATAATATGACTAATTCGCAGGTTGAATAAATCTGTGTATTTTTATATGTAATAACTAATTTTTTATGTAAGATGCAATTAGATACTTATGAATAATATTATTTTTTATTATTTAGCCTGTCTAATACATGAGTTTGTAATCTAGTCACCTATCTACGATAATCTTTCTAGAATACATGATAATTTCATTTATCCAGGGTATGAATATGGATTAGAGCATACTAAGTCATATAATTCAGGTGGAGCTCCTGTTACAGATCCACTTTCTCATATACTCAAGTTACTCAACGTTGAATCCCCAAACACATGTTTTAGGATACTTATTCCGTAAATGGTAAATTTACTTCGGATTGCCATTCTCCTAGTGATTTTAAATTAGGAATGATGTATCCCCAAAGAGGCAAATAGTGGTGACCATAACAATGGAATAGTTTGATACTCTGATTGTAAACAATTGTAGTTATGTAAACTATAAAATTGTTGCTATTCAGAGTAATTGTTGCTATTCAGAGTTAAGTAAAAACTGATGAATATGTGAAAATCATAATCTGATACGTGAGATGTGTGTAATTTATTGTACTTTAAACCATCATATAAAAATCCACATGACTATGAAATAAATTTAATAAATATTGAAGATTTAGTTGTGTCATTCTTCTAAAATGTATAAGTTATACAGATCCTTGTCATCACAAATATCCATGTTAAGAAACAATCATAGAGAGAAATACAAGATTCTATGCATATGTATATTACTACAACTAACATGGGATACTTGATATCTTTGATTGCACCAACTGCAGGGAGGAAGTCGTTGACTTTGACTGCTTTGTTATCGTTTTTCTTGTCTGCGAGCATCAAGTTAAGATATCCTGAAAATAAGATAACAATAAAAAATTAAAGGGAGTTCTTTAATGGTCGTGAAAATCCATACTAAAGCTATTTATATCTTATTTACTCAATCAATATAGGCATATAACATAGACTAACCGCAGATACCAAGTCAACCAAGAGCATGTACAGTGCAAGTGAAAATAAATTAGGAGGTGATCCTATGCTCATACGAGTCTGCCCCAGAATTTGATCATATTGAAGTGAAGTTCAAGTCCAACTTTTGAAGGTGATCCAACATTACAATCAAGACACCTGAAATTAACTTTCTTAAAGATGTGAAATTAACTTTCTTAAAGATGTTATGGATACAATTCCTAAAAGCAGGACAATGGTTTTCAAATCCTTCAACATGTGTATAATAGTGCTTATAGTATCTTACCCATTGGAGTAAAAATGAACTCTATTATAACAATCACATGGAGCAACTTAAGAATAAAGAACAATAATATGAATGTTAGATGTGTGACAGGAATGCAAAAAGAAAGTATTATAGACTTCAACAGATGGGGATTCCTCACAAATGTCAAAAGTTAGAAGCTCTGATCCCTGCATGAGAAAATAAAGGTCATCATGCTTGACCGAAACATTACACATTAATATTTTTAAACTTAATTGTTTATGCATAAAAACAATTACATTACCTATCCTTGATAAGAAATCAATATGTATAAAGTGTAAGTGAATATTTTAATCTAACTCTTGGAGTTTAACAAAATATCCCGAAAATACGCATTAACAATTACAAACCATGAGTTACTAAGCTATTGGCTGTAATTAACAATCTGTAATTAAAGTGGTAAAAAACTATAACAATAAACATAAGTTAATAAATCAAAGATGTTTAGACCTGTTGGGATGTTTTTTATTAATCAGTTGTTTCTAAAGAGGTGCCTTCAGAAGATGGTGACTTACTAATATTAGAAAACATAGTTACTCAATTCTTAAGATTACAAAGATTAAAACAGAACCATATACATAGAAACATATAAAATAGCATGAAAAAAGTTCATATATAACTCGAACTATGAATATTCAATTTCATACTTGTGAATAGAGTAATAAAAAATTGACCGGTAAATCCAGTCAAGAACATATTAATTTGTTGTTCTTACATCTATTTCAATGCAGCTTGTTGTTAGGTTTACTGATTTAAAAGGGCGGAAAGGTCATAATGATATAAAACTACAAGATGCAGATACACCTTATCTTATCTTTGCTCTATACAAATATTCGTGTTGTAATATCTACTTGCAGGCAAAGATTAAGGCATTCAAAGTTAAACAGATGTGAATGAAATAGAAAACAAATTGAATGACAGAGTAATATCTATATCAGAAATACATAAAAAACACATACAACAGATGTTCAAATCAACCCATACCTCATTGTCAGTTTGACGCAAGTTATAGAAAGAATCTGTGACGGAAACCCTGAACAAAAATCGAGATATCAAACTTGTATATAACCGAATGAGATGAAAATATTGAAATCAGAGTCAAGAGATAATCAAAATTCGACTAACAACATGCCTATTGGGAGGAAGTTTTACCAAAATTTTAAAGAATTATCTGGTGACCAGGTTTAATCATGTTTCAATCGTGGGTTAACCATGCGATATAATCGTTTGAAGATGAAAGAGGGATTTTCTGGAACTGACCTAGGGTTTCGGTGGTTTGTTGAAAGAGCGTGATGAATATCATGCGGGTCATTTGCATTCGGGTTATTAGACCCACCCGGATGAATGGAAGATAGGCGGGAAAATGTGGGGAGAGTGAATGTGAGGGTGCCATGTGTCAATAAATGTAAAAGATTATTAGTATAGATTTTAAGGTCTTTAATCTTTATAATTTATTTTTATGTGCGTATAAATTTAAATTTTAGTCAAAATCCATGCGTAAAAATTGTAAACTCATGACTTTGACGAGCAAATATGTGAATAACCCAAAGCTAATTAGACTAAAATTATAATTAATATATACTAATTACTTCGCATATATTGTTGTATTTTAATCATCAAAAGTTGTACACATCTTTTGTTTTCTTCTTTTTAACTTTTTATTTTATTTTCATTACTTTTACATCCTTTACAATTTAACCCATATAATTTTTCACTTTCAGCTTTAGCCTCCTAGACATTTAGTTTTTATAAATTTATGGTTTTACATTTCGGTCTAAATTTTGATAGTTAACACATTGTAACATGTGCGTGTGGTTCAACGTTGTTACACCTATTTTTTTCCGTTTAACGGCCCCGTCGCAACGTTATTGTTTTTAATGTTTTACGTTTCTGCGTTACTTTTCGTTTGATTATATTATTTTCTATTGTATCTGTTTTTTAAAACAAACATTTCCGGTGTTAATGGTCTCTGACGACAATGTAACATTGATGCTATTTGCCACGATTTTACGCTCTGCCGCACGATTTCACATCTTTTATAATTTAGCATCAATATTTTTTTACTTTCAACTTTGACCCCCTATACTTTTCATGTTTTACAAATTTTCCGTTGTATGTTTCGATTGAAATTTTAGAGTTAACACGTCGTGACGTGCGTGTGTGGTTCAATGTTTTTACGCTTATTTTTCCCCGTTTGACGACCCCTCGCATCGCGTTGGTCCTAGATTGACTTATTGTTTTATATGTTTTACGTTAAACCTGCGCGGTTCAATGTTTTTATGTCTACTTTTCGTTCGATTTTTTTTTGTATCTCTTTTTCAGTATGAGCTTTTTCGTTGTTCATGATTATTGACAGTAGTTTATCATTAGTGCTATTTGGTAAATTTTACACTCCGCCGCAACGCGAATGGCTAAATACTAATTTGTTTTATTTTTAAAAGTGGTAAACAAATATCAAGTGAGAAAATGTATTCTTAAAAGAATAAAACGCGTAAAACGTAAGAGGATGCGTCATGCATGTGCCATATTAGGTTCCAACCACTACTTTGACTAATGGATGTACGGAAATTCGGATTATATTATTTTAGAATACCTTTGTAGTTTGTACTTTATTAATTTCAAAATAAGAAATAGTCAACTGTATAAAAGTTAAAGTAATTACACATATCGTACCTGAGTTTTGTTCAAATTTAATTTTTCGTCTTTAAAATTTAAAAATTATAGGTTTAGTTCTAAGATAACGTAACGCGTTTCGTCCCTGTATCAAACGGCCGTTAAATTATTCCGTTAATTAGCTGGAAATTGACGATTTTACCATTTTTGTCACTGTGTCAAACACGTTTTGTCCCTGTGTCAAGCGTCAGTTCGGACAGATTTGGTGGTCAGACCGGGAACCGGAAATTGGGTCGAACCAGATTTTGGGTATTTTTTATTTTAATTTTTTGGACTTAATTGGGGTTAATGAGTGGATTAAACGATGAATTAGAGAGTTTAACATAAGATTATTGTTAAATATTATATATAATAATAAAATTCATTTATAAATAGATATATTGGATTATATATAACTAACTATATATATATAATGATGACGTTATTCGGTTCTTAAATTCGGTACGAATGTTCTACCAGTAAAATGACCAGTTCGTTGTTCGATCTGGTTCTAAAACATTTCTATTTTAAGTTTATCTTTAGTTATAGTATGTATATATATATATATATTATATGTAATTTAAAAATAGAATAATAATAATAAAATGGGTAATCTTTATGCCGAGACTGGATTTTGGGTATTTTTTATTCTTTTAAAACTTTTTGGTTTTTAATAAGTTTAACGAGTCAGTTGAACGATAAATTCGAGTGTTGGATATAAAATTAATGTTGAGTTTTATTTATAACTATAAAATACACAAATAATATACTTATATTGAATTATATATATATATATATATATATATATATATATATATATATATATATATATATATATATATATAATATTATGACACTATCTAGTTATTAAATCTGGTCCGATCAATTGACCAGTTTGATTAACGGTTCGTCGCGTGACCCGATTATGAAAAAAATGGTATTTCATGGTTATCTTCCTGTGTGTATATATTATGTATAATATAAAATTAAATGATACTAAAATGGCTATTCTTAATGCCGATCTTTAATTTTAATATATATTATTTCTATTTAAAATTATTCATGTAATAAATATGACAATATATACACACACTTATAAGTTTGTTTAAAGAAACTTAAATTTTAGGAAAGAAAGAAAGGCAAATGGTTTTTCGCCTGGGTATTTTGATACATAGACTTTAGTTAGAAAACAAAGTTACAAATTAATTTGTACACGATCAAAACAGCATACATCATCACGTACGCACATATTTTTCTTTTATATTGTATTAATATATGTAGTAAATAATCATAAGTATAGTGAATAAACAACCTCTCATGATCAATCATTATAGATATATAACACCATTTATATTGGACTTTTCTAAAAATACAATATTTCATCATCTCTAACTAATTCCAATTTTTTTGCATTAACAATCATTATAATGTATTATTAGGATTAATTATTGTGTATTAGTCTGAACAGCATTCATTTTATATTACTGAATAGTGTTTATGTATTTGTAACTGGTGAGATGCCTTTCTTAAGATATATACATGTTCGGTTGTTATTAAATAATAAACATAGTCTATAATTTTAAAAATTATTAATTCTCTTGTATTCATCTTTTCAAAATTAAATTAGTAATTAGAAAGTTATATGTCTCTCGTTTTAAGTACCGTTTACTCATATATTCTTTCTATTCAGAAAACTTTATTATCTCATAGGATCACCTGAAAAGAGTGATGATTTCTTTGATTTCATCAAGTTTGATCTTCTATCTGTTTTCTCCTCTTAGAGATCCCATCATACAATTCAAATCTATCATCTATATATCATATGTTATAAGGTTTATCTTATTTGTTGTGATCATATTATTCATTTGATGCACTTATGAATCGATTGTTGTTTTGACGACCGTGAAAACTTTGATCATGGTTCAAGGTTTAAATTGTTATCATATATTGTATATTTGATTAACTTTTTAAAGGATGGATAATATCTTTTTACTTACAATTTTTGTGCAAACGATTGGGCCTTCTTGTTATGCATTAAACCTTAAGTTTTTATTAGTTATAGAAAATTTTGATTTTAATAATTCAAACTATTACTTATTACTAATTTGGTCAGTAAACTTCTAACTTTGAATTTATTACTTACAACAGTCCGAATAACATAATTATCATATATTTACATTTGATTTGCACGCGATTTCGTTCACAATAATGATTATGAACGAAATAAAAAAATACAAGCTAAACTGAGCCTAAAATAAACATAAATCGAATGTGCATGTATGATAATTATGCTACTCAGATTGTCATTGATAATAAAAATAAAAGTTGAAAATATCACCAAACAAATTAATAATATAAATTATTATCTACCAGTTAGTTATAGTTTAAATTATAAAAAATCCAATATGTCTTATCTATATCAAAAACCTTTATATTCAACTGCTAACAAATAGTTCAATCTTTGAATTATTGTACACCAAACTTTCATCATTTTCTTTGCAATATACCGTGACATGTTATGATGTAACATAACGTACTATAACGACTATCATGCATTTTGGACCCCTACCAATCTAGTATTAGTGTGTGTCATTGTATTCAACAGTGCATGACTTTTATTTACGATCCATAAACCTCATAAAAGTAATTTTATTTTTAGAAAATAGGGCCGGTTACTATACAAATTATAATTTTTGTGAGAAGCGTACGAATTAATCAGTGCGTGACACTTGTCTTTTGGGAGAGGGGTAATTTCATCCGCGCCACAATTACGCATATAAGGTGGATAATTACGTAAGTTGTATTCATTATTATGCAAGTTATATTCATAATTACGCAAGTTAAAACTATTCAGGTTATAAAAAATAATTACGCAAGCTATATTAATAATTACAGCAGTTAATAATCACGCAAGTTATACATACGACAAATAAATGTTTTTAAATAATGTTAATTTTTTTAAAAAAATATCAATATTATACTCAAATTAAAGATAATAAAATAATTGATTTTATGGTGCAATTTTTTAAGAAAAATAAGATTGTTTTAGAAAAAGTCACACGCGTTTAAAAAAAATTAAGAAAATTTAAAAAAAAAGTTAACAATTGTATGTTATTTTTAAATCTACCCCTCCAACCTCTTGAGTGATTATTCAGATCTCTAATCTAAATCGTTAATTAGTTAGATCAAATGTTGAGATTACTTCTTACAATTCGCACAAAAACAAAAATTTGTACCGCAAACTTCTCTTGTAAAAAAAACTTATAAAGATCAATAGTGAAATAAACAGCGTAACTTCTGTTTTTTATGACTAGTTTAGTTAAAAATATAATATATGACAAATATTTTAAAACAAACAAAAAATTACAATTTATATTTTTTATATGTAACTCAATTTCAATTAAAAAAAAGGTTTTCCTATATTATCCGTGACAAGGATTCTTCATTGCCCACTAACTAGTCGCACGTCAATTTCATTTTCAACTACAAGCAAACAAAAACTTAATATATTTTAATGAAAATGAAAATCTAAACCAGTTCCAGATAACACCGTCGAGACCTTCTATTTATTTATTTATTTATTTTGTCATTTTATGCTGCAAAATTTGAAGTTCTTCTCATTTAAACTAATTTAAGAGCTTATTATTGTATTATAATTTAAACAAGGGTGTTTGGTCATGATTCGTGCATTCTAACATGGTCTATATATATAAACTAATAATTAAGTAATAGTTAAAATGAAGAAGTCCACATCTTATAATAAAATACTTAAATAAAGCAGGGGTCTCTACAGACAACCGTCTTAAGCCCCCAAGTTTTAGAGGCCAATAAAATTAAAAAAAAAACTACTTTTATGTATATTTTAAGCTTAAAATATATGTAATAATCTAACTAGTATTTGTGTTTTTTGAGATAAATAAGAAAAGAAAAAATAATGATTGAAGGTTTATCAATGTCGAATTACAAAACTTGGTTAATCAAAGTCGACTTACAAAACTTGGTTTATTAAGATCGACTTACAAAACTTGGTTTATCAAAAGTTCACCGGCTATTCATTGACGGTTCTTTTAGGTTCATTAATTTTAAATTATCTTTTACAATTAATCATCTAATCTACTAACTATTAATTGTTGATCTTGATTTATACTCAATTGTTTTTATCTATTATTGTCCTTTTGCAAATTTAATCTATTGTTGTTTATTTTGATTTTAATTTACATTTGCAATTGATTTTTCTTTTTACTTTAATCTATTATTGCTTGTTTAGAATTTATTCTGCTCTTTTGCAATTGGCATTGTTTTAATTAATTAAGTTGTTTTATGTCATAAGTTGTAATTTGTTAAACTATTAACAATTTTTATGTAATTGGTTCGGGACCAAGGTTTTTAGGAATAATATATAGACGAGGGCTCCAATATTTATTTCGTTTTAAGCTCCCAGAAATATTAAGCCGGCCTGATAAAAGTAGGGAGGAATGAGGATAAAAACCCTGTTGAGGTGATGAAATTCCTATTTAAGTTGATTTTGAGAAAATAACTCGTTTTCCTATTTAAGTTGATTTTGAGAAAATAACTCGTTTTCCTATATTTTTCTTAATTATATCTTATTTAGTTTTAAGTATGTGCAGGTTTATATTTTCATAAAAAAGATACATGGTATAACACAACATTTAAGTGTATATTTCATCAACGGGTCAAGTTTGAAAATAAAACTTTCAAAAATATGAAAGTAACTATTATCGGTTTTTAAGTGCCCCTTAAAATGTTTCGATTCGTCTACATGATACTTATGTTACCAACAACGTCAAACTATATAATGACATGGTATTCAATGTCCCATTCCGCATCAATATTTCTGCTTATAAGGCAGTCTAGACATTAATGAAAATAGAATGACATAATACATTCTCTAACAGAGTGCTCGTGAAGCTTTAACGTTGTATATGGTCTAATGAAGATGAGAAGAAGTGGTTATGAATCCAATCTTTAAGATTCATGATTGGTTTCATCGATTACAACTATGCTCAAATGCTTAACAACAAACAAGAGACGCAATGATCGACCCAGAAAACGAATGGTTTGGCCAAAATCACTAAGACAAATTCATATTCCTTTTTTTTCTTTACATCCCATATTTGTTTTGTCAACTCAATTGTTTTTGTTCATTTGATAAAATTAAACTTTCAAACTCTTTGATAGACCTAAAATTTTATACTTCATGTGTTAGATATTTTGTATGAATAATTAATTTAATATAATTCGACCTAAATTAAATCGTAAGTAAGGCCTATTCAAAGTTCATATCCATTTGTTTATGAAAACAATGAGACAAAGTCCAAAATACAATGCACTATTGAGGAATTTGCCGATTTCACAACGACTACTTTGTCAAAGCTCTAAAATTTTGTCAAATGGCAAATGGCAACCCACGAAGTCTTTTATGCTTTATAAAATTTATATTTTTTAATTCATAGAAAGAGCTACCTAAAATTTGGATGCGACATCAATAAACTGTAATTATATATTGGCAAAATGAATTTCAAGCTTAAAGTGCACGGAGACAAAATATGACACGTAGCTCATGCAGTGGCGGATATAGAATTTTTTTACGGGGGCTGAAAATTTAAGGGTCATTTTGGCTATCGCAATATAATATATATTTTTTCAGTCCGGTTCGAGTCAGATCGGGTCGGGTTGGTTAATTGACGTAAATATCGTTAAAATGATTCCCAAACTCGTGAATTTGCGTATATGTATATATATCAAGAACCATATTGAAGCAATTATACTTATGAAAGTGGTGATATGTGATGTTTGAAACAATTATACTCATAAAATTGGTGATATGTTCATCATATTTGAGATCAATCTTGAAACTAATTTAAATTCAACTTGTATTATTATCAAGTATATTTATCTTGATATAAATTTATTTCTTTTTACTAATTACATGATTATTTGAGAGTGAAATTTCAAAAATCCATTCGATTACAAACTTGGTTAGTGAGAAAATATGGTCCGTCGGCCCGTCAGAAGATCATCGGACCTCATTGTAGTTACGCACCAAACAATGTATTTGAGATAATTTTGTTCTTTCTTTAGTTTTAAGAATTTAAAGGGGGGCGATTGCAAAATTTTATGGGGGGCGGTCGGGATTTTCACGTATACATAACACTGGAAAAAAAATTTAGAGTGGGTGACTGCCCCCATCCATTGGCTTTAGGTACGCCACTGGCATCATGGGCGGACCTAGGAATTACCGATGGGGGGCGGTCGCCCACCCTACAAAAAAATTAATGTTATATATACGTTCAAATCCCGACTGCCCCATATAAAATTTTGTTGTCCCGCTTTGAAACTTGATCTCTTAAATATAGGTCAAATATTTGAAACCCAGTTTGTGAAACCTGATATTTGAAATCCAATTTTTTAAATATTGTCTTAAATGTCTATTTTAATATTGTTTAATTAATTTATTAACGAAAAAAAAGATGGATACAAGATGCATGGCATGAAGAAAAAGAAAGGTTAGATAGTGGACTTCCAAATTTTAAACATATGAAACATCATAGAACAATTTAAGAAAAGAATTATGGAGAAACACTTACTTGTTAACGTCTCTTTAGAGGTTGTTGTGAAAAGATTTCAGAAAATGAAACCTTATAAGAAACAATTTTAGATGTATTGTTATTTTATTATGTTTTTATGATAACATCGACGTGCTTTTGTTGTTTATACGCAATTTAGTTTGATTGTTTTTTTAATATGACCTGACCCTGCTCTTGCGATCTGACCTAAACTTGACCGAAAATTTATTATATAGCGTTAGTCAACTCACCCTAATAAAATTCCGCTCCCAATGAAAAATTATCCTGAATCTACACTACGTAGCATAAGATAACAGGTATATGCGTACAATCCAAATTTACGCATATATGTTAAGTGATTATGCACACACTACTCAACCATTTACAACTACCTGCGTAAATATATTACACAACTTATATAAATAATTACACAACTTTCACATAATGCATAACCTATGTGTATAATTATGCATGTAATACGCGCATTACATTGATATGTTTAGAGGAATATATAGCAATAGTATATGAAAATTAAAGAATATAAATACTTTATTTTATGATGTAACTTTTTTAAAAAAAATGTCGTATAGAAAAATTATCTACGCTTATGAGAGAACTTGAAAAACGTTAACAATGCTAATATATTCCGAATTTACGTCTCTAGATCACTTTGTGTGCGAACGTAATTGACGGGAAACCCTCCAATAATCTCAAACATTAATCTTTTAAATCAATAACCCATATGATTTCGTACAATTTGCACCATAAAACCACTTTGTATTTAAAAAGCTTTATATTATATGTTGTATACTTATTTTAAATCACTTCAATAGTTTTGTCTTTAAGTTAGTAAATGTAAATGTTGCCCATAAACTCCTATTCAAGTTTCCATGACGTGTTTACCATAACTTTGCATTTATTGAGTATCATATGAAGGGTAATTTAATGGTTGGATGACAAAAATACCAAAGCATCGTGAATGAAAGAAACCCTAAAGGTATATTCAAATTACTTTCTTTTCCAATATTTCATGAATTACTAATTAAAGTAACTATAAAATTCACTTTTGTTTCATGTGGTTTGGTCCAAATAACTGTGTTCATTTTTTGGTGGTTGAGGATCGAAACTTGGTGGTTGTGGGGTCTTCAATTTAGGATTGATATATTCATCTTAAATGGTGGTTGAGGATTGAAACCAATGGCCGTTGTGGTGGTGCAATAGTGGTGGTGTGGTGAACGATGGTGTTGACGGGTAGTAGTGATGGTAGTGTGTGGTTATGATTCTGTAGGTGGTTGTGATGGGTGGTAGATTTTTTGAACGATGTAGGTAGATGATATGATGATGATAATATGGTGAAGGTTAGATGATGATGTGAATGATGATGATTTGATTTATTTTATTTAAGTGACACATGATTTTTTATAAATTACAGGATTATTCCGATATAAAAAAAACCTAAATGCCTTTAATTTTAACAAAAATATTTAATGGTGTTAGTTGCCATTAACCGAGACAAATTGAGACCCACGGGTAGTAAAATCATGATTTTGTAACCTTTCGAGGCAAACCGTTATTTATACCGAAGCAAAGGAAGCAAAAGTAAAGGTTACTATTAAAATAATGTATACTTGTTACACACAGGCGTGTTGGATAGAAGCATGGTTGTGCCAGCTCATCAAGACACGTGTCTTGGCACGGGCGTGCAAAAGTTAATGCATGACCATGCTATTACCAACACATCATAAATCAGTGACATCTTGGTCAAGTTTGACACCTATCAAGCTCTTGCAATACATGTCCTACTATGATTACTATATATATATATGAAAACGTTTAAATGAGAACCCTATTTTATCATAAGAACTTGTAAAAACCCGTCAAGAACTATCAAAATCATTATTTTTATTTTGAAATAACATTATTATACATATATGTAAATTCATAAGTGTAAACAAGTTAACACTAGTGTAACTTTAATTTAAACCCGCAAATATATGTATTTTATTAAACTCTGTTTTATTACGAGAACTTATAAAAACCCGCAAATATATATAGAGAAGCTTAGAGCTTCTTCTATAAATGCTTTTTCTCATTCAAAACAATATATAAAGTGTATTGTGAGCATTGGTTATTACGTTCATTAAACAATTTGAGGGTTTTAACAATACGAATCAAAAGGTATGTTGGTATTTTAAGTGATATAGTTTGACATATTTAGACTCTAATCTTAAACAGAATAAACGAACAAATGTAAGAATTGATGTTTTAATATTAAAACTTTCATTGTGTTTATGTTAAGATTTGTTCTAAGAACTCACGTCGCACCTAGTCCATTGAATACATGTGTGACAAATAAGATAAATACTAAAGAAAACAAGATCTATTACGACAATAGGAAATCTATATTTGAAACATCTAACCAAAGAAAGAGGAAGAGGTAGAACTGTAGAAGCTAATGAGTGTTTCCCATATGCATTTTAACATCATAATATTATGTTTGTTATGGTGGAGGAGGTTTAAATTCACTTCATTTGTATAAATTCATTTCTAGAAATTTGAATATGTGATTGTAGCATACCGAGAGGTGGGTGGCGATCAAGCTTATACGTATGCGTCTTGACGAGTGTTTTTAGATGTTTTGGAGATTCACAAGGACCAGTCTTTCGTCCCTCGTATATATGTCGAGGTTAATTAATTGGTTTCGCCATGTCTTTGATTTATTAGGATGATGGTGGGGTGTAAAACATGTGAGATTTTTTACACACATTTTTTTTAAATTGTTAGGCACTCTAAATGATAAGCATTCATGTTAAGCACATTTTAGGGTGAAATAGAACCTTGAATAATATGTTTGTTAAAATTTTCCACCATCAAATCATGCATCTCATCAACATTACAATACTTTTCTCCTAGTAACATGATAATAACATATGCAGGACCGTTTAAGGGCTTAAACACAATTACAACACAACAACACAATGAGGAGATTAACTAAGCTCTAATCAAACAGTGAACTGGGTAACCAAGGGTGATACAAAGAACACAAGTAAAGCAAGAGACAGAACAAGAGAGTATGGGTTTCAAGGAGGCAGTATATTGCTTTCTCAAGTTCTTTTACAAGTGTTACAAAGCATAAAGAAAAGATACAAGAACTTGAAATACTTATACTACAACCTACAGCCGGCTATACTTTGAAAGCCAGCTGGATACAATTGACTAGACACTAACAAAATCAATTGTAGGATCAAAAGGCATATCTGCCTTTTGACCTTGTGACTATGACATGCCATAGCTCACATCCTTATACAATACAAAAAGGATAAAGTACATAAAGTGGAAAGTTGAAGACTCAAGACCTCAATGTACAGTTACCAAAAGCAAGGCCCTTTTCACCAACTCATGTAAGTTGGTGACTTTACAGAGATGCAGCGGAAAAGGTGCTTTATGGAACAGTACATCAGATAAAGCATGTATACTAAAAGTCTTCGGAAGAAATCTGTCTTCATAGGTTGAAGCTTCGGAAGACTTTGTCTCTGAAGCTTCGGAAGACTTCATGTTTGGCTTCGGAAGATATTGGTCTTGGCTTCGGAAGATTTTACACTTAGAGTATTTTCTAATGCTTTGTGTAAAACTTCCGAAGCATTCTTCACTTCAGTACTTAGTGCATGTTGCTGAGACACTTAGGCTGTTTTGGGTTGCATCAGACTTCAGGAATCCTTACAAACTCCCCCTAGGTGATGCTACCAAAACACTTGGAAGATCTTCAAATGTTGGTAGTCTTCAGTACAATCAGGACCATTCCTTTCTTCATGAGATGGTCAGGATCATCAAGACTTTCATAGTATCTTCTCATCTCAAAGAGATCATGCAGAGGTAAGTTGATTATGTCTTGCCATGAGTAGACATTCTCAACACCTTGATCTCTGATAACAGTCCATCTCTCTGGATTGGTAGAGTAAGTCCAGGACAAGATGGGTGTCTCACTAGTTAGAGGAGCCACTTGAATAGGAGTTGATTGGGCTGCCTCATCATGCACTTCCTCAGGTTGATCTGATTCAGCCTGAGGTGCAGAGGTAGATGACTTTGGCTTCTTCTTCTTAGTCTTTGGTTTAGAAGCCATCCTCTTCTTCCTCTTGGATGTCTTTAACTGAGAAGACTGGTCTGCAGCACCATGTTGATCATCAGTGTCTTTCTCAGTTGGGTGTTCCTCCCTCACAGGTTCAGAAGGAGAGGGAGTTTGACCCTGCCTAGGATCAGAAGATGAAGCTTGCTGAGGCTCAGCTGGAGGTGCTGGTTGAGGTGTCTCTGGTTGTTCAAACTTGACCTCCACTTCAGGTGGGACTTGACTTGGAAGAGAGTGCAAGTCAATGAGTTCTCCACTTTTAATCTTCTGCTTGATCACCCTAATATGCTCATCCATGGTGGATAGAGACATGGGGCCAAGTCTCCTTCCGGAGAATCCATACAGCTTCAAGAAGCTCACCATTCTTTGTCTGTCAGCAGACTTCTTTGCATTCTTTTGAATGATGGCCCTTGACTTTGCAGCTTCTTCCCTTAGTTTCCTTTTAGTTGTCTTTCTTTCCTTGACTAACTCAAGCTCAAGTTGCTTTAGATACTCGAACTCAATGAAGTCATAGGACAAAGGGAGAAGTGCATCTGCCTGATAGAAGCCTGTGGCACTCAGGTAGTTGATCATCTTGATCCTATCTTCTTCTTTATCTACCTGAGGTTCTTGTGGAGCCACATCTTCCTGTGCAGGACTTTCTTGAACTGGTGAGAGAGTAGGAGCATGCTTGTAAAGTCTTTTCTGTCTCTTCTCCTCTTTGAGTTGGAGAAGTATCATTGCATCTCTTTCTCCTTCAACTCTCTTGACACTTCCCTGTCAGCCAGTTCATTTAGTTCTTCTAAGGGAAGGGAGATGATCTCATCAATGTCATAGTTCCTGGTCTGTAAGTAGGTAATCCTGACTGCCCTTAACTCATCATCTTGAGTATTTGGTCTGGGAGCAGCCCTGATTGCAGCTTGCATGAAGCTAGATGACCCAGTGGAACTTTCTCCCCTTAGTCTCCTTTTCCTCTCTCTCTCTTCCTCCTCAATTTCCTCAGGAGTCATTATCCTTTTCCCTTTGTCACCAACAGACCTTTGTGACTCAGGGTGGATTGAAGCTTGGCCTTCATTGCTTGGAGTAGCTTCCATGCTCTGGCCAGAGAGAGGCTGAGAAACACCTTCACCAGCAGGTTCTCAGATGGAGTTTGGACCTCAGCAGCAGTTGTTGATGATGAGACAGGGGTCTCAGGTTCTGTCACTGGGCCTTCAGTCAAGGTTTCCCCTATGAAACTAATCTTAGGGTCCACCTCAACATCCAGTTGACCGATGACATTGCCTGATTCCCTAAGTCTCCTTCTTAGAGTAAACTCTGCAAGGATCCTGTCTTGGATTCTTTGAGCCAGCCTGTCAGCTTGTCTTGAATTGCTTGGATTGACAAGTGGCAAGTTGACTAAATCCAGTCTTTCATAAAAGCTCAGGCTTTGGAATTGAAAAACTTCTTGTTGGCCTTGAACTCTTTGAAGTATGAGGGCTCTCCTGTCATCATCATACCTCCACCTTATGATGTGATTGCCAGTTCCTAGTGGTGGAGATGAGACAGCCCTTGGTATGCCTTCCTCAAAGAGACTCCTGATGAGAGAGTCTATAGAGTCCACATTAATGTGAACTTGAGGAAGTTGCTGAGAATGCACAACAGCAAGTGAGGATGGTGAGTCCTCTATGTCCATTCTCTCTGAAGAACTCCCAGGTTCTGTGGTTGTAACAACTTTCTCCCCTTTTTGGTAGCATCACCCACTTGCATAGGTGAGCTGGAGGATAAGTCAATCACTTCCACAGGTTCTTGTGTTCCTGGTTGAGCTCTCCTTAAAGGTCTCCCAGCTAGTTTTTCCTGCAGATATGAAATCTGGAGTTGCTGATCATTGACCCTGTTTTGCAGGGTAGTCACCTGAGATTCCAAGTGACTAACCTTAGAGACTAAGTAGGTGCATGTTTTTGACAGTTTTTGCACCTTTAGTCTCAAATTCCCCTCATCTTCATCAGAAGATTCATTGGGGGATGAGATGATTGGACCAAAGTCCTCTCTCTCACCACCAGCTTGAGTTTCTTGGCTGCTGGTTTTCCTCTGCTCACTGGCAGCCTCAGTTGAGATGCCAGTGGGCTGAGTTGCCATGGTTGAGGTCTTAATGATGTAATCACTTTCAAAAGTGAGAGCCTCTTCCATATGGACATCCTGAACAGGTTCAGAAGTGTCCACCTCAGTAATAGGTGACTGATGGGGGATAGACTGAGGAGAGTCAGAGGTACTCATCTCTCTTTGAGTAGGGGAGGAGAAGAGAGACTCATGGTACTCACTGAATCCTAAGTCTTCATCAGTGTAAAAGGATAGGTTGGGAATTGGTTGGTTGAGATCCAAAGGCTGGGGATGGTAGCTGTCCCCTGAAGGTTGTCCACTTGAGTGTTGAGACTCAGAGTGAAGGCTTAAGGTTGTTGGGCTATTGAGCTCATCAGGGTGAGCTTGAGGAACCTCAGCCCTGATAGGTGAAGTAATGGGAGTGGTTTGCTCCTCAGGAGAAGTGGGAGCTCTAGTGTCCACTTCTTCCTGTAAGGTTGAGTATTTGGGGGCCTGCACAGACTCAATAGCCTGAGCAGGGGTTCGTTTGGATTTTCTTTGGTAGGTGAGGGTAATATCTGGTCTTTTTAATGGTAAGGACAAAAGAGGTGTGGGTTCAACACTAGCTTGTGTTGCTAGGTTGTCACCTTGAGCAATGAGCTCTAACATTTTTGGGACTAGGGCTGTTTCTACCCCAGAGAAGCCTACAGTTGGCTTCTTCATTATTTTAAAGATGTCGGGCTTCATCTGTCCCAATTTAAGAATATTACCTGTTTCCCTCAACTGTGAGCCCAGTTCACAGTTGAGAATGTGTTGAACATATCTAGGAAACATGTAATACTCTAAGGAGTCTAAGTTTGCAAGTAAATTAGTATAGACAAATTGTGAATACCTGAACTTGACCCCTGAACCATTCCATGAACTATAAAGGAGAGATCCTCAGGAATCTGGTCCCATCCACCATGCTTGTTTGACAAGCTGTGGATAACCACATGGAGCAGGAATTTCCATTGGGATGAGACCTTCCCTTTCCTAAAGGTCTTTACAGAGAAATCTCCCTCATAGCCCATCTGCTCAAAAGAATGATTAACAGCTTCTTTTGGGAAGGACACCTCACCTTCTTCATCATCCAGCTGTAGATGTTGGTTAATGATGGCCGGAGTGATGAAGATTGTCCTCCCTTGCACTGTGGCAGACAGTGCCTTCTCCCCATCCATAATGACCTCTTGGCAGGTCTTCCAGAATTCAAGCAAGTGATCCTCATATAGAGTAGGATCAATGGTCAGGGAGGTGAAATAATTTGACAGAGTCAAGAATTGGCAAATCTCTGAGAAACTTGCATCTTTCTCAGAGCTTAACAGAGCAACTTGATTATGTTGCCTGTGTAGTTGCATGGAGAAATCAGGGTTGTTTCTGCGGTTAAGGTTGGCCATTTCAGAAGCTTAAGGGTGAAGAAAGGTAGAAAGCAAAGGCGGTTTAGAGAATTAGGTTAGAGAAACAGTAGAATTGAGGAAGATAGTGGGAAAGAGGGGGAACCGTTGGGTATTTATATGAAAAGGGATTTGAACCAAAGTTAATGAAAGAGGATAAACTTTGAAATCCGAAAGTCGGTCCCACCTCTAAAAGGTAGTTTACTTTTGCTCAAAAAGTAGTTTTCTTGGAATTCGAAAAGCTTCCGAAGTTTATTTGTCTTCGGAAGTTTTGATTGAAAAAGCTTCCGAAGCTAAAATGGCTTCGGAAGATTTTCCTGAGAGTCTTGAAGATTTATGCTTCGGAAGAGAAATAAACCCTTGAATGCTTTGTATAGAAATGAACAAAGCTTCCGAAGCTAAAATGGCTTCGGAAGATTTTCCTGAGAGTCTTGAAGATTTATGCTTCGGAAGAGAAATAAACCCTTGAATGCTTTGTATAGAAATGAACAAAGCTTCCGAAGGTTAATTTTGCTTCGGAAGGAAAAGGTTCTTAAAAATAAATAAGTGTCTGAGATAAGAATTTTAAGCTTCGGAAGATGAATTTGACTTCTTCCGAAGGTAAAATCTCTTAGACAGTTATGTATTTTGAAGACATGTTTTTCTTCCGAAGATAAAATTTATCTTCCGAAGTATCAAAAATTTTCAAGAATCTAAGGAAAGTCTTCAAAAAGAATTTTACATCCAAAGAAAACATGAGCTTATGAAAGTGATGAACTAGACAACTTAGGACACACATATTTTAAGAAGAAATAATTAGAATTAGTTTTAATAAAAAGTCTACTCAAAGTTAATCATCCCAATAGCTGATATCAGATACTTAAATCTCTGTTCATCAAAAGCTTTTGTGAACAGATCAGCATATTGTTCATCTGTATGAACTTTGACTAGTTTGATTAATCCTTTTTCATAGTTATCTCTTATTAAATGATACCTGATGTTGATGTGTTTGGTCCTTGAGTGCTGCACAGGTTCTCAGTGATAGAGATAGCACTATTGTTGTCTATGTGGATAGGAGTCTCTTTGAAGTTAAATCCATAGTCCAGCATCTGATTTTGAATCCAAAGCACTTGAGCACAGCAGCTTGCAGCAGCAATGTATTCAGCCTCAGCAGTTGATGCAGACACACAGGATTGTTTCTTGCATTGCCATGAGACCACCCTTCCACCAAGGAATTGACATCCCCCAGATGTAGACTTTGCAGTCATATTGCAACCACCATAATCACTATCTGTATAGGCATACAGATTGAAATTTGGATTCTTTGGATACCATAGACCAAGTGTTGAAGCACCTTTGAGGTATCTTAAAATCCTTTTCACAGTGATTAAGTGAGACATCTTAGGGTTGGCTTGATATCTTGCACAAATACATGTAGCAAACATGATATCAGGCCTGCTAGCTGTAAGATACATAAGAGACCCAATCATAGCCCTGTATAAGTGCTCATCTACACACTCCCCCTCAAGATCTGGACCAAGGGAGTGGTTTCTGGCTATGGGTGTCTTAGCAATCTTACAATCAGTCATATTGAACCTCTTGAGTATGTCTTGAACATACTTTGACTGACTTATGAAGATGCCATCTTCAACCTGCTTCACTTGAATTCCCAGAAAGAAGTTGAGTTCTCCCATTGAACTCATCTCAAATCTGTCTTTCATCAGCTTCTCAAAGTCTTTGCAGAGCTTTGGATTAGTTGAACCAAAGATGATGTCATCAACATATACTTGAACCAGCAATAAGTCATTTCCCTGTCCTTTGATGAAGAGAGTTCCATCTATAGTACCTCTTCTGTATCCATGCTTACAAAGATACTCAGATAGTGTCTCATACCACTTCCTGGGTGCCTGATGCAGCCCATAAAGAGCTTTGTCAAGCTTGCAGACATAATCAGGATGATCAGGGTCTACAAAACCAGGTGGCTGTTTGACATAAACCTCCTCATCAATCATCCATATAAGAAAGCACACTTTACATCAAGTTGGTAGACCTTGAAGTTCTTGGATGCAGCAAATGCCAGGAATATCCTAACAGCTTCTAGTCTTGCTACAGGAGCAAAGACATCAGTGTAGTCAATTCCTTCTTCTTGTGTGTATCCTTGAACAACTAGTCTTGCCTTGTTCTTGATGATGATTCCTCTATCATCCTTCTTCTTTCTAAAAACCCATTTGGTTCCAATGGTAGTCTTCCCATGAGGAAGAGGACAAAGGTTCCAAACTTTCTGCCTTTTGAATTGAAGCAGCTCTTTTTGCATAGCTTCAACCCAACTTCCATCCTTTAGAGCTTCATCAACTTTCTTGGGCTCTATCTGAGATAAGAAACAAGAGTGAAGACAAACATTTGCTTCATGGGTTTGTCCTCTTGTTCTTACCCCTGTGACAACATCTCCAATGATGTTTGTGGTGGGGTGAGACTTGTGGATCCTTAGCTGAGGGATCACAGCAAGTTGTTGAGAAAGATCTAAATTTGAAAAATTTAAATCTGGTCTGGAAGATTCACCCTCCACATTATCACACTTATCAAGATTAACTTGATCCAATGAGTGTGAGACATCATTGATGTTGTCATCTATGGTATGGTTATTAGCATCAAGAAATTCCTGATCACTATCACCATCACCATTGTTGTCTTCTACAAGTGAGGTGTCTTTATCTGGTTGAGAGGCCTCTGAGCTGGAATTTGAAGGCATGCCAGATGTATCAGCTGAATTTGTCATTGTTGTGCTGATAGAAACCTCATTTGCTGCAGGATCGGGTTTTGTCACTTAACACTTGTATTTCTCTCAAACTCACTTATAATAGTCACTCAAACAAGATGAAGCAATGTCTTTGACAAGAGTTGATAATAATATAATAAGTAATCAAAGCAACAAGCAGAAGTATTTTCAAGGTACTTGTATATATTACTTCTCAACTCAAGATTACAAGACACTTACAAGCATACAATATGAGTTACAATGAGAAACTATATATACTAGATCCTACAGCCGGTTATACTTGATACCAGCTGGAAACCTAAGACTAAAGCATATACTACAATGCTATAGTTAAGGTATCTTAGATAAAGTATTATCTAAGATATGGTAGTCATGACATGTCCATGACTTACCTTTTGTCACCAACTAAAGATGGCAACTGTACTTAACATAAAAGGTATACAGTAGATTAAAGTATGATCAACTACATGGCTTTTGAGAAAACGCCATGCAGTATCTCAGAGATTTGCAGCGGACTGTCAGACAGACCATACTTATGTCTACTGGATAATAGAAGTGTCTTCCGAAGGTTAACTGGCTTCGGAAGAACAAGTTCTTCCGAAGCCACTTATACTTCGGAAGATGCTTCTATGCTTCCGAGGCTTTAAGGACTTCTTTATTCTTCGGAAGTTGACTTCAGATCTTTGTCTTCAAGTCTTGAACCTTCGGAAGTAGCTTCTTTACCTTCGGAAGTTGGAGTTCTCCTTCGGAAGTGTATTTTACACTTAGACTTCGGAAGAACTCTTTCTTCCTTCGGAAGTCCCACACTTGGCTTCGGAAGTCCTTTGTATGTAGTACTCAACATCTTCTAAGTGATATGGTTTTGGTTGCAACAGCCTCTTATGATCCAACAAACTCCCCCTAGGCTGATGCTACCAAAACTTCACTTATCTCTACTTCTCAAAGTTTTCAGCACCAGGGACAGAAGATATTTGTCTGTCTCTCTGTTCTTCCCGGAAGTAGTGCTGAGAAGCTTGTACAAGTCATTCGTGGATAGGAGATCCAGTCTATCACTTTGAATGACATGCACCCTTTGTTGTGATCCCCTGAAGAGAGTTAGTTGACGGGAGTTGTAGTCATACTCCCATCTAACTATGGACTCAAGTTCAGGACCTTCAACCATTTGAAGAAAGGCTTTGCCTTTGGTTGCTGATCCTTTCCTTTCCTCCTCCTCTCTCCGCTTTGACTCCTCTTCGACCTTGCTTCTTGCAGTGAGCTCGGGCATGTGAAGGCTGCCTAGATGATTTCTGATGTGAGCAGCTACTTCGGAGTTTGAGGGGTTGGAGAATGGTTTCTCTGCTAACTCAGCAATATCGAATCTGCTTAAGTGTAGCAGAGATGAGGCATTCAGCCTGTTAATCTCACCATTCTCTCTCTCAACAACAAAGTTGTGAGAAGAGTCTTCTAACCTCCACTGGACTATCTTCTTTCTGGGTACAAGAGATTGTCTTGGTACCCTATCTCCTTTCTTTGTGTCCAGCAGAGTCACCAGCCTTCTCTCAGCTTCTTTTCTTCCTCATTCAATGTATCTGAATAGAGGCCAAAGAGTCTTGCGGCTTGGTCCAAAGTTCCTCTTGGCAGATCAAGAAACTCATCTCTTGTGAGGGAACTTGAGGATCCATCAACATAGGTCAGGTTGACTGTATCCTCCTCACATGAGATGTCGCTCAGAGTAGTGCAGTTGATGAGCTTGGTTTTGATCTCCTTGAATTCCTCCATTGAGAGATGTTTGGAAGGCTGAGGGGATGGTTTGATTGGTTGTTGGGTAGGTTTAGGAGGTTGGGTTCTGGGTAAGGCTTTAGGTTGGATGATGGGTAGTTTAGGTGGTTGAGGTGAGGGAGTTGGTAGATGGGAAGGTGTAGGTTCAGGGGTGAAAGGTTCAGGTTCAGTTTTGATTGGGAAGGGAAAGGGTATTGGTTCAGGTTGATGTTGGGTTTGGATATTTGGCTGAGGGGTGGCTTTGAAGGTCATCCCCTGTCCCCTTCTATACATCTCCTTTCTTCTCCCTGCACGAATGTCAGCCTTGATGTCACTGACATGTCGTTGCAGAGTCTTCTCAGACATTGGACCCACTTGCCTGCCAGAGAAGCCGTGAGCTTTAAGATAGTTCTTCATCCAAGCTTTGTCACCTATCTTCTTGACGGCAGACAGTCCAGCCTCTTCTTCCTTCTTCTTCTTCTCTACCAGCTTCTCCCTTGCAGCTCTTTTTCTCTCCTTCTCCATTTGATCTTGCTCTTTGTTAAAGAGCCACAAGATCGTGTCACTGTTGTGTGGAGACAACTCCTCTTGAGAGAATCCTCTGGAGAGTAGGAAAGTGATCCTTTCTCTCCTGAGCTGCAGATCAGCTTCTCTTTCTTTTCTCAGCCTTTCTTCTTCTAAGGCCAACCTTGCAGCTTCTTCTTTTTGCTGTTTTTGCAGCAAGGTTGCCTTTTCAAGCTCTATCAGCTCCTTTAATGGTAGTAGGAGTACATCTTCCGAGGCAGCCCCTAGACTGACTAGTCTATCAATTACCTCCACCCTTCTTCTATTGTTGATTGCCTCTTGGTTGGCTGCAGCTGCTTTTGAACTTGCAGCTAAAAGTTTCCCAGTTGGCAGTCTTCCTTTCCTTTTAAGTTTCTCCAGCCTTTCTTCTTCCAGAAGCTCTTCCGAAGTCATCTTCCTTTTACCTTTAATGTCTTCGGAAGTGCTAGACTTTGGTGGTTCTTGGGTAGAAGACTCAGGTTGGATGGTGGAGGTAGGAGCTGAGGTCAATGCAGATGTAATGGCTAGTGGTTGGCTGAGAAAATCCTCCCTATTAACCTCAGATGCAAGTTCCAGAATTGCATCTGTGACTATTAGATCATCGGAAAGAGAGAACAGTCCTTCCGCAGCAGCAATTTCAGCTTCGGAAGTTTGAGTAGGTTCTTCCGAGGCTTCAAATTGTGCTTCGGAAGCCTGTGAAAACACACCTTCTGTCCCAACTATTTCAGTTGCTGGGCCATCAGTCCTAGTTTCCCCTTCGAAATCAATCTCAGGTTCCACTTGGGCCTTAGGTTGACCAACTTCCTCAACAGTGGTAGGAGGTGCATTCAACCTCTGAAGCTCTTGAGCTCCAAAGTATATCACAGACATATCCGGACTGGGTTGATCAATGAGGGACTCTAAAAGGAACTTGTTGAAGATCCTATTTAGATCCTGAAGCATCCTTTGATCCACTTGAATCACAACTGGAGGAGGCTCAGGGAAGATGGCGGCTTGTTGTTTTGAGCTCAAAGAAGTGAGAGCTTGACTGATGGAATCCTGTCTTTGACTTAGTTCCTCAACATTCTCCCCCTTTTTGGTAGCATCATCTTGAGAGGTAGATGAGCTAGAGGAAGAGGTCAAGGAGACTTGAACGGGTACATGCCTAACAGATCTCTCAATCTGTTTCTCAGCTAGTTTTACCTTGAGACTTTCAATCTCAAGTTGCTGAGTGGCAGACCTATCCTCTAAAGTCTTAACCTTTGATTCAAGGTTTGAGACTTTAGAAAGTAGGTCTCTGATTGTGAGTTGCATTCTTCCCTCATCTTCTTTGGAAGAATCACGGGGAGATGAGGTAACATACCTAGTATGTTCATCCTCACCACCAGATGTGGTTTCTTGGCACCCTGGTTTCCCTTGCACAATGATGTCTCTTTCAGAGGCATCATAGGGCATGGTTGCCGTAGATTCAGTCTGACTATTGTTACCACTGTCCTGAGGATCCAATGAGGCTCCTTCAGTAGTGGCAGCTGAATCTACATGAGTCCCCTCCACATCAGTGGGACTCACCTCAGTAGGGCTTTGCTGGTGTGGGCTAGAGACAAGAGGTTTCTCTAGGCTCTGTTGATCCTTAATGGGGTGTTGTGGATCAACTTCATTGCCTTGGAGAGACATAGTTCTTCACCAGCTCCGGTCAATAGGTCAGTAAAAGAGAAGGAATGAAGACCTAAAGACCCGGGACTTTGATCAATGTCAAAAGGCATTGAGCTGTCCCTTGGTGGCTGCTCAGGGGAGTATAGAGACTCACCCTGAGGGCTATCAGCTGGGGTTATGGGCTCATGGGTCTGAGACTGAGGAGACTCAAGACCCATATTGAGGTCAATAGTGAAGGATTGGGGGACCTCTGGCTGAGTGGGAGCCCCTTGTTCCACTCTAGCCTTTTTGGTTTGAAGAGGAGGGGCTTGTTCAATCAGAGTAGATTGAACAAGGGTTCGTTTGGTACGTCTCTGATAGGTGACTTTTATTGGAGGAGAAGGTAGATTTGGAATGGTGAGGGTAGTTGCTGGTGTGGGTTCATCACCTGTGGGGATAACAGGGATGTCACCAGGAGCCATTGGCTCAATCATACCTGGAAGTAGTGCGGTATTCCTTCCAGTGTAGTTGGTAGACACTCTCTTCAGTACTTTGAAGATAGTCGGCCTCATTTGAGGAGCAGACAGAGCAGCTGCACAGACAAGCTTACTCTGATCTAGCTCGCAGTTGATTATGTGCTGTAGAAATCTGGGATACATAAAGAATGTGTCCCTTTGCAGATTTCCCATGAGGTTAGTCAGCACAAACCTGGAGTAGTTGAAGCGCAAGCCTTGTGCCAACCCATGAACTAGGCACCCGAGTTCATAGGGAATTTGATCCCATCCCCCTGATTTGTTAGATAAGCAGTGGAGAACCACATGTAGCAGGAACTTCCACTTGTAGGAGAAGTTGAATTTGTAGACTGTAGACCTGCTTACATCTCCACCGTATCCCATTTGGAGATAAGAGTTATCTAACTCAGACTTGGGGAATTCCGTCGGTGCGCCTTCATCATGGAGCTCAAGATGCTCCCTGATGATTTGTTCAGTAACGACCAACTCTTGGCCACATACACTTGACCTGATAGCACGAACCCCATTTAGGGTTTCAACCCGACTATTTGTCCAGAATTCGGACATTTGGTTGGTGTAAATGGTAGGGTTTACAGTCAGTGCTGTGTAATATGAAGATTGGGCTAAGAAAGAGATAATATCAGAGAAGTCAGCATCCCTTGAGGAGTCAAGGAGTGCGACTTGGTTGTGCTGAGGGTTTAGAGCCATTTAGAAAGGTAGCAGAGGAAAAGTTCTTGAGAGAGAGGTAAATTGGTGAAGAAGAAAGCTTTTAGGGCAGTGAATTTGGTAAAAAGAGTGTAAGTGATTAACCGGAAGTATTTAATGGGTGAAATGGCGGTTTAAAGGGGGGTTGGGATAAGATGATGGAGAGGTTCAGAGGAGATTGACAGGGGCGGTAAGGTTAAGCCATTAAATAATCCGACATCATAAACAAAATCTTTACTTTTTACAGAGTGGGGCCCAAAAGATTTCCGTTACACAGATAAAATCTTCTTCCGAGTAATAAGGTATCTTTCCGAAGGTAAAGTTCTTCCGAAGGCAATGTATTTCCGAGGTAAATAAATTGCTTCCGAAGATACATGTTGCTTTCAAGTGGAAAGTATTAAGTGCTTCGGAAGTAGATCTGAGATACCTCAATCGCTTCTTGAGACTTAGTACATTAGAGAAGAAATTATCCTATGAGAAATTTGCTTCGGAAGTATGCTATATATTCTTCGAAGGCAAGTTTCTATTCGGAGAAACTTATACTTAGTTAAATAAGAAAGGATCTTTTGTAACAGGGCTTAGATTGTATTGACATAAGACTTTACATATTGAAAAGGTTTTCATTGAGATTGACTAGTCAATGTTTATCATCCCAATAGCTGTAATAAGATACTTAAATCTTTGTTCATCAAATGCTTTGGTGAAAACAAATCAGCATATGTTCATTTGAATGACTTTGATTAGTTTGATAAGATTTTTCTTCATGAATATCTCTAATGAAATGATACCTGATGTCAATGTGCTTTGTCTTTGAGTGCTTTACTGGATTTTCAGTGATGGATTATAGCACTGTTGTTGTCAATGTGGATAGGAGTGCTCATGAAGTTGAATCCATAGTCAATCATCTGGTTTTGATCCCAGCAGCTGAGCACAGCAACTTGCAGCAGCAATGTATTCAGCTTCAGCAGTTGATGTAGAGACACAGATTGCTTTTTGCATTGCCATGAGATGATCCTTCACCAAGAAATGACATCCTCTGATGTTGATTTCTTGTTGATGTTTGCAGCCACCATAATCACTGTCAGAGTATCCATAGAGATTAAAATCACTATTTCTTGGATACCAGAGACCTACTTAGGTGCTCCTTTGAGGTATCTGAGGATTCTCTTGACAGCAATTAGGTGAGACACCTTTGGAGCAGCCTGATATCTTGCACAAATGCAGGTTGCAAACATGATATCAGGTCTACTGCTGTAAGATACATCAGAGAACCAATGATTGCTCTATACTGATGTTGATCAGTATCCTCCCCCTCAGAGTCAGGGCATATAAATCATGGTTTCTGGGTATGGTTGTTGTTCTGCTGCTTTACAATCCTTCATATCAAATCTCTCTAAGATATCATTGACATACTTAGATTGATTGATGACAAAACCCTTCCTTCAGTTGTTTTTACCTGAATTCCAAGGAAAAAGTCCATTTTCCCATAGAAACTCATTTCGAAACTTCTTCTTCATAAATGCTCTCAAAGTCTTTGCACATTTGGTCATTTGAGAGAACCAAATATGATGTCATCGACATAGACTTGAACTAGCAAAATGTCTTTCCCAGACTTTCTGAGATAAAGAGAGCTTGTCAATGGTTCCTCTAGTATAGCCGTTCTTCAGAAGAAATTGAGACCATGTCTCATACCACAGCCTAGGTGCTTGGTGCAGCCCATATAGAGCTTTATCCAATTTGCACACATAGTTGGATGCTGTGGGGTCTTCAAATCCTGGAGGCTGGCATACATAGACTTCCCTATCTATATCCCCATATAGAAAGGCACACTTGACATCAAGCTGGTAGACAGTGAAATTCTTGGATGCAGCATAAGCAAGGAAGATCCTAACTGCCTCAAGTCTTGCAACAGGTGCAAAGACATCAGTATAATCAATTCCTTCCTCTTGAGTGTATCCTTGAACCACTAGTCTTGCCTTGTTCTTGATAATCAAGCCTCTGTCATCTCTTTTATTCTGAAAACCCACTTGGTGCCTATAGGTACTTGACCAGATGGTAGCGGACATAGGTTCCAAACTTTCTGTCTTTTGAATTGAAGCAGCTCTCTCTTGCATTGATTCAACCCAGCTACTATCCTTTAAGGCATCTTCCACCTTCTTGGGTTCCATTTGGGATAAGAAGCATGAGTACAGGCAGACATTCCCATTGTGAGTTTGTCCCCTTGTTCTCACACCCTCAGAGACTTCCCCTATGATGTTTTCAGCTGGATGAGTATTGTGAATTCTAAGTCTTGGAATCACCTCCAGCTGCAAAGATAGGTCCAAGTTGGACATATTTTGCTCTGGAGCTTGAATACTTGGTCAGCTGTTGTTTCAATCTCATTCAATGAGGACTGATTGAATGAAAGAGAAACATCATCATTTCTTTGCTGTGAAGCATCATTAACAGTTGCCTGTTCCTTCAAAATGCTGCTTCCATCAGCTTGGTGTTGAGTAGGATCACCTGAGGAGACTTGAAGATCATCAGGTGAGTCCCTTGTTGAAGTTCCACTATTTCTTGAAATGGTTATACTGTCAGATCTTTCAATAGTAGGAACTTGATTTGTTGTTCTTGGAGAACTTGGAGCAGGTCTGGGAAGCTCAAATAGTTGATCTTCATCAGAATTGCTTGAGCACCTGTTCCAGCTGAAACATTCTCACAAGATGGTTTAGAATAGTTTGGAAACAATTCTAAATCAAAAATATGATCAGGGCCATTTCCCCTAACACAAGGAGTGTGCTCATTAACTACAATGTTGGAGGATTCCTCAAATTGTTGGTTTTTAATGTTATAAACCCTGTAAGCTTAGAGTGGGAGGAATATCCAACAAGATGGCATCATCTGACTTTTCAGCAAATTTTGCTAAATTGTCTTTGTGTTAAGTATGGTACACCTGCTGCCAAAGGACCTTAGAAAGCCAATGAACGGTGGCCTCTTGTTCCATAGCTCATAAGGGGTCTTTCCATGTGGCTTTACTACAAGAACTCTGTTCTGCACATAGCATGCAGTGCTGACTGCCTCTGCCCAGAATGTTAGAGGCAGCTTTGAATCAGCTAACATAGTCCGAGCAGCCTCAATAAGTGTCCTATTTCTCCTCTCAGCAACACCATTTTGTTGAGGAGTTCTAGGAGCACTGTATTGTCTGGCAATCCCTTTTGAGTTACAGAATGAGTCAAGAACAAAGTTCTTAAACTCAGTCCCTTGATCACTTCTAATTATTTTAACCTTGTGATCAACTTGATTTTCTATTTTAAGAATAAAAGATTTTAAAGTTTCAGCAGTTTCATCTTTAGTTCTAAAAAGAATACCCATGTAAATCTAGTAAAATCATCAACTATCACAAGGCAATATGATTTCCTTCCAATGCTCATATACTTGTGGGACCAAATAGATCCATGTGCAATAAGTGTAATGGAGTAGTGATAGAGTTAACAACTTTGGATTTATGAGAAGACCTGTGTTGTTTCCCTTCAGGCAAGCAACACAGTTATCTTTGCAGAAAAATCTCCTTTTTAGGCAAACCATGTACCAAGTTATTTTTAGCCAATTTATTCATTGTCTTAAAATTGACATGACACATTCGTTTATGCCATAGTGTTGACTCATCACTATCAGCTTTGGAAAGAAAGCATGATACTTCTCCCATTGGGGAAGCATTGTTCATATCAAGCTTGTACATATCCCCTCTCCTGGGAGATCTAAGAAGCACCAATTCCTGAGGAATTGTCATCCCAGGTTTGAGGATGATGCACTCATGTTCTGTGAAAAGCATTTGATGCTTTTGATCACAAAACTGAGAAAACACTTAACAGGTTGTGTTCAAGCTTTTGACAAAATTAACTTTGTCAACTTTTAACTTTCCGTTGGATATACTTCCTCTGCCAGAAATATATCCTTCCGGCCTCACCTCCAAACTGGACAGGACCTCCATCATAATGTTGAAATTGTTGAAGGAGAGATCTGTTTCCTGTCATGTGCCTGGAGCATCCACTATCTACTATCCAAATGTTGTTATTCTTGTCATATGGATGTCCCTGCACATAAGGTGAGAAAATTAGTTTTGATTGGAAACCCAAGCCTTTTTGGTCTTGGGTTCTTCCAATGAAAGTGACATGATTGAACCAAAATTTATGCAAGGGGGTTCAATGGATGTCTTTGAAGAAGAGGTTTGGGCTACAGCATCTTCCTTGATCTTCCATTCCATCCCTTGGTTGATCATAGAAGATGAGCTTGATGAAGCTTTTGCAGCTTGGCATTCTTCCGAAGCTTCTTTCTTTTCGGAAGAGACCTTCACCACCTTTTCTTCCGAAGCAGTCTTCTTCTGGGATGGTTTCAAGGGGACTCTTTTGTGAGTCTTTACAGCTTTCACTTCCGAAGCCTTTTTCCTCTCGGAAGAAGAGTTTTCTTCCGAGACAAGCCTTGCTTCGGAAACAAGCTTTCCCTTTTTCAACACTTGAACCATCTGATATGGTCCAAATGTGAAACCTTCCCTGACTCCTTCTCTTTTAACATTATTTGCATAATGTGTGCTAGCAGGATTGTAATAACAATCTTTAGCCATGTGATTTTGCAAACCACACATTATGCATGCAATGTTAATTTTCTGGGAATTGGAGGGTTGCTGTTTCTTGTTCTTTTTCTCCTCCTCAGCAACCTTTCCCTTTAACTTCTGATCCTTTGGTAGGACAGGAGTACTGGTATTATACTCCTTTCCTGAATCAGAAGGTCCAACCACCTGGAATCCTGCTGATATGAATACACCCTTTTGCTTTGGGTCTACCTTCAGCTTGGATTCAGCCACCTTCTTGGCAGTTTTTCTGGCTGCTTTAGCCCTGCTTCTTCTGGCTTTGGTGGTCAGGGAATGATCATCATTTGTCTGGGAGGGCTCAATTACCTGTTCCTTCCCTGTGATGGTCATGGTCTCCACAGTTGCATCACTCTTTGACTCTTTACAAGGTGGGTCAACAGATGGAACCTCTTGCTCTTCAGTACCACATCTTGGTTGTCTTACAGACTCATAAGAGTGTGGTGAAGCAATTTCATTGGTTCCCAACCCACTTTTGTTTTGATAACAAAGTTTGGAGTGAGAGGATGATGCAAGTATGGCTTGGAAGTTTTGCTCAGCAATAGCATACTTCCTGGCTTGAGCCTCAGCTGTGACAAGCTGGGCTTGAGCCTCAGTCAATTTGGATATTAAATCCTTGATTTGAGTCTTGTAGTTGGTGTGTTCATGTTTTAAAAGAGATACAGTTTTCTCTAACTCCTCAATTTTCTTTTGATAGTCAGATTCAGCTCTTTTAAAGTCAGATTTTAGCACATTTAAAGACTCAATATCGGATTTAATTTCCATATTGTAGTCCTGGTACAACTTAACCTTAGCAATACAAGCAGGGGTACAGAGATGTTCATATACCTTATTTTCATCTGTTCCTGCCATGAGTGCTTGAGCAGGAGTCACATCTTGAACCATAAAGCTCCAGTCAACTTCTTGAGCCATAGCTGCAGTTTCAGTTGACTTCCCATTGGGCTTTGGTGTAGAAGGATGTGTGGAGGCCTGTGAGGTTCCCGGGTTGGACTTGGGAGCCTTGCATTCCCTTGCAAAGTGGCCAAGCTGGTTACAGTTGTAACACTTAGCCTTGCTCTTGTCAAACCCAAACTTGCTAGTGATTGGGTTTTGAGGGAATTGCCTTCCAGTTCTCTTAAAGAACTTCTTCGCTCTGTAGGTAAGGAGAGCCATTTGCTGGACAATGTCCACATACTCTATGTCATCTGGACTAAAGCACTCAAGATCATCAAAGCAAAACTGATGATCATTGGAGTGTCCACTCCCTGAGACAAACGCACAGCCCTCCTGAAAGGAGCTTTGCTGAGCTTGATGAGACCTTGGAGTCTCAGGGAATGTGATGTAAGGCCCAGATGAACAAGATGGCTGCTGGGAGTATGACAGATACTGCTGAGACTGTGAGATACCTGAGCCTTCAGCAACCATTAAGGCGTTGCTAGCAGGAAGGCTCAAGGGTCTGCTTGCTTGGTGACCCTTCTTGCTTTCCATTTCCAAACGGTATCCATCAAGGATCCCATAGAGTTCGGTCATGGTGAGAGTGTTTAAATTCTCTGTTCTCTTAATGGAGACACAGTAGAAAGTCCACTCATTGGGTAGAGCACTCATGAACTTTCTTGTAAGGTCTCTAAGTTCTTGAGTGATTCCCACAGATTGGAGGGAGGAGATAAGATCCATATACCTGAAGTATTGCTGGCTAAAAGTTTCTCCAGCAACATAGGTGAAGTTCTCGAACTGCTGCTTCAGTGAGTCCTTCTTTGAATCATTAGAGCTCGAGTACATTTGAGCAAGTGCATCAAAGAGTTCTTTGGCTGACTTGCAATGCTCAAACCCCACCATGATGGAGTTTGGGATTGCAGTCATGAGAACAGTCATAGCATTGCTGTCAATGTCGAGCTTCTTCCTGTCTTCATCGGAGTAGTCCTCAACAGCCTTCTCGATCATGGCACCGTTTCCACCAGCAACTTTTGGCTTGTACGGGCCATTCACGATGGACTGCCACATCTTGCTATCCTGGTATCTGATGAAGCCTTCCATTCTTCTGCTCCAAGACCTGAAGTTTTCAGGATCGATGATGGGAGCTTTGGTCATCGTTCCCATTTCAACTTCAGATTTGTTGAGGGCCATTTTTGAGTGAGGTATAAGGAGGAGTGAAAAACTTGGTTGATTAGGATGGTAAGATCTCACAATCAAGAGCCTAAAAAGCTCTGATACCAATTGCAGGATCGGGTTTTGTCACTTAACACTTGTATTTCTCTCAAACTCACTTATAATAGTCACTCAAACAAGATGAAGCAATGTTTTTGACAAGAGTTGATAATAATATAATAAGTAATCAAAGCAACAAGCAGAAGTATTTTCAAGGTACTTGTATATATTACTTCTCAACTCAAGATTACAAGACACTTACAAGCATACAATATGAGTTACAATGAGAAACTATATATACTAGATCCTACAGCCGGTTATACTTGATACCAGCTGGAAACCTAAGACTAAAGCATATACTACAATGCTATAGTTAAGGTATCTTAGATAAAGTATTATCTAAGATATGGTAGTCATGACATGTCCATGACTTACCTTTTGTCACCAACTAAAGATGGCAACTGTACTTAACATAAAAGGTATACAGTAGATTAAAGTATGGTCAACTACATGGCTTTTGAGAAAACGCCATGCAGTATCTCAGAGATTTGCAGCGGACTGTCAGACAGACCATACTTATGTCTACTGGATAATAGAAGTGTCTTCCGAAGGTTAACTGGCTTCGGAAGAACAAGTTCTTCCGAAGCCACTTATACTTCGGAAGATGCTTCTATGCTTCCGAGGCTTTAAGGACTTCTTTATTCTTCGGAAGTTGACTTCAGATCTTTGTCTTCAAGTCTTGAACCTTCGGAAGTAGCTTCTTTACCTTCGGAAGTTGGAGTTCTCCTTCGGAAGTGTATTTTACACTTAGACTTCGGAAGAACTCTTTCTTCCTTCGGAAGTCCCACACTTGGCTTCGGAAGTCCTTTGTATGTAGTACTCAACATCTTCTAAGTGATATGGTTTTGGTTGCAACAGCCTCTTATGATCCAACATTTGCTGAAGTAGTTCCAACTGGAGCTGAAGATGTATGAGTTGAAGGTCTTCCTAGCTCAAATCTTGGATCAGGATCACCTGTATTTAGATTTTCTGCAGATCCTGAAACATGCTCACAAGATTTGTTAAAACAGTTGGTAACTAAATCAAGATCAAACAGCCAATCTGGACCAGAACCAGCCACACAAGGAGTGTGCTCATTGAAAGTCACATTGGCTGACTCCTCAACAATTCTAGTTTTGAGATTGTATACTCTATAAGCTTTAGCTTGAGAAGAGTATCCAATGAAATGTCCATCATCTGATTTTTCAGCAAACTTGGCAATTTGATCTTTGGTATTCAAGATGGTGCAGGGACATCCAAATGACCTGAGAAAACCAATGAAAGGTTTCCTCTTGTGCCAAAGTTCATAAGGAGTCTTACCATGTGTCTTAACTACTAAAACTCTGTTTTGCACATAGCAAGCAGTATTGACTGCCTCTGCCCAGAAGGTGATAGGCAGTTTAGAGTCAGACAACATAGTTCTTGCAGCTTTGATAGTGTCCTGTTTCTCCTCTCAGCAACTCCGTTTTGCTGAGGAGTCTTGGGAGCACTATATTGTCTTGTAATACCCTTTTCATCACAAAATGCATCAAGGATTTGGTTCTTGAATTCAGTTCCCTGATCACATCTTATGGTTTTGACCTTGTGATCACATTGATTCTCAACTTTTAAGATGAAATTCTTCAGAATCTCAGGGGTTTCATCCTTAGTTCTAAGGAAGAAGACCCAAGTGAATCTTGTAAAATCATCTGTGATCACCAGACAGTAAGAGGTCCTTCCTAAACTCATTACACTGGTGGGGCCAAAGAGATCCATATGTAACAAGTGTAGGGGAGTAGTGATGGAGTTCTTTTCCTTAGGCTTGTGAGATACCTTGTGTTGCTTCCCTTTCAGGCATGCAACACAATGATCATCACTAGTAAACTCTTTCTTTGGCATTCCAGTTACCAGATCATGTTTAATTAATTTATGCATGTTCTTAAAGTTTACATGGCACATTCTTTTATGCCATAGGAAAGACTCATCACTATTTGCTTTAGATAGAAAGCATGAAACTTCTCCTGAGGGAGATGTTTCTTGCAAATCCATCTTGTACATGTTCCTTTCCTAGGGGCTCTGAGCAGGATATGCTCATGAGGAATGACCACACCAGGCTTGAGAACAATGCACTCATGCTCAGTAAAGAGCATGTTATGACTCTGATCACAAAATTGGGATACACTCAGAAGATTGTACCCAAGCTCCTTAACAAAGTTTACCTTCTCAATGCTGAGCTTACCATTTGTGACCTTGCCCCTTCTAGAAATGTAACCACCTTCATCTCCTCCAAAAGCAACTGGTCCTCCATCAATTCTCTCAAAATTATGGAGTAGAGACCTATTGCCTGTCATGTGCCTGGAACAGCCACTGTCAATTATCCAGACATTCCTGTTTGTCTTGAGCTGTTCCTGCACAAAGAAAATGATTAGTTACATTTGGAAACCCAAGCATTACTTGTCTTGGGCTCATTATAGTAATAGAAGGTAATGCAACAGTAATAGATCCTATGGTTGTACTATGGGGATCTTCAGCTGTTGTTGATGGAGAAACCTCAGTCATTTGGTCTTTCTTAGACTTCCATACCACCTTTGGAGTCTTGGACTTGACCTTCAAAACCTTAGAAGCTTTTGGAACTTCACAAGTTTTGATGACTGATCTTTCGGAAGAATCTACAGTCACTGCAGTAGACTTCAGTGCTTCGGAAGAACTCCTTTCTTCCGAGACCAACTTTGCTTCCGAAGGTAATTTTCCATTTACCTTCTTCTTTGATTTGGAGCTTCCGAAGGAAACAGACTTTCCTTCCGAAGCTGAGACTTCTTGAGACTCTTTGAAGTCTTTGTTTTAGTCATGTGGACAGTACTCTTAGGATTGTATGGGCAATCCTTAGCAATGTGAGAAGTACTTTCACACATAACACACAACATTTTCTTCTTCAAAGAAGTCTCCCTTTGAGATCAAGACTGGCTTTGGTCACATCCCTTCTCCACCTTCATCCTGGTAGATGCTGAGACAGTTCCTTTGGGCTGTGAACTGTTCTTGGAGTTTGATGGTCCAGGCCGTGCAGCAGTGGTACACAGCAGCTCAGTCTTCTTCTTGGCACTGAGATGATTTGAACAAGAACCATGACTCTTAGCTGAGGAGTCTTGGTTGATGTCTTCAGTCCTTACTACTTTGAAACCTGCAGAGATAAAAACTTGTTTCTGCTTAGCATCAAAAGTAGCCTTGATTTCTTGAGCCTTCTTTGCCTTCCTTTTGCTCTTTCTGATCAAGTTCTTTCTTTTGGACTTGGTCATCACAGTTGATTTCTTCTCCTCAGAAGGATAGTGGCCCTTGGAAGAATCCTCTTCTTCACTCTTCTCAGAGGAATTCTTCACTATCACTTCTTCATCATCCTCACTTACAGGATCTATGAGAGGAAGCTCATCTTCACAAGTTCCACACCTAGGAGATCTTACAGACAAGATTGTGTGTGGAGGAGCTATCTCATTTGATCCCAGTCCCTGTCTATTTTGATAACAAACCTTGTTGTGCAGGGATGAGGATATCATGTTCTTGAAGGTCTCTTTTTCAAGAACACTCTTCTCTGCCTTGGCTTTGCTGATCACAAGCTCAGCCTGGCACTCAGTTAACTTAATGATGAGATCTTGGATCTGAGTTCTGAAATATGTATGTTCATGTTTTAGTACTGAAATGGTTTTCTCCAAGTCCTCTATCTTTAACTTGTAATCATTTTCAGACTTTCTAAAATCAGATTTTAATATATTTAATGACTCAAGATCAGATCTCATCTCTAGGTTATAGGACCTGTATCTATTTACTTTAGCAATGCATTCAGGGGAGCAAAGATGTTCCAATACCTTGGCTTCATCATGGTCAGCCATCAGTGCTTGGTTTGGAGAAGCATCCTCCACCTGAAAACTCCAGTCAAAGCCTCCTTCTTCAACAGCAACAGCAGCATGTTGCTTTGTCTTCTCAGCCTGAGGAGCTTTGTCAGTAAAGTTTGGTCTGGGTTGTGTTTGGCCCCCATTTGCTTTAGGTGCCTTACACTCCCTGGAAAAGTGACCCATAAGGTTACAGTTGTAACACTTAACTTTGCTTTTATCCAGCCCAAACTTACTACTGGTAGCATTGCTTGGAAATCTTCTTCCTGTCCTCTTGTAGAACTTCTTGGCTCTGTGAGTGAGGAGAGCCATCTGCTGAACTATCTCCATGTATTCCAGGTCATCTGGATGGATACAGTCCAGGTCTTCAAGAGTAAAAAGATAATTCCCACAGCTTTCATCTGCAGACACAAAGGCTTGAGAAGAACTTGTCTCTTGGAATGGGCTTCCTTGAGTAAAGTTCTCCCTTGGTGTCTCCGGGAAGGTGATGAAAGGACCCTTTTGTGAGTTGTCAGGGTAGCATAAGAGATGATGCTGGGGTTCTATGCTGTCCCTTTCAACCACATGAAGGGCTGAACCCATTTGATTGTTGGAGTTGCCAGATGAACCTTGCATGTTCATCTCCATCTGGTATCCACTGAGAATCCCATACAACTCTGTAAGAGTAAGAGTCTTAAGGTTCTCAGTCCTCTTGATCACCACACAATAGTGTGTCCATTGCCTAGGAAGTGAGAACATGAACTTCCTTACAATGTCCCTGTTCTCAAGAGGAACTCCTCCATCCACTAGGGTATCCACAATCTCAACATACCTGAAGTATTGTTGGGTCATGGTCTCACCTGCTTTGAAGGTGAAATTTTCAAACTGCTGCTTCAGAAGATCTTTCTTGTTCTCCTTGGCTTCAGAGGAGCCTTCATACATCAGCTTCAGTGCATCCCACAGTTGTTTGGCTGTCTTGCACTTCTTAAAACCTCTGTATACAGAGTTTGGGAGAGCAGTCTGAAGAGCAGTCATGGCCTTCCTGTCAATCTCTACTCTTTTTCTATCTTCATCTGAGTAGTTGGCCACATCTTTAGGAATCATACCAGCACCAGTAGCAGAGGGGGTGCTGGGTATGAAAGGTCCATTCTCAACAGATTCCCACATTCTTGAATCAAGAGACCTGATGAAGCCTTCCATCCTCATCACCAGGTGTCAAAATCATCAAGA
The DNA here is from genome assembly GCA_025215565.1 of Flaveria ramosissima. NCBI lineage: Eukaryota > Viridiplantae > Streptophyta > Magnoliopsida > Asterales > Asteraceae > Flaveria > Flaveria ramosissima. The sequence continues at coordinate 4,336,777 of CM046031.1, forward strand.
GTGATCAGTGGGGATTTGTTCATGGTTCCAGTCTCCATATCAGTCTTTGAGATGGAAGCCATTTGAAGAGTTTAGCTTTTGTGTGTGTGAGGGATCTTAAGATGGTTAGATCTTATATCAAGAGCCTGGAATGCTCTGATACCAATTGCAGGACCGTTTAAGGGCTTAAACACAATTACAACACAACAACACAATGAGGAGATTAACTAAGCTCTAATCAAACAGTGAACTGGGTAACCAAGGGTGATACAAAGAACACAAGTAAAGCAAGAGACAGAACAAGAGAGTATGGGTTTCAAGGAGGCAGTATATTGCTTTCTCAAGTTCTTTTACAAGTGTTACAAAGCATAAAGAAAAGATACAAGAACTTGAAATACTTATACTACAACCTACAGCCGGCTATACTTTGAAAGCCAGCTGGATACAATTGACTAGACACTAACAAAATCAATTGTAGGATCAAAAGGCATATCTGCCTTTTGACCTTGTGACTATGACATGCCATAGCTCACATCCTTATACAATACAAAAAGGATAAAGTACATAAAGTGGAAAGTTGAAGACTCAAGACCTCAATGTACAGTTACCAAAAGCAAGGCCCTTTTCACCAACTCATGTAAGTTGGTGACTTTACAGAGATGCAGCGGAAAAGGTGCTTTATGGAACAGTACATCAGATAAAGCATGTATACTAAAAGTCTTCGGAAGAAATCTGTCTTCATAGGTTGAAGCTTCGGAAGACTTTGTCTCTGAAGCTTCGGAAGACTTCATGTTTGGCTTCGGAAGATATTGGTCTTGGCTTCGGAAGATTTTACACTTAGAGTATTTTCTAATGCTTTGTGTAAAACTTCCGAAGCATTCTTCACTTCAGTACTTAGTGCATGTTGCTGAGACACTTAGGCTGTTTTGGGTTGCATCAGACTTCAGGAATCCTTACAACATATACAATTCCTTGCCTTCTTTAGTGAAAATTCATTCACCTGCAAAACTGACCATGATCTCGACCAGGTTGGTCGATTACTTTTTTTGACGATTTGATTTCAACGTGCAACAACCAACATTCATCCTCAAATGGTTTGTTACCCTTTTTAGCAACATATTGAGCAAAGTGTCTTTACGCTACATCATATCATCCCACATGACATTACCGTGGATAATGATCTCACCAATCAACTTGACTCTCACCACAATCATGCAATGCCATAAACTTGTGAAAACAAAGCTCACACACCCTACAGTCTCAAATGTTCGAAAATGCTCTGATACCAATTAATGTTTGGTTGGTTTCATTGGTTTCTAAAAAATGATTTTCTTTGATCGGAGTCTTGTTTCAATTGCACGACGGTATTGGGAAGATGTTAATGTACACATAGTGACTAATGTCGGTGATGATTTAAACTTTATATTCTTATTCTTATTTATTGAAATAGCTACAAGATCATAAAAGTGGATAAAAACCAAAACTCTTCTTTTAATTAGTTCCTCACATATACATGGCTTACATACGTGGCTCAACTTCTTAGAAAACAAATCATGTTAGACAACCATATATAATCTTATAACTAAATTAAATACTATAAAATCATTTGCAATAAGCACACTACAACGTGTGCCATCAAATGTATGTAACTTTAATGCTAAATTTATGTCAATTAATAGTTGGGAATTTTTATAAGATCATATCAAATGTACAACACACAAGATTATGTTTATGGTTGTTAGATAATTAAAATTGATATATCCATACAGATTTTATATCCTTTGATACAATCTTACAAAATTATCCTAGTACGAAAAGATCACATGTTGAAGACCGACAATAATGGGCACAAAAGCCAAAAGGTGCACGGTTAATACATGGTTTGATCATATATCAAACTTGTCTTGTTTAACAAATCAAACGAATCAAACTTTGAACTTTAAGTCAATAACAAAAGTACGCATTTTTGGACATTCAAATTGGATCAAATGTAATATATGTTTTATTTGAGCTTTTTATCACTTAAATTTGAATGCATTTCTTTTAAATCTTTTAACAGTTTTTCAATAAATCAAACTAGATTTTATAAAAATAAATTAACAATTACAAAATGTGAATTAATTATCATCTAGATAAGAGCTAAAATAAACGTTGTTTAGATGAAAATTATTCAATTTTGGTTATGTATTAAAAGAGACTAGTACATGTGACCCGCACTATGTAGCTAGGGTTATAAAAATTAAAAGCTTCAATTCTGATGATTTATACTTTAGTACCAACCACTCAGAAAAAGATTACGTGTGGAACGAGCTCTATTGTAAATTGATTAAAAAAAAATTTGACATAACTCGAATGCTTAAGTATAAAACTTAAAAAAAATTAGGTGAATAAATATAAATTTGACATAACTCGAATGCTTAAATATAAAATTATAAAAATACAAAATGAGAATGTATTAATTTAAAAAAAACAAAGAGAGAGAAAGTATTATGGTTAGTTTTGAAAAGTCTTTAAAGGTTTAAATGTAAAATTGTAAAAACATAAAATAGGGTGTTATTAGTTTGGAGAAAAAAAAATTATTGTGGTAACATTAAGAAAATCTACATATTTACTAATTATAGTTTTTTCTGTTTGTTAGATATAGTGATGCGACAGGTGTTATCGAGCCTATTTTCTGACCTGTATTAAATGTTGATATATTTTGTTATTATTATTATTATTATTATTATTATTATTATTATTATTATTATTATTATTATTATTATTATTATTATTATTATTATTATTATTATTATAACTATGTAAATATTTAGTGATTATATAATTAAATGTTTAAATTAAATAATACTTAAATCAAATAGTATTACGTTATAATAGTATAAATAATAAGTGTATATATTATAAATAGGATAATACTTAAAATAATGTTATAATAGTATAAAAATAAGTGTATATATTATAAATAGGATAATACTTAAAATAAATATATATTAAATAATGTATTAACTAGTATTAAGGCCCCCCGTTGCGGCGGGGGCGTAAAACTGTGTCAAGTAGCACCAATGGCACACTACCATCAGTGACCACCAACATCGAAAAAACTCGTGTTAAAGAAGAAACAAAATATGAAAAAATTAAAATGAACAAAAAGTAGACGTAAAAATATTGAACCACACAGGCGTAACGTAAAACACATAAAACAATAAGCAAGTCGACCTAGGAACAACGCACTGTGACAGGACCGTTAATTGGGGAAAAATAAGCTTACAAATGTCGAACCACACACATACGCTACGGCTTGTTAACTCGCAGCATTTAGAACGAAACGTAAAACACAAAATTTGTAAATATGTAAAGTATAAGAGAATAGATTTGAAAGTAAAAATTGTTAGGACTAAATGTTAAAGATGTAAAAGTATTGGGTTAAAACGGAAAAATCAAAGATTTAAAAAAGAAAAAAAGATGGGTACAACCCACTTAAGCATATTGTACAACTCATGATGCACACAAAAGTTAATAATTAGTATATTTAAATTGGGATAAATTTATTATGTCTGGGTAAATTAAGAACTATTGTATATAGCACTTATAACTTATGTTTAAAAAAATTATATTAGGTGTCATAAATTTTAAGTAAAATTACTAGTGTGTACTTATCAAATATTTTATATAATAGTGTGTGTGTGTGTGTGTGTGTGTGTGTATATATATATATATATATATATATATATATATATATATATATATATATATATATATATATATATATATATATATATATATATATATATTACTAATTATCAACTTATAGATGCATTAGTTGTTGCATCATTTGCATAAAAGGTTGTACATGTCTTTTTTTTTATTCTTTTAATATTTGTTTTAAACCCAATACTTTTACATATTTCATAAATAAACCCCTATAAATTTTCACTTTTAACTTTAGTCCCAAATACTTTCATCTTTTTTTAATTTTTTGATTTACGGTCAAAACTTTGAGTCGACATGTAGTAACGTGCACGCGTAGTTTACATTGTTACGCTTATTTTTTCTCATTTAACACCCGTCGGGACATGCGGGTCCTAAATCGACTTGGTTATGCTTTTAATGTTTTATGTTTCATGTGCGCGGTTCAACCTTTTACGTCTATTTTCCATTTGGTTTTATTTTTTTCTTTCTTTTTTAGTACGAGTTTTTTCGGTGTTGATAGTCGCTACCAATGTGTGACATTGGTGCTATTTAGCATGATTTTACGCCTCACGCCGCAACGCGGGGGCTTAATACTAGTTATACCTTAAATACTAAGGTCGGTGGCCAATGGAAGCCATTGAGTTTTAGTCTATACAAATGTGTTGTTTTGAATGTTTTTATTAAAAGTGGGTGGTGGTAAGAGGACTCGAAGTGGAACCGGAGAAGGAACGAAGAAATCTTGGGGTTGAATGGCGATCTGGGGAAATCTGGAACGACTCCCACCTCTCTAAGAATGATTAGATCTCTTGCATTTGAACCTCCTATGGCGGGTGGTTTTGAATGTTACGGGTGATATTTTTTTGTTTCTTGGTTTTTTTGGTTTCTTTTACTTTTTTATAGGTTTTTTTAATTGATTTTTATTTAACGATTTTGTCATTTCAATGTTAAGTTTTATTTACGAAAAACGTCACAAACATAATACCATTTTCTATTTATGTCAAACCACCGCATCTACATACGTTTTTATATAGTTAACCACGTTAATGTCACCAATGCAACACGCGTAACGAAGTTCATACACGCATCGCACTACGCGAGCTTAATTTCTAGTTAAACCAAATGATCAAGACATCTTCTCACATACAATTGAACCCTCAATCTTTCAAAGAGACAGTTTTTTTTGTTTATAAAATAATTATTCATACACTCATATACTCTTACTTTTAAACGACACCAGCTCCTAATTACTTTAATGGCTAGAACTTAAACCATGATATATTGATATCTTTAAAATAATTTTTAAACTCTTACCACCACAAGACTAGATCAAAATTTAGCACCTTAGCAACTTTGTCTATATAAAGACATCGAGCACCGCCTCACTCTCTTCAATCATTCTCTTTCTCTCTCATCTTTCTTCTTTAACATTACAAAAAGTTATGCACACACAACCAAAGGGAAAAACGCGTATCAATTGGTTGAAGATCTCCACCATCATCTGAACCAAAACATATCCACATTATCATCATCCATTTCAATTTACATCCCTACTTCCATTTCCCATTATTACATTTACAACAACAACATCCATCACCTCCGATTTCGAGATCATCAAATCATCATCACTGGATTCAGTATCATCTAACGTAAGTTCAACACTCACCTACTGTTTTCTGCTTTGATTATCATTGTTTTGTTCATCTGTTTTGTTTTATACTGAGTAGAATTGTTACGATTGTAGCTAGTAGAAACTAATAATTTGAGTAGATTTGAAATCTGAACACATTTCGATTCAAAATCGCTTGATTTGGCGGTAAACAAAACGGATTTTACAGTCAGTTTAGCTCGATCAAACCGTGTAGATTCGTCATTCATCTTCGTTTCGATGATTAATTCATCTTCGTTTCAATGATTAATTCATCTTCGTTTCAATGATTGATTCATCTTCATAACATCTTCGTTTTACTGATTGATTCTTCTTCGTTTTACTGATTGATTCATCTTCATTTTACTGATTGATTCGTCTTCGTTTTGCTGATTGATTCGTTTTCGTTTTACTGATTGATTCATCTTCGATTGCTTTGAACCTGCAGAATCTGAATCAAAATCACCGGAACTTGCGAATCAGTGACTGTAATTTGCATAAAAAATGGGGAAAACCGGAAGAGATTGGAGTCAGATCTACGCAATTTACGGCATCGACGATTGGCAAACGCCTGTATTCCTACTAATTCACGCGATCATCTTCTCAATATCTTCAATCCTCTTCCTCATCTACTTCGATTCCATATGCACCTCCTTCGAATCCATCCTTCCGTCGCTATTCTCCACCGGATTCACCAGATTCACCGCCGGATTCACCGGCTCCGTCACCGCACTCTCCGCCGTGTGCCTCTTCTACGCCGCCGGCAACCTCTTCTACTCCTCCGTCGCCCTCCGGTGGGAGATCGCTCACCGCATGCTCACCGCCGTGCACGACTGGTCCACCGTCAAAACCGCGTTAGACGTCGGCTCCGGCAACGGCATCCTCCTCAACGCCGTCGCGATGCAGCTGAAGAAACAAGGAAGCTCCGGCAGAGTCGTCGGATTCAACCGGAGCAACACGACGGTGTCCACTCTCCGCACCGCCGGTGCGGAAGGCGTTCAGGAGTACGTCACCTGCCGGAACGGCGACGCGCGGCGGTTGCCGTTCGCCGACGACTACTTCGACGTGGTGGTCTCCGGCGGGTTTGTTCACACCGTCGGGAAGGAGTTCGGGCAGAGCTCCGCCGCGGCGGCGGCGGAGCGGATGAAGGTGATCGGAGAAATGGTTAGGGTTTTGAAATGCGGTGGTTGTGCGGTGGTGTGGGACTTGATGCACGTGCCGGAGTACGTGCAGCGGTTACATGAGTTGAAGATGGAGGACGTGAGGGTGTCGGAGCGTGTAACGGCTTTCATGGTCAGTAGTCATATTGTGTCGTTTCGTAAGCCACGTCAGCACGTTGTGGGTCCCTGTGAGGTTAGATTGGACTGGAGATTTAATAATATAAATTAATAAATATAAATATAAATTATTTATTATGTATGGGAATTAAGAAAACTGATCTTGTGGTATAAAGAGTTTTAATGTAAGTTGTAACTCTTTCAATTGTTAATAGACGAGATCATGTTACAAGTAGGTCATGGGTGTGAATGTGTGATTATATTATGAGAAGATTATGAGATTAATGAATTTCTCGTTTATTATTGATTTATATTTTTGTTTTGTAGTTAAAAAATATATGTTTTTAGTGGAAGTAAATGATTACACACAATGTAAATGTCAAAAGCTATAATCTATACATAATTTTTTTATCGTTATTATTTTAGTAACATGTGATGGGATGTCTCTGTGAATAAGTTAGAACTAAATGTATTTGAACCAATAGCTAACTTAACGACGGACATTTTACGTATTGTACATCATCTGGACCTGTACTCTAATGATTTTGAGTTGTAATCACTTTTTACGGAAGTAGGTTGTGATAAGAAACACTCAAATTTCCGTGTTCGTACTAAGGTTAGATGATATATATATAATTTTTTTTGTGTTAAGGTTGTTTAGGAAAATATACATTTCCAGAAAAACACATCAATTAAATGTGTTTTAACTAATAAATAAAATAGTCAAAATATGAATCCAGAAATAATGCGCTTCTATTTGCTAAACTATGTTGTCTTGAGAATCCAAAACCATGTCTTTTAAAAACCCTAATTATCTAAAGTGTTTAAAACCCTAATTATCTAAAGTGCATTAGTTTACTATGGGTGAAAAGTAGATCCAACATTAACTAGCTTGATTTGTTGGATTGGTCTAAACAAAAAATTAAGGTTGTTCTAATCTTGCTATTTTGGTGTATTGTTGTCTAGTCGTTTTTTGCAACTTTCATGGTGTACTTTGTTGTTCTTTTTCTAAATTTTTCCTAGAGTAGCTTTATAATGAAATCTTATGTCTTTAAAAAAAATAATTAAGTAAAATGTCAGTAGATCAGTGTTATAGAAGGGTTCTATCACGACGGGTCTAAATATACTTGCACCCTACACTAGGGGAGAACAATTTTAAAAACATTTTAGTCATAGTGACAAATTTACTTGATACATACTCGTCAATTTAACACAATTTAAATTAAAAAACATTTACTTCTTTTTGTCATCTTTATCACAATAATGTAGTTCACTATCACAGTATGTCAATTCACTGTTCAATCAATGATTTCCTTCTATCCAAATAGTATTGTAACGCCCTTTTTGTTACAACACGGCACTATACCACTATGCATTCAATATTGAATTCAATAGCGCATCTTTGAATTAGGACTCATGCCATACATCTACGTGTTAAAATTATATTTCACTACTGTTAAAGTAACAATTCCTTTTAACAATTTTAACACAAATGAAACATAAATCCAGTCTTTTCCTTAAGACGTCTAAGTGGTTATCAAACAACTATTTAAAATTTTAAAATCATTTCCAACCACTTTGAACAATAATATATACTTTTGGGAAAAGATAAAAGTAGCATATTATTTGAAATGCAAGTAATGTTAGGTGAAAACGTGAGATGTGCGGTCAATTTATAGGAATAACTGATTGATACAACGTACTCGGTGGATCTTGGTGGGGAATTTCATATCCATTTCATTCTTCTTAAATGTCAAAATATATTATCCTCATAGTCACACTAACAACATTATTCATAGGTATAATGTTCACAATTTTATTTTGAATGCATTCAGTTAACTTTTACAGATTTTGTGTAGACTATAAACTATTATACCTGTATTATGTTTTCACAGGCTTACGCGAGTAAGCCACGGGCCACATATGAGTTAGTCGTTGTGGACTCATTAGAAACTTAAATAAATTTGATCTTAAATAAGTTTGAGCCAAACTCAAACTTAAATTAGAGGTTATTTAATAAATACGATTAAGCTTAAAATTTATACATCAAACCTGATTAGACTTGCAAATATCAACAAGTCTACTACTTGTATAAATGTGATTTAATTATCATGTTATAAATACGTGTACAAAAATAAAAAATTATATAATGATAAAATTATCGTTTATATGTATGCGAAAATAGTTATATAAAAGTATAAAACTGGCATATGTTAATGAAAAAATAAAAAAACAGTTGTATCAATCCGAGCTTGTAAAGTTACGTTTAAAACTTATGTTTTAAAAATAATCAAGTTTGATATGAGTTGAGGAAAAGTATCTTCCTTTTTAAATCAAATGAGTTGAGCTAAAATTTTGGGAGGTTAAACAAATATCACTCGTTTATACACCTCTAAGAGCATTCACAGTGGAATCCCTAAAAAGATGTGAGTGTGTTTGATATATTATATGAAATAGTTTTAAGTGGTTGTGAGTGAAGGAGTGAGAAAATGTCATTGTTGATTGGTATATTTGAAGAATCACTGTTCAATCCTTATAATTTTTTTAATATTTGTGAAAGTGGTTGTGAGTGAAGGAGAGAGAAAAACGTAATGATAATGGTATAAAATGTATTATTTAATTGAAAAGGAAAGAAAAAAATAATGATTTTAGTGTAATTATATGGTTAAAAATAAAAAATCCACTGTGAATGCTCTAAATCTTATTTTTGATGAACTCAAATAATGTGATGGAATTACATGATACTATAATCGAGTTGTGTCGAATGTGTCCTCTCTTCACTTTTACTTAGTTGTAACACACTCTTAACTTATCAAATCTACTATACTTTTCAATTTTCACACTTAATGATATCTTCAGATGAAATACATTGTAATTGTAAATTCAATAAATTCCTATAAATAATTTGGAAAATTTTGATTACTATTTTATGAAGTTTTTTCTGTTGAATTTTATTTTGATGACATAACATCTATTGGCTTAAATAAGATCAAAAGATGTAATCAAATGTAATGGAAGTAACACTAGTAGTGGTTAGTGATTAAGGCGTGCGTCTCTCATTTAATAAATGTTGGGTTCTACTCTCATTTGAGATGTAACATAAATTTATGTTGAAATACAGTAAGAATAGATTAAAGTCACTAAAAAACAAGAAAGTCTTTTAACAGAATAAAAAACGTGAAATGTAATTGTTAAAATTGAGGCATGTGCTTAGTCACGTGACTAGAATTTAATGAAAATCTTAACGATGTACTCAAACTCTTGCAAGGTTTTATATCGAGATTCTCAAAACCAGACTTTGGTACTCTTTTTCCGTTAACTTCGGTAGATCTCATTATACTCGAGTGTGAAGAGGCTAAAAGCACCTTAGAGAAAAACAAACCCAACGGTTATTTTTTTTAATGACAAACGTACAACACTGATTCGGATGATGTGTGATACATTAATCGGGTTCATCGCACCATCAATTTCTTCAGGAAGAAACCCATAACTAGGAAGACCTCATGGCTCAACCCTATACATTTTTGCTCAGAATGAAACTCGAACCCAAAACCTCCTTATTTTTAATTTTTTTAATTAGATCATCTTAACCACTTGAGCTAATAATCATTAGTAAACCCGACGGTTACTAAATCGGTCTCAAAATACCAGATGACCTCTCATACATCAGACCAATGTTTTAACATGAGTCTCATGTGGCTCACAAAGAACACTAGCTCTAAACTTTAACAATTTTTAAATAATGAAATTTTAAGTTGTCTAAAGAAATTAAGAAAACTTAATAACTATAAAGAAAATTAATTAAGTATTGTGATTACTGTATATGTAAACATGCACACTACAACGGGGTTATCGATAATATCTCGAATTTTATATGATAAAGAAATAAAAAACATTCACATAAACATACACATTGCAGTGTGGGCATTGATGATATTCGAAACTTTTATTAAAAAATGAAACCGTGATAAAAATTCACTGTGAGACTTTAATGAAAATAAACACGTTGCAAGTGCAAATTCAAAATGTTATATGCATTATATTTTAAAAGTCTAAAAGTGAAAGAAAAACATGGGATTTCAAATCAGTTTTGACAGCTTGCGTGTTTACGCCTCATTGACTTCTACATTAGTAAGCATAACTCAGTTTTTAATAAAACTTACATCAAAATGTTGACAAAGATACGATTTTCGCAACAATATATTCAATTTTTTTAAATCATATTTTAAAAGTTACAAAAAGAACAAAACAATTGAGTGGGCTCACGTTATAATCTAGTTGGTTCGAAAAAATCTAAGTTGTAAAGGGTAACTTCAAAAGACTCCATTGTAATTTATTTGTTTCAATAGAATAACATTGCAAAAATGAGTTGTACAAATTGATTAAATCACTCACAAGTTGGACCCGGAGGCGGTCTGGTCAGTGGTTGTTGGCTGATTGTTAAATTAAGCGGTTGGTTTTAACAGGTTTGAGATCGAAACGGTGATTGGCAACTACACTTAAGATCAGAGGTGTCTAGTGCAATCGAAGTTATCGATTGTAACTTACCGAAGATGGTGAATTGTGACAATGAGGATTGAGGAGAATGAGAGACGTGAGTGATAGTTGTTCCATCTTAAGTTCTTACACTTAAGATCAGAGGTTTCTAGTGCAATTGAAGTTATCGATTTGAAGAGGAAACGAGAGAGAATCAAGTCTTAGGGGAAAGTTATTGATTTGATGAGAAATAGCGATGAAGGGACATCGAAGGGAGAGCGCCAACTGACGGTTTTTCTGTGTGTGAGATTGGAGCGTCGGCGATGATAGACGCGCCGAAGTGGTGGTGGGATTCAACCGAGAGCGGCGTTGGGAGGGGGGACTCAAGTTAGGATCTTAGGGTTTTGTTTTAATATTTAGTATATTTAATTATTTTTAAAATTATAATTATAAACGGTTTTCTTGACAGATATTTAACTTGTTTAGACACGAAATTTATCATGTCTTAAAAGGTTGATCGGTTTAATACACGAAACATGTTTAGGTGAAACAAGAAACTGGTTAACTTCGTGTCATGTCATGTCATGTCGTGTTAATAGGTACATGTTAAAAATTATTAGTCCTAAAGTAAGACGTCTGGTTCACTATATGGTCCTGTTATTAAAACATTGACCACTCGCATTTTTATGGACGACAAACCTTAATAACTTTATGATAGGGCAACGACTTTGCTATTACATGTTAAAAGAAATTTAAAACAATATTAATCTTAACTACATCAAAATTCAGTTACTAGTTAATTGCACAATCCTTTTCCCATTAACAACAAACTAAAATATGATGTTTAAAAGTCCATTTTGTTTTGGTTAATCAAAACATAAGTAATTTAAATTTTAATAATCTAAATTATGATAAACTAATCTATAATAATTCATACTAGTAATTTGACCATCGACAGTTTTAACTTTCACTTCTTGTCAAATTCAATTTTACTTGTATAATCATAAGATATTTCCATTTGATTTCACTTACAAAGAATGTACATTTTCTTGTTTTATTTATAATTTTTATTGTGAGCAAATTAAAGTGTAAAATTACGATTATTATGCGAGTGAGATTGTTATTAGTAACAAAAATAAAAACTAGAAGTATCATTTGCCAAGTTAACATATAACGTTTAACTATTCTTTATAATAGAAAAAAAAATTATTCTTGTCGCAAATCTTACTATACTAATAAAAGGGTAAATGGAGTGCCACGTGTCAGCACCACAATCATTTTCATCATAATTTTCTCGCCTCTTTCTCTATTAAATAATTACCTTAATTACTAATAATATTATTTTAATATTTAATAAATTAAGAAATAAATCTATTTATTAAGGTTATTTCTAAATAAATTGATATTTCTATAAAGTCAATTTTTTAAATACAAAATAATGAAACTTGGGAGTTGTAATAATAAAATTTTTAAATTGACATTTTTATACGGTTTGTTTTAAAACAAAATATTTATTTTTTGTAAAAAAATTTAAAAAACAAAATTTTAAAAAGTTGATATCACAGTTTTATTATTTATTGTATTTTCTCATACGTAATTTCAGTCATATCATATCTTAGAATATTATTTTATAATTAATAAATTTATTATATTAATATTTTATTTATTCAACCCGTGTAATACACGGGTTTACTAAAGTTAGTTAAATATATATTCGTCAAAGTAAAAAAGTGTTATTAATTGAATTAATCGTATTAGTTTTATCATGCCATTAGGTGCGATTGGATATGTTTAGTAACAATAGAAAATATATAAAAGTCTTATTGATTGAATTTAAGCAACAATTGGTCCTATGGTCTAGTGGTTAGGACATTGGACTCTGAATCCAGTAACCCGAGTTCAAATCTCGGTAGGACCTATTTTTTTTAACATCATCTGCGACTTAACTGGGCCGCTTGCTTCTTTTGGGCCACAAGTTATTTCATTTCTCAGTCCGAATATGCTCTCTTTTGGGCCTGCAAATAATGGTATTATACATTTATCCCAACTATTTATATATTACAAATTTGCAAGTGGATCTACAGTAACATACAACATTTAATGGTTGTTGTACAAGTTCTAATACTTATTTTATAACAGCTTTTGATTAATATTATTTTCTACATATTAATAACAAAATAAGACAATCAGGCCGATTAAAGTACACGTCGGAGTTCGAGTCCAAATTGGCCCTGCTTTTGGCAATGTTTTTGCGACCGGATCGGACCGGCCGGTCCGACCGGTTCGACCGGGGATCGGCCTCCTAGCCGGTCCGGTTCGCTATGATTCGGTTTTAGGTGGTCAAACCGGCCGGTTCGTCCCGAACCGGTGGTCGGACCGGGAGACCGGACCGGTTCGAGCCGGTTTTTGTTTTGTTTTTTTGTTTTTTTTAATTTTAATTAGGTAAAAATGGGGTGTTGAACCATGAATTAGTGTGTTGGTTATACAAATATAGTTAAGTTTTATATATAACTATTAAATACATATATAAATCATATATAAATTACTTATATCTAATTACATATATACTAAATATATAATATACTATATATATAGTTATGACGTTATCCGGTTCTTAAATCCGGTCCGACAAACAAACCAGTAAGGCGTCTGGTTCGACGTCCGATCCGGTTCTTAAAACATTGGTTTTTGGTTACTCTGATTTCGTTTTGTTTTTTAGTTATTTAAATATTTTATATTTTTTAGCAGCTTAAAAGAATTAGGAGAGATGATTTTATCTTCTGTATCATGTTCATCTTTTCCCTTTTTAAATAAGAAGAAAACAATAATGATTTAAATAAACTTAACTTTATTTTCAAAATCATGTTTTATAGATTGCAATCATGTTATTTATTCATATAATTTTAACGTAACAACATGATGTCTTCTAAACTGTGAATATATCGTCCTGACGCGGTTAATTCTATCCACGTTCTCAAGACGTCCTTTTGTTGTACGAACGCACAACATGCTTATATATGCATGTTTATAGCATTTTGTATGTTTTCGCTGAATCCACAAATAACTTCACCCATTAATGTTAGTTAACATATTACTACATTCGATTCCACTAAATAACACGTTATCCCGCCACGTGATATTTGTTGATAGGATCTTTCGCATTCTTCTTTCTTTTTCTTTGCCATGTATAAGATGCAGCCTCCCTCACTAAGCAACCCAACTTCGTGAATCATGACACAGTCGCGAGAAAGTAATACTAGTTAAAAGACAAATTCTAAATTTTAAAACACAACGTACAACTCGTTATGCACGCTTACGTTAGCATCCACAAATTTCATTCTAAACTTTGAAAACTTACTTTTTCGTCCACTTTTTTTTTACCTATATTTTATACCTTATATTTATTAACTTTTTTACCCATTCATCATTTGTTTCAACAAGCAAGTTACATACCCTACGAGCCTGACTTTACGTTGGTTTATACTTTTTTACCCAATGGTAACAAAAGCTAATCCATTGTTAGATGCTTTACCAAGATAGATTTTAGGGTTATCTAAATAGTTCAAGTCTTAAAAGTTCACTCACTAGCTCGTATACGTTAGGTCGTTAAAAACTCGAGCCTATTTGACTTGTATAAATGACTAATCTAAAGGTAGCTCGCATTTATAAAAAGTCAGGCTCGTTAGGCTTGAGTAACGTGCTCGTTGACACGTACAAATTAGCTTATTTTCATGGATATTGATAATTTGATACTGTATTATTTGAAACGTGTAAAAACATACAAAATATCAAAATCTCTAGGACCTATTCTTTTAATGAGTAAATGTAATAGGCCCGGTTGCAATTCTGGGCCACGAGTTATTGATTTTGTTAGCACAAATACGCTCGTTTTGTAGCCTTGTAGGCCTAAAAATATAAAAATATGGGATAATAACATTATTAAAATGCACAATAAGTAATTTATCTAATATATGTTAAACATTAACTTTAGTCTGTGAGGGAAAAATACTGTAGCTATTTGTACTTCGTTTTGTAGCCTTCTCAACCCATCACCGCCATCAGCTTACTGATCTTCGATTATTTTACAATCGAAGATCCTCGATTTTGCAATCTTTTTCGCTATTCAGCTTATTGCACTTTGAGGATGGAATTTTACACTCAAATCTGTATGTAGTTATTTGTTTGTATGTGACAAAAGGTAAACGCAGGTGGTGGGTGTTCATGTGACAAATCTCAATAATAAGATTTCTACAAAAAATTGAAGTAGTCTACAAAATTATAAGTGGGTTGTTGTTGTACATAAACATGGTGTTTTTTTACATAATGAACTCTGATTTGTATTAACTTTATGTTAGAATGTTAAAGTAATAGCTGACTTTGTCAGTGTTTGTGTAGCCTCGAGCTTGATGACTCGTGAGCAGTGGCGGAACCAGAAAATTTTTCGTATGGGGTCACTATTTTTTAGTGATTTGATTTGTAACGAAAAAACATAAACTTTTTTGGGATCGGGTCGGGTCGGGTCGGGCATAATTAAATGGCATTAAAAATGTTAAAAAAAATTACAATACCAAAAAAAAAAAAAAAACTTAAGCACATTCTCGAATTCTATTACTAGATGAATAAACAACGTTCAATGATTTTCTTTTTACAATAAACAATCCATTTTCCTAAAATCAAGGTCACACAAGAACTAAATCACTAAAAAAACTAACCACGAAAACACCAAATACAAAATTAGGGGCTTAAACACAATCAAAATTCTACATACCTAAATTACTCATACAAATTAACTAGAAGATGTGAGCTGCACTTTTTGGTGACACAATTTGTTTATTTGTTTAATGTTATGATATGTGATTTGGTGACAAAAAGTAAAATATGCTGCACATACACAACTCAATTCTGCAGAACAGAACCTATTCAAAAGTAAAACCTATTCAAAAGTAGAACATGCTTCACATACACAATACTGAAAATTACTATAACAAAATCACTATTCGAAAGCACTGTGCAGCAATGGGGAAGGGGCTGTTTGACCAGAACAATCGAAGGCAATGTGCAGCAAGGGGGGGGGGGGGGTTGAATTAGGGTTATAATGAATATTAAACATAAGGGTAAAAATGTAATTTTACAATTTAGAAAATAGTGGGGAAAAAACCAATAGCCAGGATCGAACCCAGGACCCAACATCCATTCAAACGCGCTCTTAACCACTGAACCAAGAGCAAATGTCAGTTATTTTTTAAACTTTAAAATACTAATGGGTTCACCTCCTAATAAACTATGGGTTCACCCAAAATTTCGGTATTATACGGTACATTACCCGTTCAAAATCAATGGGGTCACTTGACCCCATACTCTTGGGCGTAGGTCCGCCCCTGCTCGTGAGATCATTCGGCTAAAGTAATCACTCGAGCTGATTTGTCTCCTGAGATCATTCGGCTAAAGTAATCGCTCAGGAGTCGTACACATTAGCGTCTTTTCTTGTATATCAGTGATTTAGTATATTATGTGATACGTATATAATTCAAGATTGTTGTTAACCTATTATATAAGGCTTTTATAAATGCAAACATATACAAAATTATCAAGAATGGTAAAAACAAGTTAGCATGAGCCGAAGGCAAGTTAAGTACAAACTATATTTTTGACTCGATTGGGAATATCAAATCAAGTCACCCTAGCTTATATTAATATCGAAACTTGAATCCAAGTTGATACTTCATCTCGAACTCGACTAGGAAATAATCAATACAAAAATTCGGTTCAAAACATGAACGCTTAGAAGTTTTAACCCATATACTACACAACTTTTCGTCTTGTTATTAGATTAATTGATTTATTATTTAATAAATAAATATACTATACGGATATATATAAACCTTAAATGTTATGATATTGTTATGTTTAATGTGGTGGAGAATAATTGAAGCATGGGTACAAAAGAAGACTACCAATGGACATCTCAAAACCATATACTTATTATTATTTTTACCTTAAATTCAAGTTGTGGTGAACAGTTTTTAGACCACAAAAAAAAAGTTGTAGATATTTTTCTGGCTGCATTATTTCAATCACATACTGTGGGCCCAATAAAACTAAGGATTGGTCCATTTGGCTTGCAACACAACTTGTCAATGATAAAGACACTTTGGTATAGTATTTATTATGAAAAATAATTATAAGTGCTTTTATAAGGAATCCTGAATTCATATTCTCACAAAAGGTTAACTATAGTTTTAAATTACAGTCATGTAAACTGCTGTTAATAGAAGGTGGTGTAAGTAATATGGAACTTTTTTAGAAATAAATTAGACTAGTCGATTAAACTAGTCGAACGGAACCGGTTATAGAGTTGGTTTGGTGCTTGTTTGAGCCTTGTTTTAGTTAAACCGGATCGGTGAGCCGAATGATTCCCGTGATTTTAATTTCTTTTTAATTTTTCTCCTAAAATGTCACTATTTTAAATTAGTTTATATTCTAGAATCTATGTTTATATATCTAAGTCATCGAATTTTACTAAAAATGCAAATCTAGGTTAAGACACATACTATTTTCAGTTTATTATAGATTATATGTGTGTGTAAATAGTTTATATTATTCTATTATTTATGACATCTTCCGGTTCGATTGTCAATAAGGCTACCGCTTAGTTGTCCAATCGGGTTTTAAAACATTACCATTAACAAATTTTGTTATAATACCATTCGAATGTGAAGTTCTTTGATTTTTGAAATCTTGAACTTAACTAAAATAATTGAAACGACACTCAGAATTGGACTGCGCGCATGCGAGGAGACTTGTGTATCAAGTTTGCTCTAGTTGAAAGTTAAAACGACAATCCTACTTGTTTATTGGATCAAACTGATCATAAAACCTGACTGATTGACAACAAGAGAACGCAAGCATTAACGAATTTGAATGGATTACTTAAAACCAGTTTATTCATTATTGCTTGGTCCACTAACTCATAACTAGACAACGTGCATAAAGGGTTTTAGGTTTAACCAATCACGTTAGACAATCTAATCCAAATTTCACAACCGTCTATGACTTCTTTTTTACATAAAGTTAAAATTATTTATTCTGTAGAAGAATCTAATTATCAATAGATTATAGTGATAGTAATCTATTATATAACAGATAGCTCAGTGGTTATAATACCTCAAGTTCAAAATCTTAACCTCGCGAGCAAAATAGGGAACAAGGCAACACATCTAGTAGCGGGGTTTAACGAGCGGCAACCCTCTTGTTGGGGTCCAAGAGACAAAGCCCTAGCTGGTAAGCTAATAAATGATATTTGAAAAGCTTATATTGATGAATATCCACTACCAATCATTATGACGGTCCGCGAGGAGCCTGGTTAAGCAACCTCTATGGTATTCTAATCATTAAATCTTAACATGTGTTTGATGACTCCACACTATCACAGAACACCACCAAGTTCGGTATGGCTCGTTTGTGGCTGAGTGGATAAAGCGGCCACGCAGGTTGCTGGCGGGCCGCCACTTGGGCCTGCAATGGTTCGCGACGAGACCAAAACTCAACCTATAACTAGAAGTTTGAAGCCATTTCTTCACCATTCAAACGAAAACTTCACTTCCAAAGCGTCGCTTTTAGCATCTTGTGAGCCTCTAGTGACCTAGTAACCTCTAGCAACTTCATGTACGTTCTAAGTTCAATTTGGTTATTTGAATTCTGTTCGAGAACAGGGTTTGGCGATTACAACTAGTTCATGCAGTGGATAACGTGATCCTAGGTTATGTATAGCCTGATCAACTATGCATAAAACTATGACTAGTCACCCAAAGATAACCTTGGTGATGATTATCTATTTGCTAATCCTATTTCTAGTCAGGCAAGTAAGTATATCTCAAACCCGATAAGAACGAAGTTCCAGATATTCTCGTAAACTAGATCCACACTAATAACTTAGGTGAGTTATTATGATCATTTTAAATGTAATGATATACTCATTTGATTGAACTGGTAATGAACGAGAATGCAACAATATGCATATGTTGATGGATGCATGTATAGATCCTTATATACTTAATGTGATATGTGGAGGAGTGAGGAGTTCACGCGACTAATGTTTGCAACACATTCCCATACCCATGTGACAACCAAGGGAACTTGATCTATTACAGGTGGTTGTTATGAAAAGCCATGGTAGGCAGAAGGCATCTGGATGAAATACAACCTGTATTGTTATGCATAATAAAACTATCTGTTTTATAAACTATGTCTCATGAACTCACCAGATTTAAATGACATTATTTTTTAGTATAGCTTGCAGGCATGTAAAAGATGTGCGAGTTAGTTTAAAACTAGTTAAGAAGTAATATGAGTTTAATCATCAACACCTTGTAATAGAAACCTCAAATTACTAAAATTTCTCAGGCGTAGATTAAATTGTTTTAATATCTTTAGGGTTTGATTGGTATAAGATAATTGAATGATGAGTGAATGAAATGAATGATAGAATTAAATGGATGAAGGAATGAAATAAATAATTATATTCTATTATCATGTTTGGTTACAATGATTGAATTAAAAAATCATTACTTTATATTGTTTGTTAGGTACGAAAATATAACGAAATAAAATACAAAAGATGTTATGATAGTGACGACTAATGGTGGTGGTGGCCAGTCATGGTTGGCGGCGGTGGTGGTGGTTGCCGGCGACAGGCAGTAGTTGGTAGCGGTAGTGATGGCGGGTGGTGGTGGTGAGCGGCGATGATGGCCGGAGGTGGTGGTGGTGGATAAAAGTAGTTATCATAGTGGTGACCAATGGTGGTGATGGCCAGCGGTGGTTGCCGGTGACGGTGATTAGCGGCAGGGGTGGTGGCCGGTGGCGGTGAGCGGCGGGTGGTGGCGGTGAGTTGGTGTTGGTGACTAAGGATGGAAGAATGAATGAAATGAAATAAAAAAGATGTGGATGAAATGAACCTAAGGGAATGGAATAAACTTTGTAATGGTTCATTCCATTACCTCAACCAACCAAACATTTTTTTTCCATTCATGCTCAATGGTTTATTACATTCCGCCCCTTATTACTGCGTACCAAACGCTACCTTATTTTTACGGCAAATGTACGATCCTGCTTCAGAGGATAAGTATTATCTATTTATCTTAATCGAGTCCATCTATTCATTTTCCAACCTACTCATAAGAAAACCCACAACTGAAAAACTTCTAACTCAACCCATCGTTACGCTTAATATCTGTATTACATGATAAGTCTGAAACGATTTGACTAAACCGACCACGAGATTCACACATTTGAGTTAGTCTTCAAGCCTACGTGGACCAACCCATAATACTCAACACAAAGAAGAACCCATAAAATTTCTCACGCGTAGATTGAATCGTTTTAATATTTTAAGGTGTGTTTGGTATGAGATAATTGAATGGATGAGGGAATGAAATGTATGAGAGAATGAAATGGATGAATGAATGAAATAAATAATTATATTCTATTATCCTATTTGGTTAACATGTGTGAATGAAAAAAATCATTACTTTATATTGTTTGTTAGGTAGGAAAATATAAAGAAATAAAATACAAAAGTGGTTATGATAATGACGACCAATGGTGGTGGTGGCCAGTGGTGGTTGGCGGCAGCAGTGGTGATTGCCGGTGACGGTAGTTAGCGGCGGCCGATGGTTGGTAGCGGTAGTGATGGCTGGTGGTGGTGGTGAGCGGCGGTGATGGCCGGAGGCGGTGGTGGTGGACAAAAGTGGTTATGATAGTGACGACCAATGGTGATGGTGGCAAGCGGTGGTTGGCGGCGGGGGTGGTGGCCGGTGGCGGTGGGCATCGGGCGGCGGTAGTGGTGGGTGGGTGGGTGGATGGTGTTTAAGGGTGTTTAAAGTTGGATATTCGAAAATTTCAGATAGTAAAAATCACTATCCGCATCCATATCCGAATTTTCAGATATCCGAAATTTCGGATACGGATACAGATAGTGATTCCAATATCCGAAATTCATTTTTATTTATTTTATTTTTTTATTTTTAGTTTTTTACAATAATTAGACATATGCTATTATAAAAATAATATAAAAACCAACTCATATCATAAAAGTCCTAATATACACTAAAAAATCTCAATCTAAAGTAAAAATATGTCTAAAATTTAAAAAAATAAAAATATTTTTTAGTTTTCGGATAATCGGATATCCGAATATCTGAAACTTTTGAAAATCACTATCCGAATCCGATTTTTCGGATAACCGAAAATTCGGATATTTCGGATTCGAATATTTTTGAACACACCTAGTGGTGTTAGTGACTAAGGATGGAAGAATGAATGGAATGGAAAAAAAAAGATGTGAATGAAATGAACTTAAGAGAATAGAATTAACTTTGTAATGATTCATTTTATTACCTCCACCAACTAAACATATATTTTTTTTCTATTCACGCTCAATGGTTCATTACATTCCGCCCATCATTCCTGCGTACCAAACATAACCTTATTTTTTACGACAAATTTACGATCATGCTTCAAATGATAAGTATTATCTATTTATTTTAATCGAATTCATCTATCTGTTTTCCAACCTACTCATGTAAAAAACTCACAACCGAAAAACTTCTGACTCAACCAATCGACACGCTTAATATCTGTATTACATGATAAGTCTGAGACGATTTGACTAAACCGACCACGAGATTCACACATTTGAGGTAGTCCTCAAGCCTACGTGGACCAACCCATAATACTCAACACAAAGAACTCTCGAGAGGTTCACATTCGACTACCAAAACAACTCTACACCACACCCCATCAGATTCCACACATCATCATCATCATCAATTCATCATCATCATCCAATCCAATCCATCAGATTCCAATCTTTGACCAAAAGTCAAAATACCCCTTCGTCCGTACACAAAACCACATGTCCCGCGAACCACAGGATCACCAAAGTAAACTACAATGCTATAAGAACACTACACCTACCCCAAATTCCACCGGAGAAAGCAGACCCATCGATTTTCCGGCGAAAAGATCATATCTTTAATGGCTGCTGCTTCCATTAACGCCACCGTGGTCTCTTTATACAAACCACCGGTGAAAGATTTCAAAGATTTGAGATCAATCGTACCCACTTCACAAACGCCCAAATTCTTGACGAAATCGAAGGTCGCCGGAGTTGTCGCCGGAGCTGTGAAGGCGGTGGCGAAGGAGCAAGATGTGATTCCGGTGAAGAGTGGTGATCTGACGGATCATCAAGTTGGGAGCTTGGTGGGTGAGATTGAAAGGGGGATTGATGGGGATGAAGGGGTGCAGTTGATTGGTGGATTTGGTGGTGGTGAAGGGAGATTGTCGTTTGAAGGTGGGTTTTCGTCGGCGACGGCGACGGTGAGTGGTGGTGGTGGTGGTGGTGGTGGTGGTGGTGATGGTGGTGAGGTTGGTGAAGGTGAAAGTGTTGATAGGTTGATGGATAGAGCTATTAATGCTGCTATTGTTCTTGCTGCTGGTACTTTTGGTATCACTAAATTGCTCACCATTGATTATGATTATTGGCATGTGAGTTCATCATTTTCACCTTCGATTTAATCACTTTATGGTTAATTAGTTATGCTAATTTGGGGGTTATGTTATGAGAATATTGTTTTGTTGTGCTTGTGATGAATCTTTGTGTGGTAGAGATGTTTTGGTTATTTTATGCAATTTGGGGATTATGTTGTGAAAGTATTGTTTTCTTGTGCTTGTGAATCTGTATGTGGTGGAGATGTTGTGGTTCTGTTATAGTGCTACTAGTTTGAATCTTGAAGAAATGATCTTTAGAAACAGTTTGGGTTCGGTTTGGGTTACGTTTAAGCTTGATCTTGTGAAAGAAGGTGTAACTGTAATGGTAGAAACTATGGGTTTTATTGGTTTTTCATGCTAAATTTATAGAATTTCATTATAAGTTTGATGCTTGTTGGATGTTGTAACATGAATCAAGTGATTAGGCTTTGGAAACTATTTGGGTCGGTTCTTGTGGCCTCGAGATATAAGTTAGCTACAAACATGAAAGGGAACATCTCTCTGGTGGTTGTGGCCTATGGTTGCTTTGGCATGGTTCATAAGCATGAATCATGTGTATGCATATGTATCTAGGATCAGCTACTAGAGGGGAAAAGGGGGGTGTTTACTGTTTAAGATTTATCAAATTTTTAGTAGTCACAGTTGGGTCTCGAGTTTAATAAGATAACACGAAAATCAGATGAAAAATTGTTTATCAGATTTGAAAGAGTTGAATACTAAAACTAAAGTTACACAAAACATTTCATAACTTGCAGATCTTATATATTGAAGAACTCACATTACAAAAGGTTTGTTTGTAGCTCAAATACAAACAAATAACTATTTGATAAGTGATAACAAACTCAAAGTTAGATATTGAAAGGGCTAATCGAGACTCATTACGTTTACAGTAAAATTTCTTGAGACCTAAACTATTACAATTTAATGGAGGGTCAATGTTTAACCAGTGAGTACCATCCACTTCTACTCCGAATGATATGATTTGACGGATAGTGGAGTCGTTATGAGACGGGCTTTTATAGATTTTACTTGCATTATTGTATTAGTATCGTTCTTAAGTGTTTTCAGACAAACCCTTTAATTAGAATACGCTTATTCCCTTTAATCTTTATGCATCTCAAAGGGATACTTTAGCACCTAAATTTGGCTTTTGATATGGTTTGATGATAGCACATCAATAATTCGTCAAATTGGATAATGGTGATGTATGTATCTCATTCATTACATCCTTCATTTCACAGGGTTGGACCATATATGAAATACTGAGATATGCGCCTCAACACAATTGGAGTGCATACGAAGAAGCTCTCAAAGAAAATCCGCTTTTGGCAAAAATGATGATAAGTGGAGTTGTATATTCAATTGGAGATTGGATTGCACAGGTTCGTTTCTTTCATTAAAATCGTCATTTTTTCCACTGTTGACGAAAATGATGATAATTAGCTCAAATAACAAATGGTTTTATTATCAAAACTTGCAGTGTTGTGAAGGGAAACCACTATTGGAGTTTGATCGCACTCGCATGTTTAGGTCCGGCCTTGTGGGCTTCACCCTACACGGGTCACTCTCTCACTACTACTACTATTTCTGTGAGGTAAACATTGCAATTTAGGTTTGAACTTTGAAATGATTTTCTTTTTACTTGGAGGTCAAATAATCAATTTTTGATTATCATTATCATATCAGCTCCAACAAAAAAACTGATTAATCAAGGTAATATAAATAAAATTTAACCATTCATCGCTCCTAACTGGAGAGACTATTTTACTTCCATTTCAAAAAATGACATTTTTTGGCCAAGTTATATGTAATTTTCTTAAATTGTTTCGAATTTGCCAAACAAACTTTTAACCATTAGAAATACCACATTTTATGGTCATTTTACCACATCAAAAATACTACTTCTACCCTGTGTTTTGCTATAGGTGATTATCTGATTCTTCGGATTATTTAACATGATACAATCACCTTAAAAAATTGTACATTTAGACATACTTTTCTTGCGGTTTTAGTTTCATGTAATGATCAATAACATTCTTGTTTTATTCAGGCACTTTTCCCCTTTCAAGATTGGTGGGTGGTACCCGTTAAGGTAGCGTTTGATCAAACCGCATGGTCAGCAGTATGGAACAGCATTTATTTTGTAGTTCTGGGGCTATTACGGTTGGATTCACCAGCTACTATTTTTAAAGAATTAAAGGCGACATTTTTTCCCATGTTGACAGTAAGTAGACATTAAATCCTCTTATATGTGCCAGAGATATTAAATATGATCCACTGATAAGAGTATAACATTGTATCATTTTCTTAAAACATTTTTAGGCGGGTTGGAAGCTTTGGCCGTTTGCTCACATTATAACGTATGGTGTCGTGCCTGTTGAACAAAGACTCTTGTGGGTTGATTGTGTTGAGCTGATTTGGGTCACTATACTTTCAACGTAAGTATCTTGTGGAATATTAACTTAAAGATGTTGTTTAGTTAGATTTTATTAATATAGAATTATAGATGAATTCACTTGATTTTTTTGACAGTTTGTCGAATGAAAAATCAGAAGCAAGGATATTAGATGCACCCGCAGACCCGAATACAATTTCATCTTTTGAATCTTCAGAGGTATGTCGATGCATAACACATAAAAGTTAAAACACACATATGTTCTATGTTCAATCGAGATTTCAAAACTAAAAATTATGCTGAAATACTTCTAGCATAGCTCGTGATCGAGGAAATCCCTGATTCATGTGGTTTATGCAGGAAAAAGAAATGAAATAAAACACCTTTGCTCGGGTTGGGGTTTTCCGGTTGACTTGAAAAAGCTTTTGTCCATTTTTCTATTAATAAATAATGTGTTAATATTGGTTATACAAACAATATCAATACAGTAATAATCTAAATCTTTGGAAAAAATAATTTAGAGGTTGTATGCATTCAAAATTGGATTTTTGGGTGACTTTCAACCTGTTCAACTCATTCGACCCATTCTCCTATCAGCTAATTGTTTTATTGAACCTCTGATATAGCCAAATGACCCATTCATAGGGATTGAAATCACCATATCCAGTTCTTAATATGTTCATCATCAGTCATATCATTGAACAATTTTCTTGATTTTTTTTATCATCAGGAATCGATATCCAAAACCCGCATTAATGAATATAAGAAACCGAACAATTTCTCCAGTATCCACGACCAAGATCTTCTTTTGATGTCGGGTTTGATCTAAAAACGTTGCAAGAAAGGTAAATTGGTAGATCCACATACGCTGAAAGACGTTCGTGTGGATCATAAGTGTGATATTTGTATAACCCTTTTGAGCAGATTTCTTTCTGTTTATATCTGTACATCATACTCTCCCTTGTTCTTCCTCTTTTTTCTTTTCCATTTTTGACAGTTTAGCTGGTATTCAAGATCCATGATATCACTGTAAAAGTCACCTTTATATAGCAATTTGTATAGTTATTAACTTATTGCACATGATAAACTGGAGATCTTGAAATGGAAGTGCATATTTTGATGACTTCTGGTGGTAAGGGATGACCCTTTTGGCGGAGAAGGGTGTTGCAGCCTGGCAGAGGCGGTGGTTTATCGTCTTCTGGTTTGCCAAGGCTTGTTCGTGGTTGGTTTTCACGGTTTAGAAAGTTTTGACTTTTGACTTAAATACTGACTTGGTGTTGACTGTTGATGGTGTACCACCTCAAATACAACTCAAATCATTGTTTAAAAGATTAAATGTAGTACGATAACACGATTACACTGAGCTAAGGAAACTAGGTGGAATAGCTCAACCTCGGTCACGGCTTAAGAGGGTGTGCCTCAGCCACAACTCACAACCAACCCCTCATACAGACTTTAAATTAAATAGCAAAAGGATTGTTAATGTGTCACAATAAAACAAGTTCATGAATCACAAATTACGAAGTGTAGGACCTCGACCGTGGTTGACACAAGAGGAGGACCCCAGTTGCGGCTGAGTATACCTTCCCACTCGACTGCGTACAACGAGTTGTCCCTATGGCCTCACTAACGTGTATATGTTAAGAATAACAATACAAAGAATAAGGCAGGCCTACCCATAGCTGTGACTTACATAGGAATACAACCTCAAGCGGCTCAGTAAGGAAAGGAGATGTAGTCGGGTTCAACACTTGGGGATTTTGAGAAAACAAAGGTAAACGAGAGGGAGTCTTAACAAGGAAGAAAGACATTCATTGGTTGCCAGGGAATATAAATAGACCACAAGACAACAAAATATATAAGTTAAGCTCTGAAGAAGACAACAAAATATATAAGTTAAGCTCTGTGGAAGACAATGACACGAGCACAAGCTCAACTAGGAGTGACAGAGTATTGAAGTCAACTATAGAGACAAAGGGCATTATGTTATGTTAGAAACCCTTTATAACATGAGGATATAGAACCCTCTATCCAAGAAAGTTCAGACTTGGATAGTTGACTACACATTACCAAAATAAAGTCAAGCTCCAACCCCCCTGATTGATGATCGTTATTAATATCACCATTCACCAATAGGTAAACACATGCACACGATAATTCATAACTCTTTACCCTCTCACATAATACCATTAACTTATCTTCTTTTGTTTTAGCCTCTCATACCCATCATCTTTACTCTCACTCATACATCTATGCTTATGTTTGATACATCTTATACACATACTAACTTGAGTGTCGGAATGCCCTCGAAGCTTAAGCTTCAGGGCCCTCTAACGAATTCTTTGTGGTTGCAGCCTATATATCTAAGAAGTGAAATGAAACTATATCACCCATTGGATGAATTTGAACCAGATGGGTCACTTCTCTTGCACTGTTTCTTCTTCGACTTGCCTCTAGGTGAGGAATTTGGAGCAACAACTGTCAATGTTTTCAAAACTGGGTCGAATAGTGAACTGGTCACCTCACAGGTTCACTGTTTAGACTCGTTGGAATCGTTGAAGCGGATTTAAGAACTAATAATGTTATGAATAATCAAAAGGAGCCAACTTCTTTCAAGAAAAATGATTTCAAAATCCTTTAAAATTATGAAGGGATTCAAGAAAAGGAGTAATTAGGGTATAACTTTGACCATTGATTTTGTAACAAGATATCATATTATATCCTCCACAATCTTTCATGTTGAAATTCATTAATAATAAGAACGAAAACAAATCAAATAGCAAACAGTAAACATCAACATTAGTCATTAGTGGGTTCAACAAATATGTATCAACTTTTACACTCCTACTTTATGAGATAAACTAATGTACAATACTTAGTAAACCATTTTCAACTATTAACTTTGGTCACCATTTGGTTACCGAGGTTGGGTTGTGAAGTTTTCATGGTTATTAAGATCGTCGGGATCGATGGGCAAGTGATCTCTGTTGTTAGTTTGCTACCCGAACTACTCAAATTAGATTAACCAATAACTGACTATCATTTTATTTTTACCAAAATCTACCCAAAACCACCCAAATTGATAGGACCGCAACCCAAACTATCCAATCTCCACAGTTTTGGCTTCCACTACCCAAGATCCCTACCCAAACCGTCGTCAGCCGTGTTGCCGAGTGACCCGAGGCGCCCGAACTTTTATGCTGAGGGTGCCTCGAGTACCCTTAAACTAGAACAAGTTATTGTTCAAGTTAGAAAACTTAATCCATTGTTTTTAAATTCAATAACCTACTTTTTAGGCACGCCAATTCTCATGAGAGCCAAATAAGCAATAACCCGATAAAACACCAGCATTACAGCCAAAACAACAATAGAGATCACTTGCCCATCAAGCCCAACGCTATTAATAGCTGGAAAATCCGCAACCAAACACGTTTGGTTACCACATTGGTAGGTCTGGCCATGCTCATATTGTGACCCGATCAAGAGCTTGTACGTATGTTGACTGATCGATACAAACTTAATCCACGATATAAAAACAGGCACGTGTTGGACATAATATCCCCCGGCTAATGTGAAGGATAACATGATCACGGACCCTAGAATTGTGGCCGACTTCTGGTCCATGACAAGTGCGCCTAGAGCTAGTCCTAGCCCTTGTGAGACCAAGACGCTTAGGAGAAGTGCAAACAACGCGTACATGAAACTTCCGAATGTTGGTTTGAGCCCCGCCATCCAATAGGTTATGATGCAAAACAACGCGGGTAGGACCATTTCCATTGGAAGATCTCCTAAGGTTCTCGACACGAAATAAGATGAAAGTTTGTACATTCCTGATGATCTCTCTTTGCCCAACATTAGTCGTTCTTGAGGGAATGTGAAAATGGCTTGAAATATAGGGAAAAAGCCCCAAAATCCAGTGTAAAAGAAGAGCAATCCTGACTGCATATTTTACAAACAAAAAGCCACAAAAGTGTAAAAGAATCCAGCATTAGATACAATTCACTACAAGAGAATGTGACATTTTTGTGGCACAACAAAAGTTCACTAAAATGAAATTTAGACACATTTTCTATAAGATTAACAAGACGTCCTCAACATGTTTATAAATCCGACGAACATGAACAAGGCCTGTTGGTGTTTGTTCGTTAGACTTTAATGAAACAACTGAACAAAAACGAACACTTAAGGGAGTAGATTTTCTTGTTCTTGTTCATTTGTTAAGAAAATAAACATGTATGTGTTATTTTATGTTCATTTATTAGTATTCTAAACGAAGATATAGGGTAAAAAAATAAACAAACATCAATTAAAAGTAAACGTGAATATCTAAAATAACTCTAAAATACCATCATCCTCATTTCAAAGGTAAACAAAGACAGATCAAATTGACTTTTTAGGCTTTAAGGGATTTAAATATGATAATAAAATTTATTTTAAAATAAATATCAGTAATAAACTAAACAAAGATATCAAATTGACTTTTTAGGCGTTAAGCTTTAAATATGATAATAAAATTGATTTTAAATAAATACTAGTAATAAACAAATTTTAAATAAATATTTATACAAACGAAAACAAATGATGATAGACGAGCGAATATAAGAAAACGTATATAAACAGACATATTATGCAAGTCAATAAATGACACTAGAGACATAATTAATGACAATCAATAAATAAACAATTCATGGTTCATGTCTGTTCGTTTAGTTAAACGAGTAAATATTAGTATTCATGTTTGCTATTTTATAAATAAATAAATTTTCGTCAAATAGTTTACTGAACATGCGATTTATTTACAGACATAAGAACTATTATTATAAACACACATTTTATGTCATCGAGTCTTTACAGCTTAAACCTTTTATAACCATTTTTACTGCACTTTTTCATGTGTCATTAGATATTATTGTAGCCTATGTTTTGTAAATATTGAGGAAATGAAATGCTATACCTGATCTTGCAAGTGAGACGTCTCAGATTGCCACCATAGCAAACCCGTAAGAAACGATACCGCAATAACCTGCCCGATCTTCAGAGTAGAAAAGAACTCGTGTCTCCTTTCTTTGATCCCTCGTCTTAGCAATATCGTGACTTGTTCCCACCACGTTGTGGTCCATCGCTCGGGTTTCTTGCTCTCCAAAACATCGTTCACATGATCATCAAATTCTGATAGTTCATCTTTCAGTTTCTCGGCAAGATTCGACTTATAAGCCAAAACCAACTTCTGCTTGATTGCATATTGATCTGAACGACTTGAATCGTCAGATGTTATCCCTGATTTGTTTAGTTTAACAAAGTTCATGAATCAGTTATTGTGCAAATAGATTATGAGGTACACACCCTCACTACTAGATAAAAAAGAAATTTCTTCGCGCATTTTTGTCGCAAATGTGTTAAAAAACAAGTTTGCTACACATTTGCGACAACAATATTTTGCCGGATAATTACTTGTAGGAAACAGTTTGCGGCACATTTGCTATGCCAAATTATGACTCAATTGCGACGATAGTGGGAATTTGCTACGTATTTCTTAAGCACACTCTTAATTGCTAACTAGCATATAATTATTATTAACTAAATTTTAATTTTAATTTGAGTTAATTATAATATAAGCAATGCATTTAGCATTTTAATAATATTTAGTTAATGTTTGGGGGATGACATCAGGAGAAATTTGACCTCTAAATCAAGAGATAGAAATACAAGTAACTGTTACAGATCAAACAGAAGAACTCAACCCAAAAAACTAGTCTGATGGGGTGAGAGAACCCATTTGGCCTATAAACCCCACATCAATTGCCCATACAACCAATGTGGGACAAATCTCATACCTTGCAATGGTTTCGGTCCATAACAGTAACATAACATATATATTAGTAGTTGAAGCGATTACATACCATTTGCAAGATCTAGCAAAAAGTCCGAAGGGTTCATGGGTACTGATGGTGAAAACCCAATACTGTCGAAATAACTCATAACTTCTAAACCTTTCCCGTAAAACAACGAATTCCCTTCTGATAGCAGTAACACCTTATGAAATGTATAAAATAGCTTACTTGAAGGTTGGTGAATTGTCATCACAATGGTTCGTCCTCCTCTTGCTAATTCGCTTAATGTCGAAACAATCCTTTGAGCGGTTGTTGAATCGAGCCCGGATGTGGGTTCATCCAAGAACAACAAACTCGGGTTTATAAGCATTTCTTGACCAATACTGACCCTTTTTCGCTCTCCACCCGATACCCCTCTTAAATCCGAGCCACCTATGATTATATTCTTGCATCTTGTTAACCTAAGTTGATTGATCACGGCCTCAGCGTGTGTGATCTTTTCTTGACGCGTGAGATCTTTAGGCAATCGGAGTAGAGCCGTGAAGACAAGAGTCTCGGTGACTGTCAAGTGAGGATACAAAACATCGTCTTGAGTTACAAAACCAGTGTAGCGCTTCATAATACTCGAGAATGGTTTGCCATTGTAGGTGATAGTCCCGTCGAGTTTACCGCCTAGGCGCCCACCTAGTGCCGTCAAAAGTGTGGTTTTCCCACAACCAGATGGACCTAACATTGCTAATATTTCTCCAGGCAGCACCATGCCAGTAATTCCTTTAAGTATTTGTTTCTCTAGTGACTCGTTATTCATTTTCTTCAACCATCTTTGTTTCTTGACTTTTATTGTGTAAACCACTTCATGAAACTGTTGAATCCTTAACGTGTTACTTAAAATAATAATAAACAAACAAACGTAATCAATAAAATTTTAATCAGTATAAAAAGATCATAGGGTAAACTTAAACTAATTACAAAATAACAAATTTGAAAAGTTGTTACAATAAGGTGTCACAAAATTCATGTTGTAGACTGACACTATGTCAGTAGAAAAGTTTAAAACAAAGATATTCAAACTTTTGCCTACAATGGTCACTATGTAGGTGCACTAAACATGCATTGATGTGTTACTTATCTTCTATGTACTATCAATAATCAATTGGAAAACGAAAAACAAACCTTTAACGATACAGGACAGTCAACTTTGTTAAAGATTGACGAACGAGTTGATGTTTTCTCGCATGAAGATTGTGCCTCTATATCGATCATTTGTGTCGCCATTAATCTCTCTCTTTTTAATCGAATCTATATAAATAATATAGTTATACGTGTGACTAGGTTTGTGTTATATATGTTATTTATAGAAGAAGATTAACTATAGATTAAAGAAAAGAGAAGTCATGCAATTGTGGTGTGAAAGTTTGTCCATTGATTATAATTTTCGAGCTTAATCTTGTTAATCAAGTGTGTAATTGTCATTAAATCGACTTTAAACGTATTAGTTATTTACCTAACAGCAAGGTTTAAGGTTCACAAGGAATTCATGGGCGTTTTTGTCTTCTAATATCCATAATGTTACACTTAGTGGCTTAATTATTTTTGCATGTTTTTGGAAAACTAGCTAATTATGTGTTAAGATTGTTCTTATACAATTTGAAGAGATTATATTACACTTAATGAATGGCTTGATTATTTTAAATATAAATGGTTAATATCCTTACTAAGCATTGTAGTCACAATCCCAATAATAAATTAACATTTTCATCTTAGAAATAGGTGGCTTCATTATTGAAAAGAAGAATATTAGGGAAGCACACAAAGAGTGAGGGTTGTTATTTGAATTCGATAAACGTTTAAAACCATTAAACAGTTAAATCGGTTATCAGTTAGGTTTTATGATCATTTTTATTTAAATTTTGGTCAGCCGGCTCAAAGTTTTAAAACCGTAAGTGAACGGTTTTTGGTTTGCAATTTATATTCAAAGCCGACGGTATGCCTAGAAGTCTTAGTATAGTGGAACGATAAATGGGAGTTTTCAGACGAACAACAAGTATGCTTTCAAGAGTTTATTTCTTGATGTCAAGAAGTATAAAGAGAGGGTATTGTCATGAAATAAATACTAGAGGGCTTCCCTAGTCAATTGATATAGTCGAAGGACTATAGTTGTAATAATGATAAGGATTTTGTCAAGTCGTTAGCTTAGTCGTTAACAACACATTAAGTCCGGAAGAAGGATAATAAAGCTTGTAGTTATCATTGGATAATAATCAAGTTTCTTGCTCTTAGCCTCATTTTCTTACTTTTAGCTTGTATAAGAACTAATGGGCGAAACCTGCCACTACGACAAGTGTGTTAAAATTTGTAAATCTTGGTTTTGGCGACTTGTAATAAGTATTTAACCCGTAAAAATTCACGCTGAAACGCTGATAAAATAAACAGATCAAAAAGACGCATCACAATCGTATATTCAAAATTTTATAATGCATAATGTTATAAAAGTTATAAGAGAACCCCTAAAAGGTTAAGATTGCCTGAAAATTAAAGATTGAATGAAGTGTTAAAATTAATATCTCAAGATATGAATGCTAGATCTCTATGGGGTTTTAACAATCGGATCATATGTGATAAAATCGACTCCGTAGATAATCTGAGATACAAGTTTGAAAAAAATCAATTATATGTATGTTATAACTATAGTTTACAAAGATGATCTAAACGATCATCTAGAGACACTATTGAACTTTTAGATTGACTTTTTTAAAGAAAAATTGACACTTTCATTATTCTCATGCCTATAGTTTGACTATATGTGTTATGGAATTTGTCATCAATCAATGTCTAGAATATATTAGCACATTTAAAATATTAATAATTAACCTAACCACGCGAGTGTTACACATGTTGAAAATGTTATATTTAAATAATGTAAATTACACGCATCGTCTGTTATGTTAAAATTTTGGGTTTTGTTCTTAAAGTTTAAAAATTCTGAATATGATCCTTAATATTTTATTATTTTTCATCTATGGTTTTAAATTATGTTAGTCAACAATTAATAATGTTAAAAGTTATAAAAATGATATTTTACCCGCATTGACCATCCATTTAATTTACCTTTTAAACTATAGTATTAATTTTATTAAGAAAAGCTTTATATTCTTGTTTTTCTATATTTTTTTATTTTATAATAATTTTATTATTTCATTATTAATATGTTTATTATATAATAAAATACGTTTTAAATGCATGAATAAATTTTTTAATAACATACTTTATAATATGTTTATTAGGACAAGTGTTATCAAAATATTATTCTAATCACACACATTGTACTTATTTTTTTTACTAAGATGTTGTTTGTTTTTTCTGTAGCAAAATATCTACAGTCTGTGGATTACATCTGCAGACATCTTCAGAAGCATATGTGGATTAAAAGTCTGCAGTCTGCAAGAAGAAGATTATTTGTTTTTTAACATCTGTAAAGTGCAAAAAAGTATTTTGTAATTAAAATAAACCTATGTTTTAATTTTTAAAAAGTACTTCAATATTAAAATTTAAATAAAAGTCATACAACACTGCGATAATATTTATAAAAACATAAAGATACATTTTATTTAGTAGCTATAAAACCATTTTTAGTAGCTATAAAACCATAAAAATACATTTTATTCCACGCGGACGGTGGGTGGTGGCGGACGGTGGTGGTGGCGGACGGTGGTGGTGGCGCATGGTGGTGGTGGCGGACGGTTGTGGAGGCGGACGTTGGTGGAGGCGGACGTTGGTGGAGGCGGACGTTGGTGGTGGCGCACGGTGGTGGTGCCGCACGGTGGTGGTGGCGCACGGTGGTGGTGGAGTGGAGCACGCTGGTAGAAGCGCACGGTGGTGGTGGAGGACGGTGGTGGTGGCGGTGGCGGACGGTGGTGGTGGAGGACGGTGGTGGTGGCGGAAGGTGGTGGCGATGGACATGGGTGGTGGTTGGTGATGGTGTTTAATCCTCTGTATACTTTAGAAGACTTTAGAAGTAGTTGTATCAAGTCTGCACCATGCATACCTGACGCAGAACTTTTTTAATGAAAAGTCTTCCAAAAACAAACACTCTGCAGATCTCAACGTCTGCGCGTGATGTACGCGGCGCAGACAAAACAGCTCCAAAAGAATTTTTCACAAGGAAACACCCCTTGAGTTTATTACTTTGTGCAGTTAAACTTTTAATTATTATTCTGATCACATACATAGTACTTCTTTTCTTTTTACTAAGTTTATTCTTTCATGTAGCATAACTTTTAATTATGCAATATGATTTATCTAGTAACATTAGTTTAATTTATAAGTTCTGAAATGTAGATTTAACAATTCTAAAACATGTTATTAGTTATACATGATCCAACGTAAACTTTTTCATTAATTATAGTTTCATCTTGCTAGGTTTTTCTAATAATGTTTTTAATGATACAGTTCAACTAGCATATTAGTTTTACACGACTCGAGACATAAGAGTGTTCTATGAGAAAAATATGAAAACCCGACTAGTTAATTATTATGATACAATATATATAACCTGTGCAAAACTCAATCTCAATCTATATACATTTTACATACGAAGACATGACAATTTCATAATGCATAAACACCATATAAAGAACTAATTCCAACCTACCTCACACAAATTATAGAACATCATATCAAAGATAAATTAAGTCAATGAGACATTACCACATACATATAAACTCCACAAACTAAAATAGATATGTTAAATTAATAGTAAGTATTATAATATTATAGCATTCACACTAGCTTTCTCGATTTACTCTCATATTTACTTTAAAAACGTTATTTTTTACTATCTCTTTCAATAAAATAATATTTTTTAATATATTTATCATTACATTTTCTCTCTCCTTCACTTACAACCACATTTAAAAATATTAAAAAATTTACGAAGGTTGCATCATGTTTTCTCAAATAAGAAAAATCACGGTACAATCCTCATAAATATTTCATTCCTTCACTACACCCGCTAACAACAATTCCCAAAATATATAACACACACTCACATCAAAAATAAAAAACCTACTATGAATACTCTTATTGTATAAACGTAACTCATTTTTTAATCACAAACCATATGACCTTAAGATTTCTGATTGTATTATCTATTATCAATATTTATATAATAAATATATTAAGAATGTATTTTATAACCACAAGTTATATATTACTTTGACCATAAAACAAGTTTAAACTTTGATACATCTCAACGTAACGACGACCCCACAAACCCCCATCCGTCGCTAAAACCAAACCGTCGGATATAATCTCACCGTCGCAAAAGCTCAAACGTCGTCGTCTTAAACCCCAACTCACTAACGTCACCGACACTCCACCGTCACAAAAAACCAAAACTCCCGCCATTCCCACTCATGGGCCCACAAGTCACTCTCACGCATCCCACACTTGTACCTTCAGCTCCACTCGTTGTACTCTCACACGTGAAGATCGTCAATAAAGAAACTGAAAACCCTTAATTTATAAGCAATTGTTTTGGTTATTTATTGGGGGTGATGATGAAACGGTGAAATGTCAAAATCGAATTGAATTCGTCTTTATTATGGTTGCTGTTTTGTGAGAAATTTTGTAGATCTGGTTATCTGAAGGTGTTTGTGGTTCGTGTGGGTTGAATTCGTTGGGGGTTTAGTAATGGCGTCGAAATTGGTGATGATTGTGGTGTTTGTGGTTGATCTCATTGCTTTTGGTCTTGCTGTTGCTGCTGAACAACGGAGGAGCACTGTGAGTAAAATCCCCCAATTCGTTGTCGATTTGCAGTTGTTTTATCGTAGATTAGTGAATTCGATTGAGGATTTGTGATGATTTGATCGTTTGATCTGTTTGGTTAAGCTAATTGAGGGATCTATGAGGTCAAATCTCGCATTTGTTGCTTGATTTTACGGATTGTAGATCGATTTGTTGCTCGTTAGGCTGCAGATTTGAATTTTGTTTCGTAGGTTGCTTTTAGTTTGTTAGTGTTTTGGAGGCGAGGGTCTATCTGGTTAGTGTTTTTAGAACCGGATTGGATCGGCTGGTCGGACAGCGAACCGGTCTATCAGTGTTTTCAGAACCGGATCGGACGGCGAACTGATCACCTTGCTAGTCGAACCGGTCGGACTGGATTTAAGAACCGGATGATGTCAAGATTATATATGTGTATATTAGATATATAGTTATATATATAATTCAATATAAATATTTTATATGTGTAGTTTATAGATAAACTTATTAAAATCCAAAAAGCTAAAAAAATTTTCAAAATCCGACCGCCACCCGGTTCCCGGTTCTCGGTCCGACCATCGAACCGGTTCAAATCGGCCGGTTCCTTGAAAACAAAACGATTTAGGGTGGACCGGACCGGTTCGACCTCCGAATCCGGCTCGACCGGCTATCTGATCCGAATCTGAAAACAATGATGGTCATAGAACCGATGTGGTTATGCTTATTTGATTTGTTTTTCTTTGAACTAGCCAGTTACTTGTTGGAGCGGTGAACTGGTTGAACAGACCGGATGGTAGGACCAGATTTTAAGCTTTTTTTTACTTTTTTTTCTTTGTTTCCTTTTAATCACATTTTTTTGGTTATTTTGCATTCCACAATTCATATGATCTCTAAACAAGTATTCATTTTTCCTAAAATTACAAATTAACATCAAAATATGTAGTCTTTTCATGTTACTTATAAATTATACATATATTAATATGTTTAATATTTCTATTATTTATGAGAGGTGATTTGGTTCGACTGGTCTAACCAATAAACTTGGTAAGACGGTTGGTTTGTTATTTGGTCTGTTTCTGAAAACATTAGGTGAGATTTTATTGGGTACTGTAGTTGTTTAGATTGCTTATATGCTTGAATTTATGAATATTATATGAATTTGTTATGATTTGGGTGTGGATATTGAGATATTTGCAGGCTACCATACGTAAGGATGAAGAAGATGAATACAACATGTGTATCTATGATTCTGATATATCAACCAGCTATGGTATTGGGGCTTTTTTTCTTCTCTTGGCTAGCCAGATTCTGATCATGGTCGCTAGCCGCTGCTTCTGTTGCGGGAAGGCGTTGAACCCTACTGGTTCGAGGGCTTGTGCAGTTATCCTCTTCATCTTTTGCTGGTATGTAGTAGTAATTAACAGGTCACAAATTCGACTCGTCTACTTATGTATTGGTCAAAAGTTTTAAAAAATGTTGGTTTGAAAGAAATGGGTCGGGTCAAATAGGTAAATGTTGATAAATTGTTCAAATGGGTTGATGTCAAACTGGTTGAAAGTCATTCAAAGTGTATTTTTATTGCAAAATGTGGTTTAAAAGAAACGGGTCAAATGGGTCGATCCCAAACGGCTAAAAGTCATCCAAAGTGTAATCTTTATTGCATAATGTTGGTTTAAAAGAAACGGGTCAAACAGGTAGATCCCAGATGGCTAAAAGTCATCCAAAGTGTAATCTTTATTGCATAATGTTGGTATAAAAGAAACGAGTCGTGTAATCTTTATCGCATAATGTTGGTTAAAAGAAACGAGCCAAACGGATTGATCTCTAACTCGTTGATAGTCATTTAAAGTGTATTTTACTGTCAAATGGGTAATTATCTAACTTGTTGCAAGTCATCCAAACTCTATTACTAGTGCACAAAACCTTCAAGAGCATTTTATTCACATTCTAAAGATATTATTACAACAATATAATCTCATGTCTCAGGATAACATTTTTAATTGCCGAGGCATGTTTGCTCGCGGGTTCAGTGAGAAATGCATACCACACCAAATACAGGACAATATTCAACGAAGAACCTCCGTCTTGTGAAATGGTGAGAAAGGGAGTGTTTGCAGCCGGAGCCGCTTTCGTGTTCATCACAGGCATAATCTCACAATTCTACTATGCATCCTACTCAAAGGCTAGGGGGGCATTTCAACCATATGGTGGTGAAGCCAATGTAGGTATGGCTGCCTATAAGTAAACCATATGTTGGTTTCTTTAGTCTTGTCACATTTACACAAGTATTTTAGGGATTGTTTGTACCATTATAAGTTTTGTTTTAGGTGTTTAAGTTTGTTTGTTGAGGTTGTGTGTGTGAAGTACATGTTCCACATGTTTTTGGTCTTTTGATACTATTGAGAATTGAATGTAGCATTTATGTTTCATAAGTCTTGACATTGTTTAATGTTAATAAGAAGTTCTTTAGTCTTCATGGGGATTTATGTGGTTAAGTGGTTTGTCTGACAACCAAAAGACAGGTGTTTACATCTCGCATGGTACACGTTGCAATGTATTTATCATACAAAATCTAATAATTGTTGGGTGGTTAACATCTTGAAACTGCACTAAACCGAATGTTCGTTAATGCATCCGGATATCTGAACTCGGTTTCGGGGTCGAAAGTGAAATGCCCTCTACGAGTCTATGTATGTATATGTTTGTGTTGTTGGCTTGGTTTTGCATTTGAGATTAAAAGTTTCTCTAAAGATAAAAGAATATAACGGAATACAAACCTTTATCATTAGTTTAATTCTTATTACATGTTTTATTTATTGAATTCGCATGAAAACCTTATATTATGGACTTTTGCTGAATTGAATATAAATTATTGGATTTTATTTACATGTTTAAGTTCCCAAACTTATAAAAACTCGATGAAATCATCCTTTATTGAAGTCTCACAAAATAATTATGCAATAATAAGACTTAAGGTTGTTTGTTTTTAGCTGACCGGCTGACTCGGTTAGCGGGTCAGCCCGTTTGATTTCGGCTTCAGGGCTAGTTGACCGGGTCTCCATTGTTGACCCAAACCTAGAAACAAAATAAGCTGATCGGCTGACTCGCGACCCGCAGGCCTCCACAACCTCGCGACCCGCAGGCCGCCGCCCCCTCGCAGGCACCGCCTTCGGCTTCGGCTTCGGCTTCGGCCTTGCGACCCGCATGCACCGCCTTTATGAACATGTGTGGGAAGCGGCGAACGGACTTCGGCGGACGATGGTGGCAGTGGTGGTTCGGCGGACGGCGGTGGATTGCGGTGGTGGTCGGAATGTGTACGGTGACAGTGGTGGTTGTGGTGGTGGTGTGGTGGTTCCGACCGGTGGTGACTCCGGTGGGTTTTGTTACTTAAATACTGAATCGATTTGGTTCTAGTCAGATACTGAATCAAACAGGCAAGTTTCAGTCAGATGCATACCCAGTCAGAACTTCTAACTGGGTCAGCTTCTGACTCAGTCAGATCTTACTGAGTCAGTATAATCAAAGAGTACCTTACTCGTTAGAGTTTATTAAGTTTAAGGACATGCACTAGATTTTACAAGTAAATTATTGAAAATTTTTGTAACTTGGACGGTCTTATTATACAATATTAAAACCTATCAAAATCTTCTTTTTCTTTAGTTTTTATTAGTTAAGGAATTTATGATATGAATATAAAATTTGAATTTCCAAAAAGCTCTCTTTTATAACATCAAATAGAGCTGCACAAGTCAAACCAGTTACTTTAGTTCCCTGTTCAAAGTCAAAACCGGTTTCGGTTTGGTTCGAGTTGTTGATGGTATAGTTTTTTGGTCGGGTTTTCATGGTTTGAGCGGTTTTGACTGGTTTGGTTCTGGTTTGAAACTAGTTGGTTCAAGGCAAACTGTACCAGTTTTGGTACAGGTTGTTTTCTCGGGTAGGTATCAGTTCCACTCACCACCGGGTACTCGGGTAGGAACCGGAACCGGATTTTTTTCACCACTTTTTAGCCTTTAGCTCTTCTTATCTCTTTTTCCCTTGGTTCATCAATACAAAACTGAAAAATCTGTTTTTTTTATGCGATCAGAATTGGCCCAAAATATATTGGGCTATAACTTTAACTGGGCGACTGAGCATATCTCTGTGATTGGGTCATTGGGCTAGTTTTTATACGTGTAAGCCCACTGATAAAGAATATATAACTCAATAAGTTTGGGTTTGGCCGCCCGATTCTCACAAAATCAACCCAAATACCGAACCATTTATAAAATCAGGTTCGGTTTAATGTGATAACCGGGTTGGATTGCCTAGGTTAATCCTTAATCGGGTTCGGATTGATGTTGTTCGGGTTCGGGTAAAAAACACACCCTTAGGTACAAGTAACCAAATTAATCAATGATACGATAAGTCATACTCGATTAACCAAAAACTAGTGTTCGGTTTTCGGTTTGGAGTGTGCCTAAACCGAACCAGTTATACATACAACTATTAAAAATGTATGATTTTGTGGGATTAACATAAAACAATAGAATGTGATGAATTATTCATATGAAATAAAGGTTTGCGTGTTGTAGTGCTGCATTATATTAAATTGAATAAGTTGTCGTTTTTCTTTCTGCTGGTCTTGTTACATTTGTTATTTTCATCCAAATTTTTTTTCTTTTTTGCATATGGCTCCCAAAGGATTTAAAAAGTGGCATCCTTATCTAAAAACGTTAACTTCGTTAATTTAAAATGTTAAACATGTAAATAGACAAAATCTTAACTTTGGCATAATGGGATTGTTTACGTGGTTGTGATCGTTAATCATGATATAGGAGAGAGGATGACTAAGGGCGGTGGTCTCCATTTTAAAAATCTTTGCAACGGGTCCGACCGCCACCAGAAACCAGATCTATCGTCCTCCCTCACCGATGAAGTCGACAATCTCATGATTCTGTCAATGATGAAACATTCAAAATGAAAAGGTGAAAGGTCAAGTGTAGGTTTTGTGAATAGAACAGTAATAGATGAACGAAATGTTATTAGCAAAACATAAACATAAATTAGGATTTTGTTTAAATATGCAAAATTATATACTCCCTTTTTAATGATAGATAACATTTTAGATAAACAAAGTTAATGATCTTGAATGAAAATGATTATTTTTTATAGTTTTGGGAAACTAGATGTAAAAGAAATTCATATTAAATACAAATAACAAATGTAAATGAAAATTCATTTTATTGAAATTTACATATATTGAGCACGTGCACGTCAACCTCACTTTTTTAGCACTATCCCACATCCATTAGACTAAATTATTTTTTGTTGGCTGAAATTAGAATTGTTCGATAAGATCTTATGATATAATTTATCAAAGCTACATAAACCTTGTAGCATCCAAACAAATGAATATAATCATATAATTAATTTGATATCATAAAGTAACATGGTATTTGTTTCCCATAATTCATTATAAGTTATATTACTGAAGTAGGAGTAATACAAAGTGAAGCATACTTGATAAATATGCTTAAAAAGTTTTTTACCAGTAACTTTATTTGTATTGAATTCTATATACGTGTGATGTTCAAAAGTTTTCGACAAGTACAACTTTAACTAGATCGCATTATGTATCTGTTCACACTAGGTGTGTTCAAAAATATCTGAATCCGAAATATCCGAAAATCCGAAATTCGGATATCCGAAAATTCGGATATCCGAACTTCGGATATCCGAAAATTCGGATATCCGAACTTCGGATATCCGAAATTTCGGATTCGGATTCGGATAGTGATTTTGAGAATTTTCGGATATTTCGGATATCCGAAATATCCAAAATATTTTTATAAAAAATTAAAATATTAAATATTAATTAAATATTTCGGATATATTTAGATATTTCGGATGTTTTAATTAAAACTTCCGATATATGAAGTAAATTTTAATAAAATCTATTATTTTTTATAAAATTTATTAAATAATACAACTTTTTGTTGAATTTCGGATATCCGAACGGATATTCGGATATCCGAAATTTCGGATTCGGATAGTGAAATTCACTATCCGAAATTTTCGGATATCCGAAAATGAACACCCCTAGTTCACACCACACTAACATCAATTTAAACCTTTTTAGATGATAATAATGAATTAAAAGTGGTGTCATGGTGCAAGTACACATTGTCAGGATAATGCTCGCTTTGCTCCTATAGGATTGTCTATCCAGAAATCTACGGTATTGATTTCATATGACGGATTGCTCGCTTACGCGAAACGTGTCCTACTAGAGAAGCTCCCCCCCCCCCCAAAATCACGAATACTTCATTCTCCATGTCAACCGATATGAGACTTACATAATCTCCACCCCTATTAGGGAGCCTACCGTCCCCGTTGGCATACGAGTCCACAACACCTTTAACAACCTACGTTAACCGTACCATGATATTATCTGTTTTGTCTCCAATGGGTTACCGATCTAAGAACTCATAGTTTTGTTTTCAACCTACTAATTGCTTGACCAAGCAAAACGCGTTAAAACAATAAATTGTCTCTAGTGGGTTGCCAATATAAGAACGCGTTAAAACACCCTAAGAATTATCTTGGTAGAAAATGTTTCCACCCTCCTTATAACTTACATTAAGGTTACATATCTATTACATTAAAAGTAAATAAGAAATAGTAAGAAGAAGGAATTTCATCACAGTTAAAATATTAGGTATACATGTTTACATAAATCTTACAATTCTCTACATAAAAGTGTTTTATATTTCATAACCTCCCTATATATGCATAAATTAGAGCTCCTTAACTATGCTTTATAATGCGAAACTTAACTTTATTGTCTATATTTATCATTTCATTTGCTTGCACTTTAAGACGTGTCTGGTTCTTGATAGTAATCCAAATGAAACCGTGCAGTGTGTCCTCATCACATGTGGAGAGACCATCGAGCGTGAAATCGACATTGATTAAGAATCGAGTACACGAGATGGGTGTTCAATCATAGACTTGTGTGGTTGTATTTCATCTATGTTGTTTATAAATGCAACAAAGATGTCAAAAAGGCATGCATATGTACCAAGTGTTGATGTTGTTGCTTCCCCATTTCTAATCACTTGTTTTTCTACAAGTACAAATGCACATGCCAAACACTTGTACTATTTAAACAATCACATGTCTTCTCGTTCCCTTTTCACAAATTCACTGTCGTTATGTTTTAATTGACTAAATTCAGTGTAAAATATAGATTCTTTTGTACTACTTCAATAATCATGATCTCAATCTTTAAATGAAATTTCACTTCATAAAGACATAACTAGCATGTAAATAGGGTAATTTTTTTTAACGACTAAGGGGCTGTTTGGTAATTTCTGAATGATTAAGTGCTGAACCAATAAAAAGTCTGAACCATTAAGTGTTGAACCATTAAAAGGTCTAAACTATTAAGAGCTAGTATATCGGTTAACTATTCAAATGTAGATGTCTGACCAATTCAGATAAGATGTATTAACCATTCAACATTAAAAATCTTAATCATTCAACATTAGTATAATACTAAACCATTCAGAGGCAAATGTCTAAACCATTCAAACATTTGTTTGCGAAACAAACAATTTGAACCATTAAGTGTTGAACCATTCAGACATCTAAACCATTAAGAGGTTGTTTCAGATGCTACCAAACAGTCCTTAACTCACACATCATTCAAGTATGCTTTTAAATCTATACTCATTTTTATTCACTATGTGACTTGAATCTTTAATCACATGAAAAGATACATAATTTTTTACATACATTGATATCGTGAGTCTACTGCCACTTAGGGATTTAAATAGGGTTACTAACGACATTAAAAAAGGATTCTTTTATGAAGTTTTGTTATACCAATTAATTAAACATGTTG
The DNA here is from genome assembly GCA_025215565.1 of Flaveria ramosissima. Lineage (NCBI taxonomy): Eukaryota > Viridiplantae > Streptophyta > Magnoliopsida > Asterales > Asteraceae > Flaveria > Flaveria ramosissima. The sequence continues at coordinate 4,381,262 of CM046031.1, forward strand.
TGACCCTAATTTAATTTGAAAATCTATTAATAAACAAGATTAAGAGTAAATCTATTAATAAACAAGATTAAGAGGTTCCGCTTGTTAATTATATCATTTAGTATCCAAATCTTTAGTTGTTTGATCTCCACCACCTAGCTGAGTTGGTTTCGAAGAAAATTTCAACACTGTTAAGAATGAACCCAAATTCGATTACTATCTAGGCTCTTAGTTGTTGACCTCTAGCACGTAGCTGAATTGATTATCGAAGATAATTCTTAGGGTGTTAAGAATGAAAGTGAGTTCGATCAACTTGTTTACTTCTCATGTGACGAGTATAATATAGTTTGAAGTGATCAAATTAGGATTGCCGAAGGGTTTAAATTTCTTAAGATATAAGTATAGACGATTAATACAATCATAATAGAACCAATTTCAAAAACAAAATTAATAAGCTTTGAATTAATAGAAAATAGATTAAAAAATCTAAAACAATGATTACTTAAGGAAAGTGATTTAGGAAAACGACCGATGGGTGATTGAGAGGGTAAACAGGGTGTTGTGGGAATCAAGCCACGTGGTATGTCTGGTTTAAATCTTTCTTAATTATTAATCCAATCTAATCTAATTAATCATCTTGTCAATGCTTTCACTAATATTGACATAACCAAAGATATTAACTACTCTTTTGTCTTGTAAAAATTAATGATATGATTTTAACAAAGTATCTAAATTTATTTAGGGCAGGCAAAATATATTTTTTAAATTTTATTGACCCTAATGAAAACGTCAAATAGACGCGAAAAATTAGGAAATATTACTGAAAGAAAGACTGAGTTAAAGGGGTACAATATGTAAAAGTGAGAGGGTTGATATAAGTTTAATGTGTTAAATGAAGACTTTTACATGTCAAATCTACATACGAGTATGCATTTAGTTAACCGGTTAATATAGATAGGACATCGTGAGAGATTGTAAAAGTTTAAAACAATGATATCAAAACCTCAAGAAAATGTATTATGTAAAGTTAACAAGAAAATTATTACCATTAGAGTATATATTATTATAATTTTAAATATATCATTCATATTGATCTATAAAAAGTTCATCCTAAAAAACAAGAAGATAAAAACAATACCGAAGATCTTTTGGGGTGCAATAGGCACCATTAAAGATTAATATATATATATATATATATATATATATATATATATATATATATATATATATATATATATATATATATATATATATATATATATATATATATATATATATATATATATATATATATATATAACATCAATCAAGTGTTACACCTATAGAAGTATAAATCATTAATCTTTTCATGTTTTTATACATATAAAACTAGAAATCCTTACTAATATCATGTTTATTTTTCTTTCTTTTGGGATAATATGAATATAATTAACGAGACACTGCTCAAATTTTATAATATAATTCACGATGCTAGATGATGGTTATGATACAAAATCTGACATAGATCAAAACCAATGTGTATCCTTAAAACTTAAAAGCACATTAAATCACTAAAATATTCTCAAGTTTTTATAGCCTAATGCATGTAGTGATAAATGAGGCTCCACGTTTCGTTCAATAGTGGTTTATCTTTAATTATTGGGTTATTGAATTTTAATAATCGTAAGTTTTATTTATTGGCCGGGATTAATCCCAACTCAGTAAATGTTTACAGATACTTTCAACTTTGAGTTTATTTTCCTGCAACGATCCCTTACTAACTGAGAGTTAACCCCGTTAGTTTTTGACGACGTGGACTGTTTTTGTAGCCAAAACACTAAATAGAAAGTCGAAATGTATCATCAGGTCCGTCAATTTGAAACTTCCGCATCCAAAAACTCGTCAATATCTACCTCCTGATTTGAACCACCAAACTCGTTGGAGGTAGATTTCAGGTGATGATGGAGGTTAGAAAATGAAAAACAAACTTAATTTAGACTAGGCGGTGCTGGAATTGAAAAATGGCTCAAAGTTGGCCTCATTTCATAAAAAAACTAACGATAGTTAACTCTCAGTTAATAAAAGATCATTAGAGGAAAATAAGTTCAAAGTTAGAAGTGTTTGTAAACATTTCCTGAGTTGGGATTAATCCTGACCAATAAATGAAAGTTGAGATTATTAAAATCCAATAACCCTTAGTTATTAGACTATATAAGACATATATATATATATATGGGACACTTAATTTATAGCCGAAAGAAATAACTAAAGTGTGTAATGGATTGATGATTACCATCTCGAGTCGTTCAATATTTTTTTTAACATAATGTAGTATGAGTCTTAGATGTTTATAGTATAATGGCTTGATTAATAACTTTATTATATATTACAGTTTGGACTTTCTTTAGTTTTCTTCTCCTAAGTTAAATATAATATATTTTGAAAAATGAATAAAATTTTAATTTGCTCTAGTGGCTTCCAAGCTTCTTTCCTTTACACAAAACCAGGGTTCGAGCCCTCTTCCCCTTTTTTCAAACAGCGTTTTAGTTAAGATTTTTTATCAAATAATATAATATTAAATCCACTTAAAAATATTAATTATCAAACTTGTATTTTATTCTTTTATTTTAATTGTTCATTATTTCATTTAAGTAAAATAATTTAGTAAGTCTTACTAAGTAATTACATAACTTTTTAAATCATTTACTTTTCTAATTAATTATGATATTTAACAAACTTATTAATATCTTTTACATATGGATAAGCAACAAGTTTATGACGTAACATTTTCATGATTTCTAACTATACTAATAAGCAACAAGTTTACGATCTATCTTTTTCGTGACTACCAAACATACTATCATGGTGTGTTTTTTATTATCTATGTTTAGTTCTCAAAGACGATCTGCAACAACACGCGGTATATCATGACGTAACATTTTCATGAATTCCAACTATACTAATAGGAAATTATTTTACGATCTAGCTTTTTCGTAACTCCCAAACACACTATCACGGTGTGTTTTTTATTATCTACGTTTGGTTTTCAAAGACGATCCGCAGCAACGCGCGGTATATCATGCTAGTTGACCTATATAAACACATACATGCATATCCTACATATATAATATAGTATGTAGAGTATATGATTTCAGAATACTTGACTTTTATGAGAACATTCAAAATAAATCTAGACAATTTAATTTAGAATTATTGGTTCATGTTGTTTAATTTATATACTTCCTACGTACACATACATAGGTTATGTACTATATAAAAAAAGACCATCAAACTAATTTATTTATTTATGTTTTATTTTGTTAACACATATGTAGGTTATATATCCTAATTTTTGAGAGATGAGCAATTACCAAGAATCATTACATATGTGTTCTTTTTTTATTTTTAAAACTTTTAGGTTGAGAAAATAAATGATTTATCTTTGTTCCGGAAGTATATAGAATGAGATAAAGGTATATATACAAACCTCATCATGTGATACATTCAACTTCAAATAAATAAACAGAGATAAAGTTAAAGTAAAGAATGTTTTTAGCATAAACCATAAACATCAAATTTTGGGACATCGTGAGACATGTTATTATATAAAGGGTATATAATTTGCCGTTCAAAAAATATATATATAAGATATATTGATGCTCAAATTTCCATTTATTTAAAGTAAATACAAACCAATTCGTGTGGATCAACTAACTTCACACACACACACACAAAAAAAAAAAAGAAAAAAAAAAAAAGAAACACCACTCAAGCACGAAACTACTTACATGACACGATCACTTGAATAATAAATGGACTAGAGTCGACACATATTGTAATTAGGTGTACTTGTATTGTAATAATTCCAAAGCAAAAAGGTTATAAAAATTAAAGTATCAATTTAACAATAACAGTACTCCTATTTTTTAAAGGATATTGGATTTTAATAATCTCAACTTTTATTTATTGGCCGGTATTAATGACAACTCAGGAAATATTTACAGACACTACTAACTTTGAACTTATTTTTCTCCAATGTTCCCTAACTAACTGAGAATTAACTATCGTTAGTTTTTTTTATAAAATGAGGCAAACTTTGAGCCATTTTTCAACTCTAGTACCGCTTAGTCTCAGTTAGGTCCGTTTTCCATTTACTAACCTCCATCATCAACTGAAATCTACCTCCAACGAGTTCGGTGGTTCAAATCAGGAGGTGGAGATTGGCGGGTTTTTGGGTGCGGAAGTTTCAAATTGACGGACCTGATGATAGATTTTAACTTTATGTTTAGTGTTTTGGCCACAAAAACAGTACACATCATCAAAAAACTAACGGGGTTAACTTTCAGTTAGTAAGGATCGTTGGAGGAAAAAAACTCAAAGTTGGGAGTATCTGTAAACATTTACTGAGTTGGGATTAATCCCAACCAATAAATGAAACTTAGGATTATTAAAATCCAATAACCCTTTTTTAAAATATAACATAGTTTTGTCTTCTCACGTTACGTGGCGGGAGTCCGGGTAATTTTCTTACAGGCAACATTGCATTACCTTGATCCTTATCCGTCCGGCTCATCGGAAACCATAAACTAAGTTTTGTAGTGCAATTACAAAAATGCTAAACTTTAGTGGCCAAACTCGAAAAAATAAAAATTCACTATCAATGGTTTAGTGGTCAAACTCTAAAATCCTAAACCTTAGTGGCCAAAGTACAAAAAAAACAAATCAGTGGCCATAGTTGCCAAACTCTAAGATCCTAAACTTTAGTGGTTAAAGTCAAAAAGACAAATCGGTGGCCAAATTCTAAGATCCTAAACTTTAGTGGTCAAAGTCGAGAAACAAATAGGCAACCAAAATATAATATACTAAACTCTAGTGGCAAAACTCGGGAAAATAAAGTTTCATTTTAAACAGTTCAAACACTAAATCCTAAACTTAAGTGGTCAAAGTCAAATAACCAAAAGTTAAAGTTAAAAATAAAAATACTAAAAACTAATATGGTTAAAATTTAAAATTATTCTTTCCCTTTGTAAATAAGAGTAAAGTAATAATGGTTTTGTTTTATAAAAAGCTTAAGGAGAAAATATAAAAATAACAAAAATTGATCTGTTACTCTTTGTTTAAACTATCCATTATATAAACATAGTACAGGTTTCAATTTCTATACATTTAAAGAATAAATTTGATATGTCACACATATTATCAACTATATATGAATTAAAAAGGATGAAATTTAGTTAAGTTTGTGGTATTTGCATTTTGACCACTATAGTTTCTTGCTTTTCAATTTTTTCCACTTCAGGGTGGTCTTTAACATCCCTTGTGGTGGTCTTTAACATCATCACTTCATCTTTTCTAGAGAGAGAATAGAGAGAAACAATGAAAAAGAATGAGCATTTAGCCATTGTTCGTTCGATACGAGAAGTGAAAAGAGAATGGGAGGTGGGAGCGCCGCCATCGCCATCAACCATTTCATATAAACACCGACTATTTGAGTTCTTCTTAGGTGGTAATGATGGGTCATAATCGTATTTGTTGTTCTTGATTTTCCTCTTCAAACAATTTAGGGTTTTTAATTGTTCACTTGATGAAGATGAGACTATTCTCATCTATTAAATGTCTGATGTGTTTTCCGTCTTTAATGAATTCTAGTGATGTCTTTGGGCTAATGTATTCCTCTTGTTAATTGTTGATGGTAAACCAATCTTTTTTGAGTGTTAACAATTGTAATGATAAGCTTGCACTCATTTGGACCTCAATTTCTTTTGAAATATGATGTTGTTGGTTATTATGTTTTCCTAAACACCATTGTGTTTTTTTAAATTATAAGTTCTAAGAAACATGATAGTAAAATAACTTTGTTGTGTTTTTTTAGTATGTCAAATACAATAATAAAATAACTATTAAGTTATCTAATACATAATAGATGATGACAAGATAACACATAATTATATAAAAAATAAAACACAATGATAAATGTGTCATTGTGTTTTTTTCTCGTCATTGCTAAACATTTTTATGATGACTTTTAAAAACACATTAGTGAAATAACATTATTTTGTAATTTTAATTATAAACACATAATAATAAAAAAACAATAAGTTACGTATAATATATAGAAAACATTAATAAAAATAAAACGAAATTATCTAAAATGTAAATGAATACATATAAAAGATAATAAAAAATAATTGACATAAAAACATGACATATTAGACACAATCACTTGATATATTTAATATAATAATCAGATGTGTTTGACAAAAAAATCAAAATATTATTTCCTTTAGAAAAATGATATATTACATGTCAAACTTAAAGTCCATATTATCTTTTTTAAATAAAATACTCTCTTACTATAATCCTATCCAAACTATAAAATAAATTGTTCAATAAAAGTTGTACATCATAACTTAAAGCTTGTACATAAAGAATAGCAAATGTGTGTTTTATGCCGACATTAAAATGTACTATTATATAAAATGACATAATTGTTATGATTAAATGGTTGTCATTTAACAAATCAATACTAATACTACATTTATATCATAATCATTTGAGTGTGATGTAAGAAATAAAATGATGTAACAAATAAAATAAGGGCATTCATGATAACATTTTTATAGGAAATAGAGTTATCGTCATTTCTCACCATTTTTCGCCATTGGGTGGAGGTTCAGTTTTGGCTTGGTGATGACTCTCTGTTTTTAAGTAATACTAAGGGGCTGTTTGATTGTGTTGACCCAGTATGAGCTGACTGAGTCAGAAGCTGACCCAGTCAGAAGATCTGACTGAGTCATACATTTGACTGAAACTTGAGTGTTTGATTATGTATCTGACTGACTGTGCTGACTGAAACTTGGGTGTTTGATTATGTATCTGACTGACTCTGCTGACTGAAACTTGCCTTTGTATTTTAACTTGTGATGTGTAATCAATAGAAATTAACGAACTTTCAAAAGAACATAATAGCTTTAAAATTCAAAATGTCATACAAAATACAAGTTAAACATAAATCAAGTTAACATAAATTACACATAATCCGAATAAAACACACCGAATTTCAAACATATTGCAAGAGTTTGCATACAAATCAACTTGAAGCATTTGAAAGTAGTTGATTAGCAATTTGGTCTCGCAAAGCAGTCATATATTCAACGCCTTCTGAACCCCACTCCATGCCTTGTGTGTTTTCACCATCGCTTCCTCCACCTTCACCATCAGGAGTAAACATAGTGTTTTGTTCAAAGTTTGTAAATAATTCGTCTTGAATATTGTATTTCCTTATAAAGTTATGGACTGCAAAACAAGCAATGACTACGTCTCTTTGCACTCGAAAAGGATAAGGAGCCATTTGTTTTAAGATTGGAAATCTTGCCTTCAATACACCATAAGCACGCTCAATAACATTTCTAAGGCATGCATGAGCATGATTGAATCTTTCTTCTTTAGTTAACGCCCTTCGCCGTCGAAAATCTGCTAACCAATACCTTGTATTACGGTACGGAGTCATAAATCCACGAGTGTTGGTATATGCAGCGTCACAAAGATAATATTTATCTGCAAATGTGAGTGTGACATGTGTTATATCAAGAATACAAATAATATATGTAGTAATAAAAGTTATAGTTATATTATAAACCTGGAGGAGGAAATCGAAATCCAGAGGTCGGATTAAATGCCACTTCTTTCAAAACTCGTGAATCATGTGCTACGCCTTCCCATCCAGCCCATACAAAGGTGAATATCATATTAAAATCACATATTCCTAGCACATTTTGATAACATTCACCTTTTCCTCTTCCCCTAAAACAAGTTTGTTGATTAGCGGGCACAACTGCATGTACAAGAGTTCCATCTAAAGCACTTATTGCTCCGGGAAATATGCTTCTTAGCCTTTGAAGTCTCTCCGAGGTATCTGTAGTTTCGTCTGAAGATGTTGGGACTATAATTTCTTTAGCAAAACACATCATTGCAAGTAAAACCTCATGAAAACATTTATGAACTGTTTGATTGGAGTGTTGAAATCGTCGTTTCACCACACGAAAACGTTCATTATGCCCTATAATATGTAGGAACATAGCCATTTTCTCTTCAATGCTTATAGTCTTACTAGGTCGCAACCAATTTCGTTGTGAAAAATGACCACATAATAGTACAAATGCCTCACGTGAAAGTCTCATCATTTCTTGACATTGTGTAGAAGATCCATGTAATAATTCATATGTATATGCATGCCCGGTTAAAGCAGAATCATTATCTCTTATTCTTTCAATTCTTTCCTCTCGTTTTCTTTTCCGGGCCAACATCAACCAATACCATGAAAGTAGAACGAATGATAAAATTTCACCATCCGTATACATACCTGTTAAAATTGATTCAAAATATTTATAAAAGTCACACAATATACGTAACAAAAGTCATACAATATCCATAACAAAAGTCATACGAATGTTTTACAAAAGTCATACAAAAACCATACATAGAGACATACGATATCCATCCAAAAGTCACACAAAAGCCATACGAATGTTTTATAAAAGTCATACGCAAGTCAAAAAAAATAACACAAAAGTCAACCAAGTAATCCAAACTTCCTCCCTGCATTTCTCACCCACGACTCGCAGCTCACCGGCTTAAGACGTAACCAAACTTTTCTAATATCAGCACTTTCACCAAATAGCAAAAGAGCCGTGTTGTATCTCGGATCTTCTTCCCCCCATTCCATTTGTTCTAGCTTCTCCATGCATGCGTCCATTTCTTTATCAACATTATCTTTTTCCACCAACATCTTTGCAAGATTGATTATTTCATTCCCAACTTCTCTTAAATCATCATCTGTTGTTTTTCTACGAACTTCTTTGCTACTTTTAGTACTTGCCTTGCGTTTTGAACGACCCGAAGATTCTTCACTTACAGGTGGAAGATCTGTTTCCATCTGAGTGTACTGAACATCATCCACATCATACTCAGAAGAACCTTCAACGTGATGAGGTAGTGTGGATGATGGCCCCCAACTAAAAATGCCGGTCGCGGTCACCCCCTCAAATAATTTCGTACAAAGATCAGGGCAAGGAAGGGGTGCATTTCTCAACTTTTCCACAAACTTGTTCAACTGTTTGAAAATTTTTTATAGTTATAATCAAGCTACTAAATAATCTTTTATTAATAAGGTTTTCATATTAAAAAAATACCTTTGCCTCCGCTTCCCATTCTTCATCGCTCATATTGAAAGTGTTGGTTATAGGATCATAAATATTCCCTGTTTTGTTTTTCAGTTTCACCCAAGCCCCGTACTTTGATCTCAAGTAGTCATATCGATTCTTCATTTGTTTATGTTCAACAATGAAATTATGCTCATTTTTCAGCTTTTCCGCAACAACTTTCCATGAGGATCCTTTAAGGCTACTACCCTCTCGACCATTGATTGTTATCTCATGTATACACGCTTCGAGAAAAGTTTTGTCAACACATTCTAACTTCCAAATAACTCTACTTTTTTTTCTGCCATGTCTATATACAAGTAATCAAGAAGTAATATCAAAATCGATTTAAAGAACCCAATCATGAAGAACTAATACACACATCTAAACAATATCAAATTACCAACATCAAGAACCCAATCATGAAGAACTAATACACACATCTAAACAATATCAAATTACCAACATCAAGAACCCAATCATGAAGAACTAATACACACATCTAAACAATATCAAATTACCAACATCAAAAACCCAATCATGAAGAACTAATACACACATCTAAACAATATCAAATTACCAACATCAAGAACCCAATCATGAAGAACTAATACCAACATCTAAACAATATCAAATCATCCATTTATATATAGTTCATCTAAATCCCATAATTCCTACTTATTCCCCTTTCATATGAATTAAAGAAATTCACATTTAACTGAAACATATCAACAAACCCTAATTTTTCAGCAAGTATCCTGCTTTGCAACATAGGATTCTCTCAAGTTAAATGTCATCACAATGAAATTGGTGATCAAGATCACATAAATGCATCAATTTTTCAGCAAAAGGGTCTAAGATTACGCAAGGATGAAGAGAAGTTACCTGCGATTAGTAGAGGGACTCCGAGGTAGAGAATTGGGTTGTGTGTGAAATCTTGTTTTCAGCCGGGGGGAGGGGGCAGGCGACAGGGGGAAGGCGGCAGGGGGGAAGGCCGCAAGGGGGAAGGTGGCAGCGGGGGGAAGGCGGCCGGCCGGAGGGGGGGGGCGAAGGTGGAGGTCGAGCGAGCAAGCGAGCGACCAAGTTGCAGCGAGCGAGCGGCCGAAGGGGGGGGCGGAGGCGTCGGAGGTTGCAGCGACCGACGGCGGGGGTTGCAGCGAGCGGTCGACGGCGGGGGTTGCAGCGAGCGGTCGACGGCGGGTTGATGCGTCGGGGGGAGGGTGGCGGCCGGCCGAGGGGGGGGGGCGGGCGAAGGTGGAGGTCGTTGGAGTGTTTAGGGATTGTGCTGATTTTGTGGTCAAGGGGAGAAGGAATTTTTGGGTCAGAGCTTAAAAAATCAAAGTCTGGGTCAGCATAACTTACCGGGTCAGACCACCCAGTCAGACCAATCAAACACCCTGACTGGCTGACCGGGTCAGCCAGTCAGTGGTCAGCTCGTGGGTCAGACCAATCAAACACAGCCTAAATGTATATATTAAGATGTAATTGTTTAAATTAAAAAGATGTGGTGAAGTGGTTTGATTTTTTTCTCTTTCTTTTTCTTTTCTTTTTTGATTTTACGTTGTGTTCCCGAGTCTCATTTAAAAAATAGTTATGTTACAGAGTTTTTTTTAATGAAAGAAAATGAAAGGATTGTTAAAATTTTGTGTTCCCGAGTTTACTTAGGAAAGAAAAGAAAGGAAGTGGGAGGAAATGAAAGGAAAATGAAGGCTAAAATCGATTCTTTCAAAATGTAAGGAAATAGAGAGAAAAAAAAAGAAAAAAAAAAGAGAAAAAATAGAAAAAAAGATTATTTCTTTTCTCTCGTTAAGTAAACTCGGGAAGACAATGTTAGTCTTCTTATCAAGTGGGCTTTTAGTGTTTTTAGAAAATAGTTATTTTATGTTACGACAACTACATATTTTTTAAAGTGTTTTTAAGTTTAATTATTGGAATCTCAAATAATATTTCTTTTAATATTAAGCGAAATAATAGTGATTGATTTGAAGGATAAACCAATTAGATTTGCCGCACTTATTTTCTAAACAAAATAATTATTGATGTGATGGTATGTTTTCATTTAAACATAAGCTTGGGTTATTAAGGGTTGTGTTATACAAACATTATTTTTTGTTATTAAGACATCTTATTGTCTCTATCTTCCTTCATGTATCTATATGTATGTATAGAGAAAGATAAAGAGGATGAAAATATATTGAGTGTATCAATAACATACCCCGTTATTACAACATCTATTTTTATTATTAAAACACCCTTGTCTCTTTATTTTTGTTTGTACCGAAATGTATGTATGAAAAAAATTAAAAAGAAAATGAGTGTCTTAAAACACTAATGAGTGTACCAATAACGAACCTCTAAACATATATAAATAAATAACGTTAAAAGGATTTAATGTTCAACATACATCCGATTGTAGAGTTAGCTCATGTGATAGTGTCACGTGCCTATTAAAGTAAAGGTCTTAAGTTCAATCTCAAATCTCAAATAATGGTGTAATTAAAAGTGTAAGTGGTATGAGTAGTTAAAGCTGTTAAAATGATAAATTAAAATACATCAAATAAAATATTACATGTAATATCGGTGGCAAAGATTGTTAAAGAACCATATTTATACATAACAAATACAAATTCTAATTGACACACGTCACTATATTATGTCTCATCAATTTTATTTTCACTCGTATTGAGTAATAATAATTATATATTTTTTTTATTTTAAGAAAGGTAGGTTTGTTTCATAAAACATTTTTATAAATTATACATTTCGTTTGGTTCTTTTTACAAAACATTTTAAAAATATAACTATATAATATTTCTACAATTTGTATTAAAAAATATGTTATATATTATAGATATGTAATATGCAAATCCTTATTATTAAGTATATAATATTTCATTTGTTTAGTTCCATGTTATTCACCGGGTTTTAACATAGTTATATCAATATGAATTACAAACATTGATGAATAGTAGCTACTAGCTGAACACGTTATGAGGTTTGCTTAGACCTTTTTTTGTTTTTTTCAATCGGTTTTTCGTGTATATAAAAGAGTAAAATCAAAAGATTAAAACGAAAAAGCCACTCTAGACAGGTGGTGAAAGTGTGCATGGGTTTCCTCTACCCAACTAGATTGTTTTTATTCTTGACTCTTTTTAATATTTTTATGTTGTTTTTTATAACATGTTTTTTTTTTTAGTTTTGTTTTCTTTGTTTTCTTTTTATTTTTTCAAGGGATTTCAGTTTGTTTTACGCTTCATTGTAGGATCCAAATCCAAATAGCCTTTATACTTTCCTCTTATTTTTATGTTACAAATCATAACACTTCATAACGTTTGAGAATACATAATCACGATTTACCCCACCAGAAACTATGGTTATAAATTTAGTTATATGTTAATAACTAACACTTAGGTAAAGATGTCTCTCAAAAATTGAAAAAAAATAAGGAAGAATTGTAAGGTGACAATTATGTTACATACTAAAGAAATGAGGAACATAGGACGACTCCCTACTCTTTTACACAGTTTATTTTATAAATTGATTAATATCAGACTTTAAATGTTCAAAATTCATTTAACAAATGTTACATGAGTAATGTTTTATCTAAATATATATATACATATACATATGCATTATATACATATGCGCATATTTTATACATTTCTAAAAAAATTCAGAACAACCAAGATAAAGAAATATCAAAGAAATAGTAAAAATTGACAATTAAACCATAATTTTTAATTTTGTGCTTTGATTAGAGTAAATGTACACGTATAGAGTGGTTCTCATCCCGTCCCCAACATAGTATGGGTGTGCACTTCGCGCGTCGACCCGGTTTAAAACCGTGAATTGCCACGTGATAATTGAGACTGACCCATGTATGGGTTAGCAGTTCGGGTCCAGGGTTATGCTTTCTTTGTGTAAATGGTCACTAGTCGGTTTTGGTCGAAACCACGGTTAGCGGTCGGGTTCGCTTCTGAAAATTATTCTCCCTATTATATATTTATATGCAAGTGTATTCATTCTTATTTTGAGCGACCATATTAATTCAAAATATTTTATTATGCTATGTTCTCGAATTTACTAGAATAAAAAAAAAAGAAAATCATTTTTTCCTTTCTTTTTTGCTTTCTTCTCTTTCATTTCATTATCTTCTATCAACTTCTTTCAATTCAAAATATTGATTTTAGTTTTCAACTTTTCTAACTTCTCTTCTCTTACCTCATTAAGTGAACCCAAAACATAAGTTTCAAACCCAAAACATAAGTTTTAACTTTATTTTCATTTCGTTTCATAAAAAAACCCTACAAAACTATTTTTTTCTTTCCACTACCTTTCTCTTTTATCTTTATATAAACTTGAAAACAGAACATTAAAAAAGGTTTAAACCCAAGTTTCTTGATAAATCTCTCAGGCCTCATTTGCCTCACAGAATCCTCAGAAAATAAAATTAAAATTAAAAAATTTTTCATCTAAAAATTTATTTAATTGGTCAACGGATAAAATTGAGTTAAAAAATTTTCCATCCAAATCTAACATTCCAATTCCATTTAAAATTGACCAACCAAACACGTTATCAAATTTTAAAAAGATTCCATTCTAATTCCAATCCCAATTCCAACTCCATTAACATTATCAATTTCTTAACAAAACATTATGCGAACCAAAAAACCGTCTAACCGTCTCACAATTACAAAATATGCTTTCAACCAAGTGTATTTAATAATTGAAAGGTTTGGTTTTTTCTATATTATATAGTTTTACATCATCATAAATCACAATCCACCACCACCACCAAACCCAACCCAATCCCTCTGTCACCACACCGGACGACGTCGTTTCCACCACCACCACCACCACCACCACCACCACCACCACCACCACCGCCACCACCACCACACACCGCCACCACCACCACCACCTAGGGTTTCATTCCCCTCACCGGATCTCCGTTTTCACACTCACCACCACCAGATCCACCGCACTCGATCCTCCGATCACCCTCTCCGATCGGGCATTTTCATTACCCGATGAGAATGCCCGAAGGATGAGCAAACGCACCGACGAAGACGACTACAACAACAACAACAACAACGACGACGACTGCTTCCACGACTCTCTCGATCGATTACTCTCCTCCACCACCTGCTCCTCATCCTCCTGTTCCGAATACTGCTCAGAAAACGAACCTGATGAAGCTGATGGTGATGGTGATAGTAATATTGTTCTAATTGATCCCAATTGCAGTGGTGTTTGTGGTGCTAATGGTTTTAAACGCCCCTTGCCTATACCTAAGTTCCCGATGGGCGTTGTGAACAGCTACGATGTGTGGATCTCACGGCCGGCGTCGGTGGATGAACGCCGTACGCGGCTGCTCCGGCAGATGGGGCTCAGCCGTGATTCGTCGCTCCTCCGGCGTAAACCCTATCTTTCGTCGGTATCAGATCACGTCGTTAGATCGAAATCGGATGATCACGACAAGTGTAATTCGAGTTCTGATTTGAACTTGTGGAATGAAATTCGTTCTAGTGATTTGTTTTCGTCGCCTGTTGGTACAACAAGTGTAATTAGCAACGATGATAACTCTGTTAATGCTGATTTGCGTGAGAAATCGCGCGGTGGGAAAGTTGTTAAGTTGGGTGAGGAGATTAGGGGATATGATGATTTGAAGGATTTGAATTGGGATGTTAGTAGTAATGATGGTGAAGTGGTGGAGGCTGTAGGTAATGATGCAGTGTGTTTGATTAAAAATCTTGATAATGGGAAGAAGTTTGTGGTGGATGAGGTTAGAGAGGATGGTATGTGGGGGAAGCTTAAGGAGGTTGGGACGGGGAGGCGTTTGACGATGGAGGAGTTTGAAATGTGCGTTGGGCGTTCGCCTATCGTTCAAGAATTGATGAGGAGGGAGGATGTGGAGGCTGGTGATAAGGATTTAGAGACCAACAATGGTGGGAATGGGGCTAAATTGAAGAAGAAAGGTGGGTGGTTGAAGAATATTAGAAATGTAGCTAGTTCGGTTGCAGGTTATAAGGAGAGACGGAGTAGTGAGGAGAGGGATACGTCGTCTGAAAAGGGTGGAAGACGGTCTAGCTCTGCGACTGATGATAGTCAGGATGTTTCATTTCATGGTCCACATAAAGTTCGTGTTAGACAGTATGGGAAGTCTTGTAAAGATCTTTCGGGTCTGTATAAAAGCCAGGAGATACAGGCTCACAATGGGTCGATCTGGACGATTAAGTTTAGTTTAGATGGGAAGTATCTTGCTAGTGCTGGTGAGGATTGTGTCATTCATGTTTGGCAAGTTGTATCATCGGAAAGAAAAGGTGATCTTTTGTTTGATAAACATGAAGATGGGAATTTGAATGTGTTGCTGTTGTCGAATGGGTCGCCAGATTTAGGTTTGGCATCACCGAATTGGAATGGGCAAACTGAGAAAAAGAGAAGAGGAAGGTTATCGATAAGCAGAAAGTCGACTAGTTTGGACCATATTGTAGTGCCAGAAACTGTGTTTGGACTCTCAGAAAAGCCGTTTTGTTCGTTTGAAGGACATCTGGATGATGTGCTTGACTTGTCATGGTCCAAATCTCAGGTTAGCTAGCAATGGTTGATCAAATTACTTCAGTAGATTACTTAGTTGCAGTCATATCATTCTTTTGTGTGGGAAAATTTAAAAAAAGCTTGTCTTTCACTGTTAACATGACATTGGTATGATTTTTGTTCTTCCTTGTAAGTATTCATGATTAGAGTCTCCTAGCACATATTAACAAGCTTCTAGATATGTTAGCTTTTTAATTATGTTATATAGGCTCCTACGTTCCATTTGCACAAATTGTTTTAATATCTTCATGTTGCTGTCTTGTTGTCAATGGTCTGGCTAATGCCAAATATAATATCATGTTTTAGTTACCAGTGTGGCCAAAGTCAGTTGCATCATATTGACACTGATTGAACTTTGACCTGATCACCCCAAGGTAGTGTACATGTCTATTACAGTATTACTCTATACTTTTCAATTAGTTTGCCAGCAAGGCATGTAGGAATGGAGACTTGGCCAATTGATGAAGGTGAAATAATCTTTATTATATTACTCTTTTCTGAACCAAACATGCTCTTTCAAGTACATGCAAACATGATTTGTGTTAATGAGGTTTCTATTTGACTTTTGAAATGTATGAGATGTATATGATGGTTGGCTTAAATCCATACACTCTGGTCAGAACTAAAAAGGAAAGAGATCCTGCATAAATGCTCTTATTTGGAAACTACAAGACATGAAGTCTGATGAATTAAAGGGTACGGGATTTGTGAAAATATTTTAGATTTGCTTAATGAGGACAATGTTTCTTGTAAATTCAATTTAGTTATTCCTTTTGGAAGAATTTTTGATTGTTTCTTTAGTTTGGCATATTTGTCAGTAGATTTGTATGTGTACATGCTCAACCAAGTAAATGATTGCATCCTATTTATGTAGTGAGCTATCTAAAAAATTTATATATTTTTTGGGGGTGAAATGAAGCATATATAAAAACTTCTTATTGGCAGACACTTTCATTTTCAGCATTTGCTCTCATCGTCAATGGACAAAACCGTGCGGTTGTGGGAGTTGTCTAGCAAGTCATGTTTGAAGATATTTTCTCACAATGACTACGGTATGAACTGATGTATTATATTTAACTGGAATATATGTTTCTTTATGATTGCTATCTTGTTTATCTTTTTTTTTTGTTAAATACAGTAACTTGCATTCAGTTCAATCCTGTTGATGATAGATATTTCATCAGTGGATCACTTGATGCTAAAGTTCGCTTATGGAGCATTCCTGAGCATCAAGTGGTTGATTGGAATGATATGCATGAAATGGTCACTGCTGCTTGCTATACACCAGATGGTCAGGTTGAAGCCCACAAAATTACTGTTCAACTTTCATCATTTTTAATTAAAGGTGACATGATGGGTGGGCCACATGGGTTGGCTAATGGCCTAATGGGTTCAAGCTGAAGTGGGTCAGTTTTAGACTTTAGTAGCGCTTGAAACATGCTGGGTCGGGTTGGGTTCACCCACAAAATTATGTTGTCCATTTAAAATGATTAATTATTGCCTTGATTATGACAATATGACTACAAAAGCACTATTATTACGATAATTATTTATATCTTTGAACAAAAACAGTTTTGAACCCATTTTACCTTGCTCTATTCTCCTTTTAGCTAAATATTTTACATGATCAGTTTGAGATGAGACAACCAGCTGACCCATTCATAAGTAATATGGTACAAATTGCCGGCCCCATTTTTAGAAGTAGAATGATCTCATTTTTCGTATATGCCTAATCTGATTTGTTACTGATGGAACTTTTTTTTTTGTTCTTGAAGGCTGCACTTGTGGGTTCATACAAGGGGAGCTGCTGTTTATACGACACGACTGGTATGGGATATATTTGCGTGTGTGTTTTGATATTATTCTTTTTTCTAAGTTTGTCTGTCGCTCTGTGCTCATTCCTTTTACTAAAATGTTTTTGCAGAAAATAAGTTGCAGCAAAAAAGTCAGATCAACTTGCAGAACAAAAAGAAGAAGGCCCGTCATAAAAAGATCACTGGTTTTCAGGTAAAAATTAAGCTAGTACACGCCTTCATAGTTATACTGATTTTTGGTATATAATTATTAATTTATTACTATAAGTATTATTATCAACATTAATTTTGAGCTGCAATATCATAGTACCTCTACAGTTTGTTCCAGGTACATCAGAAGTACTCATTACATCTGCAGATTCACGGGTTCGTGTTGTTGATGGCCTTGATTTAGTTCACAAGTTCAAAGGTAATTACAAGATTTTTTAATCATTTTTTAGCACATTAGTTATCTATAAAAAATATTAAAATAAGAAAGTTTGGATAAAAGGTGTTTGTAAGCCAACCGAACCATTTTGATCCATTATCTGAGGTCCTGACCCACCTGTGGTGATTCTATTACAGGATTTCGCAGCACAAACAGGCAAATTTCAGCCTCGGTGACATCAGACGGGAAATATGTGGTTTGCGCAAGTGAGGATTCCCAAGTGTATGTTTGGAAGCATGAAGGTGATTCCCGGGCTAGCAGAAACAAAAGTGTAACCGCTACTCATTCCTATGAGCACTTCCACTGTCAAGATGTATCAGTAGCCATCCCATGGCCCGGTAAAACCGACGCTTGCTGCATCCAAGACGGGCTTTCTGGAGAACCAAATAGGCACAGTGGGGACCACTTTGATGATGTGTCAGCAGTGAACCATCCACCAACACCTGAAGATCAAATCACCAGCAGCCCGTTTCATGGAATCATTTCTAGCGCGAGTAATGGGTACTTTTTTGACCGCTTTTCCGCCACATGGCCTGAAGAAAAGCTTGTTTTAACAACAAAAAACAAACCAAAAACAAGCCGACATACGAGTGCAGATTTTTCAAACGGGTCGAGCACAAGTAAGTCGGGCTGGGGTATGGTGATTGTTACTGCTGGGCTTCGTGGGGAAATCAGAACATTCCAGAATTTTGGATTGCCTGTTCGAATATAGACGGGCCCGGGCCGAGCCTGACCCCGAGCCCGAGCCCGGCAGGTTTGTTATTTGGAAAATTTGTATAGATGTTTCCATGATTTGTAATATATGGTGCAAAAAGAATTAGAGTTGGTCAGGAGAAAAAAGGAAAATGAACACTTTGTAGAGTTAGTTAACAGGATGAGTAAAAAAGCAGATTGAAATTTAAAGAGTTGATTTATCTATGTGTGTATTCTTTGATATTGTGTGACGGGTGGATCTATCGTGTTTTAGGCATACGAACCATTTTTCTAAGAACGCGTATAAAATAAACAACTATCAAAATCTTTAAGGGTGATGTAGTGTTTAATATATCATTTTTGTCTGTTTTTGTCTAGCAGAGGTCTTAAATTTGAATTATGTCTTTTTTTTAGTTTCGTATTATAATTACTTAAAGGCTACCCGCACTTCACTTTTATAATATGAAGAGAAAATTATAAAGGTGATACGAGATACGCAAGTAAAATAGGCAAGTAACAAAATAAATGAGACTTAGTTTATGTATATTAGTGTTAGATTTGTTATAACAAAACTTGTTTTAGTAATTTCCTTTTAAATCAATTAGTAAAGAGAGGCATCTGGAAATCTAAACTCCAATTTCTAATTGGTTACTTTAAGTTAAGTGGAACCCAATGAAGAATTATCATATCCACCCATTAATAATGAAATCATAATACAAGAATCCATTTTTCAAGAAGAAACTAGAATGATCACAAGTGCGTATATGTCCCCACATCAACAAGGCGAAGGATGGATAAGTTAGTGATAAAACATTTCATTTTCTCTTGCATATTTCTCAGATTTGAATTGTACTTTCACTAGCTTTTTAGTAAAACCTTCTGAATATCATCTGTTTAACGCAAGCTATGTTTTACTACAAGTTTTAATAGTTTACAGGTAACAAGTTCTCATAAAAAGAAAAAACAAAATTCATGTTTGACGATCTTTATAGGAACCCACCTCACATCCGAGCTCTAATAGCTCACAAGACTACTTTCCTTCTTTCATCCACAAAGAGGTTAGAACACCAACTGTTTGTGCTTTTGCCTCAGTAAGAACATTCATAACCTATTACTCATCCTCATCTATATAATTACACTAAAATTACTATTTTTTATCTCTTCTTTTCAATTAAAAAATATTTTTTATATCTTTATCATTACTTTTTCTCTCTCATCAACTCATAATCACTTAAAATATATTAAAAGTATTATAGGGTTTTAAACAGTATTTCTAGAAAAATACAGAAAAGTAAAGTTCTCTTATACTTCACTCACAACCACTTATAACCATACCATACAATATAAGAAATAAACTCATATTAATTTAGGGAACGGGCCGTAAATGCTCTAGAAAACCAATGTTGTTTTACTATTGCAGGCATTTTTTAAAGGATTCCAGCCTATTGGGCCTTGAGGGTACCATTATCAGCCCATTTTATAGTGGATTCAACTAGACTTGCACAAACCGGGTTTTGGGCCGGACCCGGAACCGGGTTCAAACCGGGTTCGGTCCGGTCGGGTATTTTTGTACCCGGGTATTGATGAACCCGGGTACGAACCCGACCCGGGTTGGAGGAGACTAAAACCCTACCCGGCCTACCCGGTTAGGGTCGGGTCCGGAGCGGGTCGGGTCCAGAACCGGGTACAACCGGGTTTTGTATTTTTTTTATTACTATTATTACTATTATTATTATTATTATTATTATTATTATTATTATTATTATTATTATTATTATTATTATTATTATTATTATTATTATTATTGTTATTATTATTGTTATTATTATTATTATTATTACTATTATTTTATTATTATTATTATTATTATTATTATTATTATTATTATTATTATTATTTATTATTATTATTATTATTATTATTATTATTATTATTGTTATTATTATTATTATTATTATTGTTATTATTATTATTATTATTATAACAACATTAAAAAACATGTATAACAACATTAAAAAAACATATATAACTCATTAAAAGATTATTTATTTATTTAAACAACTTAAAAAGTACATTAACGAATCAATAAAAAATAATATAAAACTTTTATTTAACTAATCGTCTATTTTCTTCGGGAGGCTTCATCAAATGCTAATTTTTCGTCGGATATACCAGAAGATACTCCTTCTATACCTCTTCATCGTGTACTTTGCATATGTTTTTTTGTGTTTGAAGCTTGGGTACCTTACCATATCAACCCACACCTATTTACTTATTTTAGAGGCAAAAACAACCAAAAAAACGGTCAAATTTCGTCCCAAACGGCTATATAGCTGTTAAAAACGGCTAGTTTTAAAAAAAACGGTAAAAACCGGGTCCAACCCGGGTTCAACCGGTTCGGGTCCGGGTCGGGTCCGGTTCCTGAAAAATTCTAAAACCCCAAACCGGGTACAAACCGGCGGTTTTATCCGGGTACGAACCGGGTACACCCGGTATCGGGTACTACCCGGACCCGGGTCCGGGTCGGAAACGTACCCGGTTATTTTGTTCAAGTCTATTAATTTAGGGAACGGGCCGTAAATGCTCTAGAAAACCAATGTTGTTTTACTATTGCAGGCATTTTTTAAAGGATTCCAGCCTATTGGGCCTTGAGGGTACCATTATCAGCCCATTTTATAGTGGATTCAACAAGCAGGGTATAAAAAGATTTTGATTTTACAATCTTTTTTAACTCATCATATACTGGGCTGATGTTTCTTGATGTAAAACTTCCAATTCACAAGCTGTAGCCACCATAAATCTGATAGCAAATCGAGCATCAACGCGCGAAGAAAACCTTGTGAATGTGCACCATCAGGTTCATGTCTAGCTGCAGCAAAATCTCTATCAGAAACAGGGAAATGGCGTGTGATTATGGCGTGTAGAGACTTTTTAAGAATAGAAAGAGCAGCAAAATTGTCGGGAATCTCAAAAGAGAATAATACAATGTATTCAGAGGGTTGTGTTATATGTACCTCATTTCTATCTTTATTTATTGCATCCCTTTCTTTTTCACACTTGATTTGATGCTTAAGAATAAGATGAAAATTTAAATGGGGTACGTTAGCGAACACAATTAGATTGTTGTGACTAATCGTCATGGTCATTCCTGGTTGCAAGATTGTTGCTTGATGACATGAAATAGTCGGATTGTTCCGTCAAAAGGACCCTTAATTGTTGGCTCGATCACCCTAGGTTTTGCACGCATTAGCCAAGAATCTTTGTTTGTGTTGGTGTTATTTGGATATTTGTCATCAGATGTGTCAATTTCAACACAATACTTTTTTCAAATGATAAACTCACACTACCTCTAAACCTGCTTCTATATCGAAATATAATGACATGCTAGGTACCAAACACTTTGCCTTGGAAGGTACATGTTGAAAACTATATATTATATTACAATTCAAGTCAAACATTTTGTGATATTATTTTTAATAATGTTGGTTTATTTTTATTTTGTGTTGCATGTTGGGTTGAATGAGTGAGCTACTCAATACATATGGGCTTTGAAGTTGGGCCGTAAGGAGTTGGAATGAACTATGTCTCTTGGGTTATTGCTAACTAAAACTAATGAAGATAAAAATCATCACCATCATAATCATAAGATCTCACGAGTCTTCGTGTAGATTTTGTTTTTTTAGGGTTTGAAACTCTCTCATCTGATGTCAACTTGATCAGCTATCTACTACATGCTCTAAAATTCATCACATATTATCATGTAGATGATTTGTGCTTAAAGTTTTTTTCTTGTTTTTTTTGTTTCTCGTTTGTTCGATCTCAATCTTTTGATTATTGATTGAGTATCTTTGTGATTATTGGGTGTAAACATTATGGTTTGAGGTGTCTAAAGATCAGGTTTATCATATGAGACTACAATTACTGATCCACAAATTTATTCAATAAAGTTACTATTTTTAAATGCTTCAAACATATAAAAAACGAATAAAAAATTGTCGGGTTGGTTCGAGTCGGGTCATGAAAATAAGATACAATAATAAAAAAACATTATTATTACATTTTACAAAAACGATGATCTTATGAATTGAACTAAAACATCTTATAGTCGTTCCCTACGAATATTTAGTTTTTGAAAACGTTGCATTACATCTTCGATAAAAAGCTTATTAAAATTTTTTAATATAACAAATATAAGAGTCGTTCATGTATTCATTACTCATCCGATTACGCAAATCCGACTTTACAAGCTTCATTGAAGAAAAAGTTCTTCAAAATACTAACCATTTGATTATCAACAATTCCGTGAGTGATGAATCTTGAGTCTTGTCTTCCAATCGGCAAAATCGTCCATTCTACCTTTTCAGTTTTGACCGCAATTTGCAAGTCCATTTTTTATATTTTTTTAAGTGGGCTAATTTAATTAACTCATGGGTGATATGGGGGAGTGAGCTTATTTAATTAATTAACTCATAGTTTCTTTTTTCAAGTTTTGGGTTTAGATGTTTTTTTATAATCAATGGAGTAATCGTCTAAAAACATAATGGTGTCGCTTGAAAAACTCGCATATACATCTCCATATATGCGGAAAAGTTACTGAATTCCTGTGACTCTGGTCCGTTCAAACTAAGGGGGTGTTTGATTTCGGCTGACTGGCGACTGGCTGACTCGGTCAGCCGGTCAGCCTGTTTGGTGTGCGTAAAACTCGAGCTGACGGGTCAAAACATCTGACCCGGACCTGGAATTTCGTAATGCTGACCCGGCCACCCAACACCCACCGCTCGCCTGCGCCGCTCGACGTGGAGGTTGCGGCCGGTGATTTTGGGGCAGGATTTGGCGGCGGTGGAGGTGGGTGGGTGGGAGGGGTTTGGTGGTGGTGGTGGAGTGGTGGTTTCGCGGTGGTGATTGGCGAAGTCTGGTGAATGATTTGAGGTGATGGAAGCCATGGTGGTGGTGAAGTGAGGGGGTGATTTGTTGTGAGGGTTTTAATGTTGGTTTGTAGAGATGTGGGTTTTAATGTTGTGAGAGTTTTTTTGTCCGTCAAATGAAATATTGTTACGTAAATATTGAATCGATTTGGTTATAGTCAGATACTGAATCAAACAGGCAAGTTTCAGTTAGATGCAGACTCAGTCAGAACTTCTAACTGTGTCAGCTTCTGACTCAATTAGATCTTACTGAGTCTGTGTAATCAAAGAGCCCCAAGTAATTCCATTATGTTTTTTTTATTCAAACGAGCCTAAATGTACAAAATAAAACCGCCCGTAAACATGTCTTACACTCGCACTTTCATTCAAAACTAATCAAACCGAATGAAGAAATGAATCTTGTTTACCCTAACCCGATTTCCTGATTTCTTGCTTCACGAAAAATGTAAAGTTGGTTTATTCATGAAAATGACGGTGAAATTCTTGCATCATAAGCATGTTGCAGACTTTACTGTTTGTATGCACATTTTCACCATCAAAATCTCCAATGTTGATTATGACTGAGCTAGTGAGCCGTTGAGCGTGTTTAACCCGCCAGCTAGACTCTCTTGCATACTTTTCGATCTTGCTTACAAAACTGGAAATCTCAAACTACTACTATACACAAACATTTCTCAGATGGACCATGATAATAATCTCAGTCTATGGATAAATGAAATTTAGAAGGCTGTTATTTGACCACCCTGTTCCTTCTTCAGTTTTAATTTTTTTTTAATTTGACCCGTTAGAGATAAAAATACGTCGAAATTGCCACCTTTTGTAACCTAGAGCCAAAGGCCCAAAGGGGAAGAATCAAATACTTGGCATTGCCCTAATCTTGTTCATTGAATGCTCAAAACTCATTAAACCACCTTCACTATGGAACATACACCCTGCAAATCAAAAAGATCAAATCTTGATGTACAATCACCATAATCAAAGATTAAAGCTACAACATTTTATCTATAAAACTCATAGGATCTGTCCAATATAACTGCTAACCAATTAGATCAAGTAAAATACGACTGTTATGAGATATGTGGCATTTGAACATGGGATCCGCCAAATACTACTGCTAACCAGTATGACCAGGTAAAATACAACTATTATAAGATATGTGGCATTTGAGCGGCTTAAAACAAAAAACAATGGAAGTTGGATTTTCTTGGGTTTGAAAGAAAATTCTCTCCTAGAGGAATTTTAAGAGGCTTAGAAGACATAAGATAAAAAAAATTGGATTCAAACTTGACACGTCTAGCAAGATTTATCGGGTTAAAACCAATAAAAACTAGATTCGAACACGAGACCTCTGCAAGAATGCCAGAATTGTTCACAATACAATAAAACTAATGAAATCCGGATTCAAACTTGACACGTCTAGCAAGGCTTAATGGCTAAAAAACAATAAAAACTAGATTCGAATACAAAATCATTGCCAAAAAAATTCACAAGACTTAAAAGACGGAATAATATGATGTAAAAGCTAGATTCAATCCTAATACCTACTAACTTAACCCACCAAGCAAGGCTTAACGACCAAAAACCAATAATAACCGAATTCAAACCTGAGATCTCTGCCAGAGAAATATAACGACCAAAAACCATAAAAATCAAATTCAAAGCTGAGATCTATGCTAGAGAAATTTAAAGCTTTTTAAGGGAAAAAGAAATACTTAAAAACTAGATTCAAAAATAAGACCTCTGTCAACTAAACTTAAGTGACAGTAACTAAAGTCAAATTTTTTAAAGATCAAAGCTTTAATAATAATCAATTACCTTTAGGGAATGGTGCAAATGACTTTGCACAACCAGCTTTAATAACCTGTAAATCATCAGAAATAACCACAGACCCATCTGCAGCTATACCCCAATACAACTTCACACCACCATCAGACCCCTACAAAAACACAAATTTCATTCAGACATTTCATCAAACACCTTACAGACACCCAAACAAACAACCAAAAGATGAACACTTTCAACACTCACCAGTGCAGTAAACACAGTGCCAGCTTTACTATCATACACAACGAACGCAAAACTCCCTTCAAGATCCTTAATCACCTGATCAGCAGGGTACGGACCCCGACCCCTCAAAATCTCTATCGGAAACAGGGAAATGGCGTGTGATTATGGCGTGTAGAGACTTTTTAAGAATAGAAAGATCAGCAAAAATTGTCGGGAATCTCAAAAGAGAATAATACAATGTATTCAGAGGGTTGTGTTATATGTACCTCATTTCTATCTTTATTTATTGCATCCCTTTCTTTTTCACATTTGATTTGACGTTTTCTGAAAGAGTAAGATGAAAATTTAAATGGGGTATGTTAGCGAACACAATTAGATTGTTGTGACTAATCATCATGGTCATTCCTATTTGCAAGATTGTTGCTTGATGACATGAAACAGTCGAATTATCCATAAAAAAATTCATAATCGTTGCTTGATGACATGAAATAATAGTGATTATGTTCATTTTTCACACTAATTATTCGTCAAATTTTAACAGAAAAATGTACCAACCCGTTTTATTCGTGTAGTTATAGTTTTTTTAGGGTTTGAAGCTCCCTCAACTGGTGTCAACTTGATCATCTATCTACTACATGCTCTCATATTCATCACATATTATCATGTAGATGATGTGTGCTTAGAGTTTTTTTCTTGTTTTTTGTTTTCGTTTCTCGTTTGTTCGATCTCAATCTTTTGATTATTGATTATCTTTCTGATTCTTGGGTGTAAACATTATTGTTTGAGGTGTCTAAAGACCAGTTTTATCACATGACACTGCATTGACTAATCCAGGAACTTATTTCAATAAACTATTTTTAAATGCTTCAAACATATAAAAACGAATAAAAATTGTCGGGTTGGTTCGGGTCGGGTCATAAAAATAAGATACAACAATAAAAAAAATAATTATTACATTATATAAAAACGATGGTCTTATGAATTGAAATAAACATTTTATAGTCCTTCCCTACGAATATTTAGTTTTTGAAAACGTTGCATTACATATTCGATAAAAAGCTTATTTAAATTTTTTTTAATATAACAAATACAAGAGTCGTTCATGTATCCATCACTCATCTGATTACGCAAATCCATCTTTACAAGCTTCATTGAAGAAAAAGTTCTTCAAAAAACAAACCATTTGATTATCAACAATTCCGTGAGTGATGAATCTTGAGTCTTGTCTTCCGATAGACAAATCGTCCATTCTACCTCTTCAGTTTTGATTGCAATTCGCAAGTCTATTTTTTTTATTTTATTAAGTGGGCTAATTTAATTAACTCATGGGTTTTATGGGTATGTAGTGGGAGTAAGCTTATTTAATTAATTAACTCATAAGATTTTTTTTCAAGTTTTGGGTTTATATGTTTTTTATTATAACTAATGGACTCATCGTCCAAAAACACAATTGTGTGACACGAAAAACTCGTATATACATCTCCATATATGCGGAAAATTCACTGAATTCTTGTGACTCTGTTTCGTTCAAGCTAAGTCCGCCCAAGCATGAGAATCTAGCTAGCGGGTTAAACATGCTCAACAGCTCACTAGCTCAGCCATAATTGACATTCGAGATTTTGATGGTGAAAATGTGCATACAAACAGTAAAGTCTGCAACATGCTTATGATGCAAGAATTTCACAACCAACTTCACATTTTTCATGAAGCAAGAAATTACGAAATCGGGTTAACGTAAACAAGATTCATTTCTTCATTCGGTTCGATTAGTTTTGAGTGAAAGTGCGAGTGTAGGACATGTTTACAGGCGGTTTTCTGTTGTACATTTAGGCTCGTTTGAATAAAAAAAACGTAATGGAATTACTTAGCCAAAGGCCCAAAAGGGGAAGAATCAAATACTTGAATATCTTTACAAATATGTATGTTTTATTGTAGAATAAGAAAGTATTGAAAAGTTAGAAGTTGTCACGTTTTGACAAGTCAATCAAGACTTGATCAAAGGAGATATGATGTGTAATCTACTAATCAACCAAGGGTAATATAGTTTTCTTTATACATGAACATGTCTGAAAAATATGCATGTTTTTAGATTTTAATTTTGGTAGTTTAATATAGACCTTATCACATTGATTTAGTTAGTTATTAGGTTAGATACCCGTGTGTTACACGTCTTAAAATAATAAACATGGTAAGCGATAATATAATATTATGAGGTTGTATAACATACCTAGACCGGAGAAGATGAAACCATAATGTACATTGAAGCATAGATGTTTTATAGTAAGTAATCGTTTATTGTAATTGAATTTAACTTCGTGAATCTTGATATTTTAAAAATGTTTGTTTAAAATTTACGATATTTAAAGTATTTTATTTTAACAATGATTAAATAGAAATTAAATTAAATTTTAACAAAATTAATAAAAAATTTAGTGAAATATTTTATTTATTTTTAAAAAGAAGTTAATTTGATTAATGTAATAGTAAATGGAAATTTGTTAAGTAAACTGTTATAGTATCCTAAATTGTAATTTTTAATGTAGGACATGCGTTCAAATCCCAGGTGGAAATCCTAAAAAAATGTCATGTGGCTTCGAAAGATTTTAATTTATTAGTATAGATTAAAAATTAATATAATATGAGAGTGGTTGTATTAGCTATATGTTAAATCATTTAAATAATTTAATAATGTTCTTAGTAATGATGTTTAATCTCATATTCTCACTACATTTATTTCGTTATGTTGTAAACAGCAACGTTAAAAAACACAATCTTTTTTTAAAATGATTAAGAACAGTGTTGTAACTTTTAAAAATTATGTTGTCTGTTTTAATATTTGCTGTCTTTTTTAGAACTAGTTTTATACCCGTCCGGTGGCCGGGAGGTTTCATGTCGTAATGTAATAACTATCTCTTCTTAAATTATAAACAATAACACTATTAACGTGTTAGTATAAAGACAATTAACTGATTAAGCACATACAAAAAAGTCTTTTATATATGAGGATAGGCCATATGATCTTAATATTAATATTAATTTGAAAAACACACATTCAAATAAACAGGTCATATAAAGACAAAAGGTTTCATCAAGTTAAGAATCCCAAGACAAACATCATCAACAACGTCAACAAAGTTATGGTCTAGAAAAGGTAACACCAAGATTGTGATATTCAATCTAAAAAGGTCCATAACAAATCCTACTTAGATAAACACCAAAACAACGTACTTCCACCAAATCCGCAGGAAAAAAAGTTTTAATGAAGATCATTAATATAATTGAATAAATTAAATAAACATATTGTCAGAATACCGTTAATGGATGTTCTCTAATGCCCATTGTATAGCTCGTTCAGACCTTTATCCTAGATGCAACACTGCAACCCTCTACATGAGAGGTAAATGGAAAAAGATAAGGCATATAAGAAGCCCTCTACAACAAATGTGGAAAGATGAGCGGGTTGGATAACGGGCCAATTTTTTGGTATGGTGGAAATATGTAGGCTAAGCCTGAACCACAAAATATATTTTTCTCACTTTTTAATTATCCTGGAAATAAAACAATGTGTTGGTTAGGTTCACAAAAACATTATTGTTTAGATTTAGGCAAAAAAAAATATACTTATGGCGACTTTTATCTTATTTGACCCATCTAAAATTAATTAGACACAACCCCAATCGATTCATTCATAATTTAAATGGTTCAAAGTTGGTTGGTTTAATGCAGAGTGGTGAATGCATCTTCTTCTATCACCTGATATGAGGCTGCAATATCAGCTAGTAGGCGTTGATCCTCAATACATGCAGAAGAGAAAGGAATCCCAGCTTCAATGCAATCTGCAAGGAAGATTATGGGAATTATAATTTATCAAAATTTGATTAAAATTCAAGAAAACAATTATGTAGTTTAAGACATTAAGTTTCTACTCCACAATGATAGATGGTTGATTTTGAATTAACTAAGGGTGAATAAATGAATTTTAAATGAACTGCATATATATTTTTGGATTTAAAGGCAAGCTTTACTTGAGTCTTTAGACCAACATACAAGAAGTTGCAATCTTTGTGTTGCTTTATTAGAACCTGAATGAAGGAAACTAAAAAAAACACAATTTTGCAAGTATACCATAAGTGATTTTGTTTGCTAACCATTCCTCCTCAGATGAGCTTAACCAATTTCTTGTTTTTACTAATAACCACTAGATCCACTACTTCCTTTATAACAATAATTAATCAAAAATAGAAAAAAAGTGGGATTATTGCAAATTCTAGTAATAACTTACATAAAATTTATTTTTTTTAACATGTGAAAAGAAAAAAAAAACAACCCTAATCTTTCGACGGATGAACTATGTGTTGTTTAAATTACTTTGATTGATCTCTGCTTAATCTTGATAGGCTCAACTCTTAAAACTAACCTTAATTGTGAAACATACATGTGTAATTGAAGTGAGTACAAGCAATGAATAAGACCCACAGGCTCTTGGTGTCTGGTGATATGCTTTAGTGCCTTGAAGGATTACAATCAAGAACAACTTGGTGGTACCTTTATCTACAGAAAGAAATTCCTAAAATACTTGTAAAAAACTTCTATAATAAATGTGTAAATAGAATAATTGTAAATAACTTGTACAAAACAGATAACAAAAACAATCACAGTTCACAATCTGCGATGAGGTCTCGCCATGAAGTCTTTCTATCATCTTTTCTACTCCCGTTGCCAGAAGAAGAGCTTTGAGTTGTGACAAACACAAATCTATTAAGGAATTATGCACCAAAAGTCCATAATTTGCGTTGGTATCTCCATTAACCTAGAAACTGAAATTAAAATTGTATGAGATACATTTGAAGCAACATGAAATTAAAATTGTATCGTTCTTGATCCAAAGCATCAAATCGACAACGAAAATATAAAGAACTGGGAAGAAATGAACAAAATTTGTTAACTGCCGACGTTACCTCCGTTAACCGTCGTTAAAAAAAACTCAACCGCTGAATTAATACGGCTGAGATTGAAAGTACGTGGGTGGGTTTGGACGGTAGAGATGAAACCAAAATTAATAACCGTTATTCAGCAACCATGTATATATATAATTATGTAGTATATTTTAAAAATTTATGTTATCCGATTAAATTTTATACCACTTAGTTCAAAACTTATGCATATACTACCCCTTTGAATTTATGCTATTCGTTTTGTACTAGCACAATCCAACTTTTTAGTTACGAGAATTGATTTATAACCAATAATAGATCTAATAATAGAACGAATCGATTATAACACTGCCGGAACAAGCAAAATTGTAGTTCGTTTGAGACAGTTTTGAGGTGGTAAAAATCATTCTTCGAGGAAAAATTAATTTTTTAGTTTAACCTATATCTATATAATAATCCATAACCAGATTTGATAAGTATAATTTCAAATTATCAAAGTGTGCCGATCAAATTTATACCCAAATAACACTCGAAATCATCATAATTATTCCCAAAACCAAATATTTACATTCAAGAAACAAAAAGTAAATAACTTTTGAAGTAAAATGGGATTTTGGAGATCATCAAGATTCAAGAATTAAGACGCATAATGATCATCCCATTGGGTCCAATTGGCTTCACTACCCCTACGAGGAATAGAGTTGACCCTTGAGTAAGTGTCCACTTTGAAATTAGCCCCACACATGACACCTTCACTATCCACTCTTGGCATTGCCCTAATCTTGTTCATTGGATGCTCAAAACTCATTAAACCACCTTCACTATGGAACATACACCCTGCATATCAAAAAGATCAAATCTTGATGTACAATCACCATAATCAAAGATTAAAGCTACAACATTTTACAAGAAAACTCATGGGATCCGCCAAATACTACTGCTAACCAATAAGATCAGGTAAAATACAACTATCATGAGATATGTAGCATTTGAACATGGGATCCGTCATCCGTCAAATACTATTGCTAACCAATAAGATCAAGTAAAATACAACTATTATGAGATATGTGGCATTTGAGCGGCTTAAAACAAAAAAAACAATGGAAGTTGGATTTTCTTGGGTTTGAAAGAAAATTCTCTCCTAGAGGGATTTTAAAGAGGCTTAGAAGACTTAAGATTAATAAAAAATTGGATTCAAACTTGACACGTCATCGGGTGAAAACCAATAAAAACTAGATTCGAACACGAGACCTCTGCAAGAATGCCAGAATTGTTCACAATACAATAAAACTAATGAATTCCGGATTCAAACTTGACACGTCTAGCAAGGATTAATGACTAAAAAGCAATAAAAACTAGATTCGAACACAAAATCATTGCCAAAAAAGTTCACTAAGACTTAAAAGACGGAATAATAAGATGTAAAAGCTAGATTCAAACCTAATACCTATACTAGGTTCTAACTTAACCCACCAAGCAAGGCTTAACGACCAAAAACCAATAAAAACCGAATTCAAACATGAGATCTCTGCCAGAGAAATTTAACGAACAAAAACCATAAAAACCAAATTCAAACCTGAGATCTCTACCAGATAAATTTAAAGCTTTATGAGGGAAAAAAGTACTTAAAAACTAGATTCGAAATTAAGACCTCTGTCAGCTAAACTAAACTTAAGTGACAGTAACTAAAGTCAAATTGTTTAAAGATCAAAGCTTTAATAATAATAATAATCAATAATAAGTATGTTACCTTTAGGGAATGGTGCAAATGACTTTGCACAACCAGCTTTAATAACCTCCAAATCATCAGAAATAACCACAGACCCATCTGCAGCTATACCCCAATACAACTTCACACCACCATCAGACCCCTACAAAATCACAAATTTCATTCAGACATTTCATCAAACACCTTACAGACACCCAAATAAACAACCAAAAGATGAACACTTTCAACACTCACCAGTGCAGTAAACACAGTGCCAGCTTTACTATCATACACAACGAACGCAAAACTCCCTTCAAGATCCTTAATCACCTGATCAGCAGGGTACGGACCCCGATCCCTCAACGTCCGATAAGCTTCAATCACAAACATCGCTTCGTTGGTGTTCTTCGAGAGCCCGTATTGTTTGATTTGAGCGCAAAGATTGTTCAAACTACCCATGAACAAACAGTAGATATCATCAAACGCTGTGAACAATCGTTGATTGATACAGTACGGGCGATCGGGCTTCACGTATGCGAGAACTGCAGCGTCACCGAACGACATTGAGAAGGTGTTTGTGGGGTGAATTGAGAGGAATTCTTGGAGGGTTTCTTCTGGGAGCTTTGGTTGTTTGGGGTGGTGGTTTGATGCGGGGCTTTTGAGCTCTTCTGGTGGGTGTGCGAAAGCTTTGTGGAAGATTGCTAACATGGTGTGTTTTGATTCAAGTTTTGGGGATTTTGTGAGTGATGAAGATGATGATATGATGAATGAAATGATGTGATGATGGTTGTATGGGGTTTATATAGGGGTGAAGGTGGCGGATGGTGGTGGGAGTACGTGGAGATGAATGTGTTGATAGTGATAAGGATGGTGGATAAGATTCTCGTACTTCAATGCTGTAATTTTTTAACGACAAATTAAATCACTGATAGGATACTGGTTCATCCGATTATCTCCACTGATTCAACTGAAAAACTTTTTTTTTATCGGGACTTGAACTCGAGATCTCTTCTTATTTTAATGAGTTATTAAGAGTATTTTACTTTAGTCACTTGAGTTAACGATCATTGATACTTTAATGTAGTAATTGTTTTTTCTTGTTGTTATAAGATTATAAATTGATGGATTTGGTTTTATTGTAAAAATAATATATTTGGTTTTCTATTTTGTGCTATAGTATAAAACACGGGTGATTGACATTTTGTAATAATATTCAAAATCTTACGTGAAAAATATGAAATATTGAGTTGTGTTAGAGCGTAAAACCGTAAGAGAACTAACGTCGAAACGTAGTTACGAGGACACATGTTGAAGGGGCATTGATAACATTTTATATAAGGAGGACGAAACATCAATGTCGTTGATAATTTAAAAACATTAATAAAAAAGGAAATTGTCACAAACTCGTGTGCTAAAAATGTGAAAAAAACAAAGCCACTATAGATTTCATGTCCAAAGGTTGAATGAAATTTACACCGAAAAGCAGGTAAAAAGCAAGCACGACATAATGATGATATATTTGAAGTTTTATAAAATAGTAAATTTTAAATTTATAAGAAAAAAAGCTGAGCATGTCACAAAAAGGAGAAAAGAAAACCAAATAGATAATATATTATAATTATAAAGGGGACCAAATATAAGTTTCAAGGCCTAAAAATGAAATCCAATTCCATGTATAAGCTTGTAACTTGTGTGTTAATATTCCAAAAAATAAAAAAAATTAACACCATTAAATCTTATAACTTTAGAAAATCGAGGGGGTAAAGTGATATTTCTTAAAATTTTATAAAAACTTAGGGTTGAAGATGGTAATTCATAAATATAGAGTGGAGGCTTTGGCCGGTGGCAAAAGCTACCGACCTTGTCTTTGAAGGTTAAGTAATTAGCTAATTATAATTATAAATAATGTATTTAAAGAAGAAAGTTATCAGTCAATTAAAAGTTATCATACATTTAATGTTTAAAATTTAAAGTAATAAGAAATATGAAAAGTTAAATGGTATTTAATCAATTTATGAGTTAAAAATAGTTACTTAAAATAGATAATTGGAAAATGTTTAGACGGGAAAACAAAAATCTAGATGCTATACAATGATGATACTTGACATTCCAAAACATTTGTTTATTAAATTGATAGATTTATCACTCACACAAGTTTTATAAGTTCTATCAATTAAACAAGTTAACTAGACAACATTTAAAAAAAAAGTGAATGAAGAGAGGTGAGTTTGGTTGCAAATAAATTAAAAAAAAAAAGATTGAAAAAAGGTGGGTGGCAAGGGTCGAATCCTTGACCTCCTATGAGAAGTTTGTATTATATATACCAAAAAAGACTAGCTTGATCTACATTAATTGAAGCATTAGATACAGATAGATATGCTTGTTATATATAATATTTGTCACTTAAACAACTTAAATAAGTTCTATCAATTAAGCAAGATAACTAGGCAACATTTAAAAAAATGAATGAAGAGAAGTGAGTTGATTGCAAATAGATTTAACAAAAAAAAAAAGATTAAAGAAAGGTGGGTAGCAAGGGTCGAATCCTTGACCTACTATATGGAGGTAGTAGTAGTGATAGGAGTGTTCAAATTCGGATATTCGAAATTCGGATATCCGAATTTCGGATATTGGATTTCACTATCCGAATCCGTATTTGAAATTTCGGATATCCGAATTTTGAAAATATATGTATTAATCTAATAGTTTTTATTAAAAATAATATTTTTATTAAAAAATTTTGGATGTCTAAAGTTATTATAAAAATATCCGAAAAATCCAAAATTTCTAATTAATATTTATAATTTAATAATTTTAAAAAAATATTTCGGACAATTTGGATATCCGGAAATCCTCAAAATCACTATCCGAATTCGAAATTTCCGATATCCAAAATTCCGGATATCCGAAATTTCAGATATTTCGGATTCGTTTCGGATTCGTATATTTTTGAACACCCCTAACTAATGACCCGTTGTTATTTTTAGTAATGCATCTGAAATAAATAACGTATGCACCGGTTCTTTTTTATTAGCAAAAATCCTAAAATGATAAAAGGAACCGTAGCAACATTGGTTGCTTTTTAATATAAGTTATAAAGTAATATCAATAATTCTAAAATTATCATCTTAAACTACACATGCTAACATATATTTTTTAGGGTCCTAATAATTAGACACCCAAAAACTTAAATCGACACCCGCCTATACGCCGCGTATGGGTCCATACGCGGCGTATAGGTCCCTCCAATTATTGCCAATTAATGCCAAGAATTCCACGTCACATCAGTGACCCTATACGCCGCGTATGGACCCATACGCGGCGTATAGGCTTTTCAGAGACAAAGCTGTAAAGTCAAATCAGTCAGGACTATACGCCGCGTATGGCCCTATACGCGGCGTATAGCACTCTGTCGTATAGGGTGGTACGCAACACCACCGACAGCTATACGCGGCGTATGGCCCTGTACGCAGCGTATAGGTGTCGGTGTTGTTGCGTACCACCCTATACGACAGAGGGCTATACGCCGCGTATGGGTCCATACGCAGCGTATAGCTTCATCTGAAACTTTGATTTGACTGATTTGACTAAAGGCTATACGTGGCGTATGGACCCATACGCTGCGTATATGCTTTATTTCGTATTGTGGTGACGCGACTGAAGATTCTTTCGATTATATATAAACGCAACGAATGCGTTCATATTTCATTCATATCGTTCATTTTTCGTTCATTTTTCGTTCATATTTCGTTGTAGAAGATGGAAACTGTTGATATTAACTGAAGAAATTAGCGTTGTGTGGTTCAACATTTTCTTCTGTCGGATAATTACTCGGTAAACATTTGATTCTTATTTCGTTAAGTATTTGCATACATATATACATATATTTGAATTGCATACTTAAAAAATCGTTTCAACTAACTCGGGTTCCATCGATGCTAGTCGGTTACGGTAAACTTAAATAAATTTTAAGCTTTTTTATCATAGCCGACTAGTATCGTGGAACCCGAGTTAGTTGAAATGATTATTAAGTAATCAAGACATTTATGTGTACGTAAGTATGTATATAAAAGAAATAAGAGTTATAGTTTTAGAGAAAAATTATTATTTTGAAGAAATAGTTGAACCACAAAACTCTATTTTCTTAAAAAAATCTCATTTGTGTTATAGGGCTGCCAGGGAACGTTTAGCACGGTTGAATTTGAAGTGATCCAAGATTATTCTTTCGTTATGTCGTTTTGGGATAGTAACTATTTGTTTGGTGAATATTCAAGCGTTTCGTACGTGTCAGAAAGTAATCAAGATGATTCGTACGTTCAATCTGGTTACGAATTGCCAGATTTAAACCAACCTTATGTTCCCGATGATGAGATTGAGTTTTGCCGAGAATCAAGTTATGACCCGCAACAAAGTAATATAAACTATCTCTCGAGTGCTGAAAATCAAAACACGAAAATATCGTTTGAAACATGTCAAGAATTTTTATCACTCGATGAGCTAGTTTCTTGGGTTGTTAATAGGGGACGTGATAATGGTTATGTTATTATTACACGAAGATCGAAGAAAAAGGAAGGCCAGGTCGTAAAGGTGTGGCTTATTTGTGATCGTGGTGGTGAACACAAAAGTAAAGCAACAATTAGACGATCTGGTAGCAAAAAAATCGGATGTCCTTTTAAATTAGTGGGGATATACGACAACAAACGTCGTTCGTGGAAATTAGAGGTGAGAAATGACGAACATAACCATGATCCCGCCCAACATATGGAGGGGCATCCATTTGTAAGAAGGTTTTCTCAAAATGAATTCAATTTGGTGGAACAACTTACCGATCAGAACATGGAGCCTCGTAACATCTTATCAGCTTTGAAAAAGCAAAATCCAAATAACGCATCCATAACCAGAGACGTATACAACGCTCAATATAAGATAAGAAGTGAAAAGAAAGTCGGTGAAACACCAATGCAAGTTTTAGAAAACCTTTTATCTTCTAAAAGGTATGTTTATTACACCCGAGAAGATCCCGATACAAATACCGTAGAAGATATATTTTTTTGTCATCCAAAATCATACGACACTTGGCGTGCATTTCCGCACGTGCTGATGATAGACGCGACGTATAAAACAAACATGTACAAACTTCCGTTTGTTCAGATTGTTGGTGTGACCTCGACACACAAGACATTTTGTGTTGCTCATGCATTTATTAGTAAAGAACGAGAAGATAATTTTGAGTGGGTGCTTAATAGATTGAAAGATACGTTAAATAGGTGTATGGAGCCGCGAGTCATAATAACAGACAGAGATCTTGCTTTAATGAACGCATGTGGTAAAGTATTTCCAAATGCTTCAAAGTGTTTATGCAGGTGGCATATTAACGAGAATATCGCGAAACATTGTAAAGCAAGTTTTCCGAAAGATGACTGGCGAAAGTTTAAATATACATGGGCACGTTTGTGTGAGTCTCCCACGACGGAGATTTACGAGTATAACTATAACCTTCTTTACGAACAACTAGTTGAAGCGAACCGAGAAAGTAAGTTTTTCATTACATACATACATACATACAATACTATTAAATATAACAGTTAATTTGATTTTTTTTAATATATTTTCAGGAGTATTGTCATATATAAACAAAAACTGGTTAGAGAATTACAAGAAAATGTTTGTATCAGCTTGGACTAACTCAAACCGCAATTTTGGTCAACACACAACAAACAGAGTCGAGAGTCAACATGCAAATTTAAAGAGATATCTTAAATCAACAAATAGCTCACTGGATAGACTCGTGGAGTTTGTTGATCAATTGGTGAACGCACAAGAGGTAAATTTAAAAGAAAGTTTTGAGACAAGCAAAATTAAAACTATGACTCATCATAATCTCCCGTTGTTTGATTACCTACGAGGCAAAGTGTCACACAAAGCTCTTGATTTATTAGTTGCCGAAAACACTAAATTGCATGTGATGCGCTCAGCAAATGCAACGTGTGGTTGTCAGCTTTTCACTAGTTGTGGGTTGCCTTGTGCTTGTCGGCTGGAAAAATATGAACATTCTGGTAATAGTCGTTCCATATTTATCATTTTTTTGTTACAGTAATGATTTTATATAGATTTATAATTTATAATGCAGGCACTAAAATCCCATTAGATGCAATTGACGTGTTTTGGACGAAGCTTGATACAATTAAACCATCATTTATGGAGAATGAAGAAGTCGATTTTGAAAAAGAAATGGAATGGGTGAAACAACAAGTAATGTCACAACCCGCTCCTGTAAAATTTAGTTTGATGGAAAAAATAAAAAAAATTGTGTATCCATGGAAGAACAACAAAAAACCGCCTGTTATTCAAACAGATATTCGTGGTCGTCCAACGTTAAAGGTTCAACAGCAAAAGCTAGACACTCAACATAGTACGTGTGACATACCAAGACATAGCTCATATACCGGAAGAACAACTTCAGCAGTAAAGGGAAAGAAGCCTGTCATACAACGTAGTCGTTCCACATCGTCTAAGGTGTCACAAAGTACCAATGACTTTTCATCGATTGTCGGAGATCAGCAATTACACAATATAAACAGGTTAAAAAATTGGATTCCTTCAATCTTTCATCAGTATATTTCACGTATACAAGATGTTCGACCCGATGGTAATTGTGGTTTTCGATCTATAGCTTTGGGGTTGGGGTTTAAAGAAAATAAATGGATGTATGTGCGTCAACAACTTTTAGAGGAGTTAGACACACATGAATTTAGTTACAGAGAAGTTTTCGATACTTTGTACGCCGGACAGTATAATGAATTGCGTCACACAATAGATTGGCAACGTGTGGAACCTGCGCCAGAAGAACATTGGATGATAATGCCGTATACAGGAATCGTAATTGCTCAAAGGTTTGGTGTTATTTTTCATCTATTAAGCAATAACGGTTGTCAGACATTTTTCCCCTTATGGGCTGATCCGAACAGTATGATGCCTCATCATGTCGTTTCGATTGTTCATGTCAACAATAATCATTTCGTCCACGTTAAATTAGAAGGAGATTATCCGATGCCTACGTTAAGTAATCTTTGGCTTCTTAACCGAAACGTACGTGCTGCAGAATGGGAGATTATGTATAGGAGTCGTATCTCGGCATACAATACAATAATAGAAGCTAACCGAGGTCCACCAGCTTATATAAATTTATTTTAAAAAAAAAAAAAAATACCTATACGCCGCGTATGGACCCATACGCGGCGTATAGGTCCAACCGGCCCCATTAAAGGGACATCTTCTCAGAACCGCTCACCCACCAAACATTTTCAAACTCAAAAACTCTCTCGTATAGATCGATACTACACGTATTGTTCGGTGATTTCTCTACATTCACTACTTCAGGTATGTATTCTTGTTCTTATACCTTTGTTATGTCAATCATACGCTTATTTATACGTTAAACGGATGTTAAATACCTGCTGAAATGGATCTGAAAAACTGCCGTTGAGGAACTATACGCGGCGTATAGCCCTATACGCGGCGTATAGTTCATAGGTTGAAGACGACCTATGCCATACGACACCCACCAAGCCACACGTATAGCCCTATACGTGGGTACCTATACGCGGCGTATAGGGCTATACGCGGCGTATAGGTGGCTATACGACACCCACCTTGCTATACGCAGCATCCCTATACGCGGCGTATAGGGCTATACGCGGCGTATAGGGAACCCTAAATGCATATTTTAAAATTTTTCGTTTTTCTTTTGCAGATATGTCTTCCGATTCTGACGTCGAGGTTGAGGTTGATTTTATTGCCACTCATCCATGGCTACAGTTTGAGCACGGTAGTATTGAGCACGCAAAGTGCTCAAAATTCATTCGTATGAAGATCGGTCATCAAAAGGCTGTGGATTGGGAGGTGATGACCGAGATTGGGGAGCGCGATAGGCTCGCTGGGATTATTGGAGATGGTACGCCATGGAGTCGATTATTTGAGTTGGCGTTCTTACCTTCGTACCGAGAGCTTGCGGTGGAGTTTTTATCCACCTTTACTTATGTTCGTCCTGATGAGATGGTGGAGGACGATGAGCGATCTGAGATTTCGTTCCGACTATGTGGACGATTTCATCAGATGTCGATTGAGGAGTTTGCTGTTGTCTCGGGACTTTATCATGAGCCGGAGACCGTTACCCCTCTATTTACAGAGGGGATTACTGAGATGGAGGAGAACCGATTGAGAGATTGGTGGCCTCAAATTGCCGACGGTCCGTTTCAGAGGACTAAGGGCAGGGTCACTGGTATTAGAGATCCTCTTATCCGTTATTTGCATCGGATGATCGCCACATCCATCACGGCACGTGGCAAGAGTCGGGAGTGGTGTACCATTCCCGACTTATTTTACCTTTATTGTTTGATTACGGGGACGAGGTGCAACCTGGCGAGATGTTTAGCTGAGTATTATGCTTCATATTATCATCGCCAGGAGCGAGGAGTCGTGTATGGCGGCGCGTACATTACGATGATTGCGCGTTGTCTTGGTTATTTGCCTGCCCATACTGCTGACGTATCCCCTCCGATCGAGCCGGAGAGATTAGATCGTCGTACATTATACGGCATGCGTATTATACGCCAGTTTCCGGGTGGCATACGGTTCTCTCTTCGACCCGGTGAGATCTGGCATCCTGCACCTGTTCAGCAGGTCGGCGATGACCATCCACAGCAGCAGCAGCAGCAGCAGCATATTCCGCATGCCCAGCCGCCGCACGACCAGCCGCCTCCTCAGCCACAGTTCCCTAGACATATTTATCGAGATGTGAGGGTGCCTGCACGTATTGAGACATTTATGCAGGAGATTACCACGAGATTACGTGATCAGGGTCGTCGCCTCGATCGAGTTGAGGATCTTATGGATTGGCACGTTCAGCTTGAGATTGCACGAGCCCGTGCTGCTGGTATTGATCCTCCAGACTTGCCACCGCGTCGACATTACCCAGATTCACCGTAGTTTTATCTTGTATTGTACTTTTATTTTGTTATGTATTTAAAAATTTCGTTATTTAATGTACTTCGTTATTTAATGTTTGTTATGTTTTATATGTTTTATTTGTTAACGAATATTAAAAATTATCGATTAATATGTTAGAAAATATAACTTATACACAAATAGTCAACCAAATTTAACATACAAATTAAAGACGACAAAAATAACCCATACGCAATATACTCATTCACAAATACATAGAAATATTGCAAAAAAAATGGTTTGACCCAATACGCCGCGTATGGACCCATACGCGGCGTATAGCCTCCTGTGACACGCGTCTTGTCGGTGTCTTATCAGAATATACCCTATACGCCGCGTATGGGTCCATACGCGGCGTATAGGGAATATTTCGCAACCCTATACGCCGCGTATGGACCCATACGAGGCGTATAGGGTCAAAGGGGTGTTGATTTAAATATTTGGGGTGTCCAAATAAAATCACCCATTTTTTAAAGTAAATTAACTTTAACATAGAACTATTAAAGTAAATACAACTTGTCAAATAACTAGACAAATTGAATTGAAGCAAAGGTCGAGTCAATATTACTATTGTAGATTCTATCCAAAAATGGAAAACATAAAAAGAAACAAATGGAGCCCCTGTTTTCGGAGCTTACCAGATAAGGTTAGGTGCCACTGTCACCTTATCCAAAAATTGACAAATATTATTTGGATACTGGAGGCTGTTTTGAACCTGTGGGCTTTTGCCATCTAGAATTCTCACGTGACGCAACACGTGCGACTAGGGTGTGTTTTTTACCTGAACCCGAACCAGATCAACCCGAATATGATGAGCACTAACACGAGCAATTCAACTCGATTATTACATTAACCGAATCCGAATTTTATATATGATTTGGTATTTGGGTTGCTTTTGTGAAAATCGGGTCGACCTGATTAACTTGAATATTAGTTTTTTTTAACAGAGTTTTATATGTGTGTGTGTGTTATGCTAGCATTTACGAGATTTGAAATTCATGGTTTTCTAAACTTTATATTTATTGTTGTGGTTTGGTTTTATACTGTGAGCTTTAAAAATAATTAAAATTATAATGTTCTTGAATGTTTGAATATGCATAATAAAGTGATTGTAAATACGTAGAAGCTTTTAGATCAAAATAATAAACAAAACCCAACATTGATAACATATGATAAATCTCGTACATGCATTTTGATGATATATATACTACTTACACAAACATTTGGAATAACAAATAATTTAAAGGTTGATGGTTTAGCTTAAACCCTATTATCGATTAACCTGACTTGAATAAACCTAAAAATCGAAACCCAAAACCGATTAAATATTACTTATTTGGTTTGGTCCTTAGGTTGACTTCCTACACTTTAAAACCCGAGAAACCCAACTCGAGAAACTTTGTAACCCGATTAATGAACCCGAATGACACCGTATATATGACAGATAAGAGTTAGTTGTCATTTGCGTCTTTGAGTTTTGGTTTTTTGTTATTTTCATTAAAAGAAAGTTTTTCTTCTGCATTCCTGATTTTTAAAACATTTTTTATTTTTATACATTTTCGTTAACCTAGATAATTGTTTTTGTTAAGACAGAGACATTTAAATCATTGTACAAATCATTTAATTTAAGTTTTTATTTATATAATGATTTAAATGCTTTAACTTAACAAATACAATTAACTAAGTTAATAGAAAAACTTTTTTAAATGAAAATTACAAACATTCCAAAATTCAAAGACAACAAAGACAATTAACTCTGACGGGTCCAAATGAAAATTGCAACCAAGATAATTGTGTTCAGTAAGTAAAGCCCAAATATACGGGCCTTAGTCTAGAAGCCCAATCAAATAATGCGATCCACTACTAGAAGCCCGTAAAATTGATATAAGGCCTAAGGGCTAAAGGTAGAGGTGAATAAAAACCGATTCCGGTTTTGAGCCCATGATAATATTTTGAATCCGGTTTGGTAGAACCGATTATGAACCAAGCTAATCCGTAGGGTTGAATACGGTTTGTAATTGTATGGGTTAAGGACCTTTGACCAGGTTTTTAAACCCATCAAACCCTCTCAAAGCCGGTTCCAAACAAAAAACAGTTTGAACATAAAACGATATTAACTTTTGTTGGCTAAACCCGAACGCTTTTGCACTAAAACCTTGATTTGTGCACCTCTAGCCAAGGGAATGAATCAATCTCGTTTATATAAAAGCTTAAGTTAAACTAGTTTATTATTAATTAACTATATAATTAAGAGGTAAATTTAATGTCATTTTCATCCCTATTTGGTTAATTTCATTCATGACACGTACACAAAGTGTAAACATTAACTCTTATTTTTGTATTTAGATAACGGATGTTGTGATCGATTGTACATAGTAGCAGATCGTGAAATTTTTTCATAGGGGGGTAAAAGTGAAGTGATTGTATAACTTTACGGGGGCGCTTGGATTTTTCCCTATATATAAAACTAGAAAAAAATAACGTGGGGCGGCTACCTCTTTTTACCTAGGTTCGCCCCCGATTTTACATTTCTTTGTAGGTTGATGAATTTATGGACAGACTAGGTTAGTACCCCATGTGTTACGCGGGTTGAATAAATAAAATATTAAATAGTTAATCAATAAATTTTTATTGAATTATAATTTTGATATAAAATATAATTGATTTTACGTACAAGTGATAAAATGGCGATATTATTTTTTAATTTTGTTTAATTTTTTTTGTTGTTTTTCAAAAAATGTTGCTTTTTAAACAAATTGTTTCAACACAAACCGTTTTTTAAAAAATGTCATTTTTAATAATTTATTTATTATAACTTTAAAATTTAACTATTTTTGTTTTATAAGAATTTTATTTTTTAAAAGCCACATGGTTTTAAAATATATTGTGATCTTTAAAAGTTTGATATTTTTTTTTGAAAAAAATTCTTATTTTATAAAAAAGTTATATATTTACAAATTACATTTGTAAAAAGATATCTTTTAAAAAAATATATTTGTAATATGAAAAATATTAAATAATATAATGTATAGTTAATGTGATATTTATTAGGAGAAAGTATCAAGAAAATAAAATTTAGGAGCTCTATAATTTTGACAAGTAGCCTATAAAAACCATATTTTATTAGTATTGATAGATTTGGTATTGAGATGCCGGAAAATTATAGAAGTAGATTATGTGAGCACTCTCAATTTTTGGCTTTATGGTATGTTAACTCTACACCAATCCCTGTTTTTAAATTTGCCTAATCATGCTTTTCTATTATTTATATTGAGGCTTCTTTACTTAGTTGCTTATATTTTTTTATTAATCATTCTATAGTTATACAATAATAATATTTGGTTTTATTATATATAATACTAATTACTAACTTTTTTATGCATTATACGTTGTACAACATACTATAAGGGTTGTATCACTTTTTGTCTTATTCATTTTTAATCTTTAGTTTTTTTTATTTCAACCCAATATTTTTACATATTTTACAATTTAGCCCAAATATTTTTTTTACTTTTAACTTTGTTCTTATACTTTTTATATTTTAAAAAAATTACGTCTTATGTTTCAGTCTACATTTTACGAGTTAAACGTCGCAGCGTGCGTGTGTGGTTCG
Organism: Flaveria ramosissima; assembly: GCA_025215565.1. Taxonomy (NCBI): domain Eukaryota; kingdom Viridiplantae; phylum Streptophyta; class Magnoliopsida; order Asterales; family Asteraceae; genus Flaveria; species Flaveria ramosissima. Next base: position 4,426,144 of record CM046031.1, read on the forward strand.
GCGTTTTTATGCTTATTTTTTTCCCATTTAGCGGCCGTCACAACGCACTGGTCCAAGACTGAGTTACTTATTGTTTTACATGTTTTATGTTTCTTCTAACGGTGGTGTGTCCTTAGTGTTACGTTTCCTCCAAGAGTGGTTTTATTTTTGTTCGTTTTTCTATACGAGTTTTTCGACGTTGGTGGTCGCTGACGGTGGTGTGGCCTTTTGTGCTACTTGGCATGGTTTTACGCCCTCGCAACAACGTGGGGTGCTTAATACTAGTAATTTATCTAAATATTAAATAAAAACTGCTGAGACTCATCATAGTTAACATAATATATAATAAGTTTTAACCATTTAAAATCATAAGTAATCCCTAATACTCGTCACAACCATGTTGAATAATGAATAATCAGGTACCAAACATGTAAGAAACTAGATCGGGTTTAAGGTTACAATCGAATATTAACTTAAATATGTTTGTTATATGTAATAAGTTCATTGATATGCTATCTATAACATATATTATATCATACGTATATATAATTTGTTATATAATATATAATATTTTTAATTTCAACCAGTCCTAGTAATAAAATAATTAGGCAACAAACATGTAAAAAACAGGAGCAGATGTGAACTTACAATCAAACATAAGACTAATAATATCAACACTTATCTCAAACCTACTTATTAGTCAACAATCAAAAGTCAACTGCACCACACCTAAAATAGAAAGAAAAAACCTCTAATCTCTCAAAAATTCGTTAACCTCCGTTATTTCCTCACCTCTTAACACAATCCCACAAATACAATCATCAAAATTATTGATTTCTTTCTTCAATTCATCAAATAATCAATCTTTTTCATCAAATTTCTTCAAATTTTGACTCAATTTGTCAATCTTCATGTAATTATCTTCCTTTTCTTTCTTACATCCATAAAATTCTTACTTTTTTTCAAAGTTTTCATGTTTTTTATCCAAATTTCGTGATAAAGATTCACACCCACATCGAATCACCATGGGAAGTAAAGAACAAACCGCTCAAAACGATTCGATTAGTTCCCATGGCAAGAATAATGATGATGATGACAATGATCTTGATCAAGATTCAGAAAGATCGAATTCGGGTATCTATGGTGCTGTTTTTAACTTAACCACAACCGTAATCGGGGCTGGAATCATGGCGTTACCCGAAACCATGAAAGTTCTCGGCTTGATCACCGGCATTGTTATGATCTTCTTGATGGGTACAATATCAGAAATCAGCGTCGAGATGCTCGTTCGATCTACGGTTCAATGCAAAGCGACATCATACGGTGAGGTTGTGCAACAAGCATTAGGTTCACCAGCAAGAATATTATCTGATATATGTATAATCTTGAACAATGCTGGTGTTTTGGTGGTTTATTTGATCATTATTGGTGATGTGATGTCGGGTTCGGCTCGCCATGTTGGAGTTTTGGATCAATGGTTTGGTAACGGGTTTTGGGACGATAGGCGACTCGTGATGTTGATCGTGTTAATCGTGTTTCTTGCGCCACTTTGTGCATTGGACAAGATTGAGTCGTTGAGTATGACATCAGCTGCTTCTGTGGTTCTTGCAGTTCTTTTTGTGACAATCGCGTGTCTGGTGGCGTTTATCATGTTGGTTGAGGGGAAAATCGCGCGTCCTAGGCTAGTTCCTGATTTTAGTTCGGAACAAGCGATTATTGATCTTCTAGTTGTGATCCCGATCATGTCGAATGCATACGTTTGTCACTTTAATATTCAACCGATTTACAACGAACTCAAAGGGCGTTCGCCTAAGAAAATGAACAAAGTCGGGAGGATAACGACTGTCATTTGTGTTATCATCTATTGCTTGACCGCGGTATCGGGTTACCTTCTATTCGGGAAAAACACTGAACCCGACGTGCTTACGAATTTCGATAAACCTCTTGCGATTCGGTATAGTACAACTTTAAATTTCATCGTCCGCGTGGGCTACATTTTTCACTTGATTCTCGTGTTTCCCGTGATTCACTTCTCGTTAAGGCAAACGATCGACGCATTGGCTTTTAGTCGTGTGGCGCCACTATCCGAGAGCAAGAGCAGGTGTTTAGGGTTAACGTGTGTGCTTTTGGGGATAATATACTTGGCGTCGATCATGATCCCAAGCATATGGACCGCTTTTAAGTTTACGGGTGCAACCACAGCTGTATCATTAGGGTTCACATTTCCAGCTCTTATCGCGCTACGTTTAAACCGCAATGGATCACCTGGTCTTAGTAGCCGAGAGCGGTTGTTGTCATGGTTGATGTTGATTCTAGCGATCATAGTTAGCATTGTTGGATTATTTGGAAACATTTATGGTTTGCAAAAATGAATGAGAATTTTGTAGCATTGTTTGGGTGTGTGAACATCTATATATATTTTTAGTACGCTTAAAAATATATATACTGGTTGAAATATTATTAGGAAATCTAGCGGGACAAAATCATAGTAAATTAAAAAACTGGATTTACATATATATTCATTGCTATTCAAAACTAACAATTTTTTTGGACCTGTTAGTAAAATGTGAACCCTCCATATCTTTTGTATTTTTGGAACGGGAACGATCATAGAATCGTTATGGCTGTATGTATTTGAATCAGTCCGGTTGTGTGTATTTAAACCTCCTGATTACCAGTTGGATCAGTGAATCAGTTGAACCTGACCGGTGGTTGGCCCGGATTTTAAAACTTTTTTTGTATGTTCTTTCAAAATCTTATTTTTTTATTAATTTAATGCTTTATACTTATATTAGTTAATTAAATGTTAATATTGTATTAAGATTGTAAATCTACCTTAAAACATATATTATTCTAAAAGTACACATATATATAAATTAAATAATATTAATATTTTTATATATATGATGTCATCTCGCTTCGGCTATCATTAGCTCATGGATCAAACTTCCCCCTATATTCCCATTTTCCTTTGCAAATTTACTAAAGCTTCATGATTTTATTAATTAAAAAATTGATGGAGAAAAGATAATTAATCCAAGCCATAGTGTACACTACCATTTCGAGTTTGTGGAAACAAAGTAACGACGCTTCAATTGCCAACTTAATCAGTTAATTGTGGAGTTATTAAAGCAACATCGTACCTTTGGATCAAAAACCGCGCAAAAAAATGAAATCACATGAAAAAATGGGTGTATTTTGATACGTAAAGTATTCGTGTTTGTACTTTCATTCTAGCTTCTTGCTAGTCAAAAAAAATCTGGTTCAACTATCCGACCGATTTGACTAATTTAATTACCCTTAAAATGATTACATTGCTATCCGGTTTAGTTTTAAAAATATTACTTTAAAGGGCTGAAATATTTTCTTTTACCCTTTAAGTTCCTCACATTAAGACACGAGCTATATATATTTACAGAAAAAGATATAACATATAAGAGCATTTATATCACAATCTTTATCTTTATTCATATAATTACACTAAAATCAACTACTTTTTTCCTCTCCTTTCAATTAAATAATATTTTTTTAACACCTTTATTATTATCTTTTCTCTCTTATCCACTCACAGTCACTTTCAAAAATAATAAAAAATTTATAAGGGCTGAACAGTAAATTTACAGAACAGTAATATTTTCTCTCTCCTCCACTCACAACCACCCAAACCATACCATATAATTTAAAGACTCTACTCACATATTTTTAAAGAACTAGATGTGAATGCTCTAATACAAGCTAGTTGTTAAAAAAGACAATTACACAGAGGACCAATGAAAAATATCAATGCTTCATTTAAATATGATACTTCTAGAGTAAGAATACATCACCAATCTTCCACATCGGTGTAGCGGAACGGATGTGGCAACGGAATTAAGGTCCCTCGGCACTATTTTTGATATCTACATTGCTCGGAAAAGAGATAAGGAAGGAAAAAGGTTCGGATTTATTTCGTTCTTGGACGTTAAGGACCGAAAGGAGATGGTTACATGGTTGTCTTCGGTACGTTTGGGGGATTACAGAATTAAAGCAAATGTGGCAAGATTTGTCCTTGAGGAGGGGGAAATTAATCAGACCAAGATCCCTCCTCAGACAGGGTCGTATAGGGGTCCGAAGAAGATGTTTAGGACGGAATTTGTGGTTAAAGATTCAAATATTAATAAAATGTCTTTTAAGGATGCTTCTGTTGGGGCTACAGTGGGTAGGTTGGTTCATGTTGATGATTCTATAGAAGCTTTCAAGCAATTGCATGGTAAAGCGGTGGTCGTCAAGGTGAAATCTTTATTTGTGTTACAAAATATTTATAGTATTTTAAAGGATATGAAATTACAAGAAGGTTTGGTTAGTTGTTTCGGTGGTTTTTCGGTATTGATCGTTTTCTCATCGAGTGAGCATGCCATTATGGCTAAGGATGAACTGATATGTAGACCGGACCTGTTCGAGGTACCTGCCATTTGGGAAGGACAGACGTTTTCCTTTGATCGAGTTGCGTGGCTTAAGATTGTTGGGGTTCCTTTGTGCTTAACGGATCCTAGTGTCATTAACAATGTCGGAAGCCTGTTTGGAACGGTAGTTAAAGAGGCACAGATGGATACTCGTGGCTGTGATGCGTCCTTACATTTTGTTGGGGTCCTTGTGGATCATGGCAAACCTATTCAAGAGGAGGCGTTTCTACGGTGGAGGGGTACTACTTTTAAAGTTTGGGTTGTGGAGGAATATAAGGAGTGGATTGAAGAATTTGTAAAGGATCCTAAGGTTGTTGGTGGCTCTTACGCAGCTTCTGAAAAAGAGAACAATTCACCGGAACTTAGTCCAGTAGGTGGTTCTCCGTCGACAGTTAGTTCGAAATCTCCATATGTTGAAGGAAGTAAAGATGGCAATAATTTTGGGATGGTTTCCAATGATAAGGCGAATTCTCCGGGATCCTTGGAGGAAAGTTTTAATTCGGACCCTAATTCAAAGGCTGACCATGTGCCAGGTAATCATGGAGGGGGAAATTTGATTTTCCATAGTTTAAAGAGGAAGAAGTTTAAAAGTTTCTTAAGTGTGGGCCTGGACTCATCTGGTGGATCTTCAAGTGGTAACCAAAGACCCCTTAAAGGGCCCAAAGTGATAGAGGATGATTTATTTGGGTTGGACCCAATAATTTGGGCTGCTGATGATAAGGTGAGCAAAATAAGAGGTCCGTCTGCTATTCCTTGTCAAAATTCCTTCAGTGTTCTCATTAGTGAGACAGATAAAGAAGAGACTCGTGAGGATAATCCTTTCGTTGAAGATGTGACTGTCGAACCGAGTTATATTAAGCCAAAGTTTTTTCCTCGGGATGAAGGGTCTTCTCAGGTCGATAAGGAAGTGCAGCAGACAAAACAATTGGGATCGAAATTGGGGGTACAGTTGGACAATTTTGATGTTTTGATCAAGGAGTCCATTCAAGGTAAAGGTATACAATCTGGTTTTAAATGAATTTTCTAACCTTGAATGTTAGAGGGATTGGGGTGGTTGGTAAACCTTCTTGGGTTAAGGGTTTGGTGAGTAATTTGGGTGTTGATTTCTTGGCTTTACAAGAAACTATGCTCTCTGATGACAAGGCTTTTGATGTAGATAGATTATGGCCTGTGGGGGATTATGGGGTAGATAGAGTGGGTGCTATTGGTAAATCGGGAGGTTTATTTAATATTTGGAATGTGAGAAAGTTTACTAAAGTTTTGTCGATTGAAGATAGGAATTTTCTAGTGACTTCTGGTAGCCTAGTAGAAGACGGGTCTATTCTGAATGTCATAAATGTTTATGCTCCTCAAAAGGCGCTTGAAAAAAGGAGGGTTTGGGATAGGTTAAAGATTATTATCCAGGGTGGGAGTGGTATGTGGTTATTACTTGGAGATTTCAACACTGTTAGGTGGGAGGAAGAGCGTAAGAACTCTAAATTTAATAAGGGTATGGCTGAAGACTTCAATCTTTTCATTGATGACGCCTGTTTAAATGAATTTAACATGAGGGGAAATAGATTCACCTTCTTGTCGGGGTCGGGGTGTGAGAGTAAGATGAGCAAAATTGACAGGGTATTGGTGTGTCAGGAATTTTTTAATAGATGGCCGGGAGCGTGTTTAAGATCTCTTCCTCGGGAGCTATCTGATCATTGTCCCTTGGTTCTTACCTTGAGTGATTATAACTTTGGGCCAAAACCATTTAAGTGGTTTAATTCTTGGTTGGAGAGAGACGGTTGTGATAAAGTGGTGTTGGACGCCTTGAGTAGAGTTGTGAATGATGGGCCTGCGGATAGGAAGTTAACTAGGAAATTATTGAGAATCAGGGGGGCTTTAAGGGATTGGTGGAATACGATAGCCAAAAAAGAAGAAAATCAATTGATTGAATTGAAAGAGGACATTGCGGATTTAGAAAAACAGTTGGAGGAACGAGAGTTATCTGATGAGGAATTATGGGTTTGGGAAGAGAGCAAGAAGGAGTTGGAAAAACTTGTTTGGTTTAAAAATCAAGATCTCCACCAGAAGTCTAGGGTGAAATGGGCGATTTCAGGGGATGAGAATTCGGCTTATTTTCATCGATGTATTAAAGGGAGGAAGGCGTCCAATGCTATCCCGGGGTTGGTGGTTGATGGGGGTTGGGTATCGAAGCCTTCTCTTGTTAAGAAGGAGGTGTTGTGTTTCTTTCGTAAACACTTCACTGAAATTAATCATACTCGGCCTTGTTTTTTATGTGATGATGTAAAACAGGTTCCTAGTGCAGATAGCGATGCATTGACTGCTCCTTTTACTAAGGAGGAAATTAAAGAAGCGGCGTTTGATTGTGGTGCTGACAAAGCTCCGGGCCCAGACGGCTTTAATTTCAGATTTATCACTCACTTTTGGAGCGCCTTGGAGGATGATTTTTATAAAATTTTTGAGGAGTTTTTCGATTCGGGTTCCATCAGTAAAGAATGTAGTACATCGTTTATTACTTTGGTTGCCAAGACAAAAGTGCCAGTGGGATTAAAAGACTACAGGCCAATCAATTTAATCGGTGTCATTAGCAAGATTATTTCTAAGGTGTTGGCAGCTCGAATCAAGAAAGTAATTGGTCAGGTGATTTCCGAAGCTCAATCGGCTTTCTTGAAAGATAGATTTATCCTGGATGGTCCGTTAATCCTTAACGAAATCATTCGATGGGTTAAGAAAAACAAAAAATCAGTCTTCCTCCTGAAAATTGATTTCGAAAAGGCTTATGATAATGTGAACTGGAGTTTTCTATTGTCCATGATGAGTCAAATGGGATTTCCGGAGAGATGGTGCCTTTGGGTGAAGGGGGTTCTTCATTCAGCTAGGTCGGCGGTGCTAGTCAATGGTTCGCCTACGTTTGAGTTTCAATGCCAGAAGGGGCTCAGACAAGGCGACCCGTTATCTCCCTTTTTGTTTCTCATAGTTATGGAGGCGCTTGCTAGTATGATTTCGAAGGCTTGTTTATTGGGTGAGTTTGAAGGTGTGAAGATCAAGTATGGAGAGCCGGGTATTTCTCATTTGTTGTTTGCAGATGATGCGCTTATTTTGGGCACTTGGAATATAGACAATTTGGAAAAGATTCATCGTTTGTTAAGAATTTTTTATCTGTGTTCCGGGCTTAAGATCAATATTCATAAATCGGTGTTGTTTGGTGTGGGAGTAGAGGATTCGGATATTGAAGCTATGTCTAATGTTTTGGGGTGTAGAATTGGTAGATTACCGTTTGTCTACTTGGGCATAAAAGTGGGAGCAAACATGAATCGGATCTCTAATTGGGAACCGGTCTTGGAGGCTATCCGTGACAGATTAAGTTCTTGGAAGGCGAAGGTTTTATCGATTGGTGGAAGGCTCACTTTAATTAAATCGGTGTTGACAAGCCTCCCGGTATATTATCTTTCTCTGTTCAGAGCTCCAAAAGCGGTGGTTGATAATATTGAAAAGATAATGAGACATTTCTTATGGGCCGGATGTAAAGTTGGCAAGGGTTTACATTGGGTATCTTGGGAAGTGGCTACTAAGTCTAAAAAGAGCGGTGGGCTGGGTATATCAAAGATTGCTGAGGTGAATTCGGCTCTTTTGGCAAAATGGGTTTGGAGGTTCAAAAACGATAAAAATAGTTTGTGGAAGAGGATTATTGAAGATATTCATGGGGGTAGAAAGAGATGGATTTTCTTACCGGTTAATAATTCTATTAACGGCTGTTGGAAGTCTATAAGCCGTCATGTTGATGGCTTAAACTTCCATGGTCAATCGTTCAAAGCTTTATTTAAAGGGATCATCGGCAACGGGTTATATCTTCGGTTTTGGAAAGATTTATGGTGGGGATCGACACCTCTTATGAACAGGTGGCCTAGGTTGTATGCCCAGGATTCAAACAAAAATGCAGTTGTTAGTCAAAGAATTAAGGTTCAAGGCGAGGTTGTGGGTATGTGTGCAGAATGGAAAGTCGATCTTTCGTCTGTTGAAGCCATTTCAGAAATGCAAGATGTCATTTTTATGTTGTCTCAAGTCACATTAACAGCGAAAGAAGATCAGTGGACCTGGAACGAAGGTGGCAGTGGAGAGTTCTCTGTTGCAGTTGTCAAAGAGTGGATTAGAGGCTCAGATAATGTTGTCCAGAACCGAATATTCATATGGGATAGATGGGTGCCTCTGAAGGTAAATATATTTATGTGGAGATTGGGTATGGATCGTATAGCGACTCGGGATGCTTTGTTGAGAAGGAACATAAACATTTTGGATACTAAATGTCCGTTATGTGATTCTGTTGAGGAAACGGCTGCGCATCTTATGGTTCAATGTGGTTTTAGCTTTGAAGTGTGGAGTAAGATATGGCATTGGTGTAGGATAGGTGGATGGAATCCGATTTCGATTGATGAGCTTCTGCAAATGAATCAGATTTATTTTAAATCTAAAGACGAGAGAAGGATTGTTATGGGTATTTTGAGGATTACTAGTTGGGCGATTTGGATTGCGAGGAACAACAAGGTGTTTAAGGGAGGTACTCCTAGAGTCATTAATGTTATCGCTCAAGTTAAGGCTTTGTCGTTTATTTGGTTGAAGCATAGGTCTAGATTTAAAATGATTGTTTGGGATGATTGGGTGAAATACCCTTTGTATATTGTATAGTGGTTTTTGGGGTGCTCCTCGGTTTGAGGTCGCTCCGGTGTGAATGAAAGTTTTGGTTCAAAAAAATATTTTCCGCTTTAGAAGTCATAATGGGTGATTTTCAACGTCAAACAATTCCGAAATCATTTAGTGTTGAATTGAATGTGATTTTCTCTTATAAAATCTATTTTATCACTTTTCCTTGTAGGCTTCCTAGTGTCAAAATTAGCAACTCTATGATCTTTTAGAAAACCGAATTAACTAATTCGTATATGAACCAAAATAATTGAACAAACAAAAAACCAATTATAAGATTAATTAAAAAAAGAACAAAAAAACTGGATTTGCAAGTCAATATCGAGTATGATTGTTTAAAAACGACTGAACCATCTTGTGCCAACTGAACCACCATGGGTTGTAACCAACTTGTTATTTTCGCTAACAAAAATCATCAAAAGATCGAAAGACCCACTTTAGTTAAGTAACCACCATTTGCCACTTCGCAAGCATTAATATTGATTTCGACTTTGATCTTTATCAAATGCTCTAATCAAACCCACTAAGCTCCTCCATCAAATTGTTTGGTGATTAATTGGAAAAATTAAATAGTTGATTTACTTAGTTGACCTAAAGTTTGAAGAAACATTTTGATAAAGATTGAAATTGAAGCCAAAATCAATATTAATGCATGCAAAGGTAGAAAATGGTGGTTATATGCCCTTTTCCAATGCCTTGATTGATGCCTAAATTTCAAAGAAAGATTTCTTAGTCTTGACTTAAACTTGCACAATTCATACTTTGAGACCCCACAAACTTTAATTTCTTCTAATTTTAACCACCACATTGAAAATTTATATCTATCTTCCTTTGGTTGTTTAGAATTTTAACTTGATAAATGGTAAGATAAACAGGTTGGATTTAAAATAATATCGTATAATTTTCGAAATAGCTAATTTCTTTTACTTAACTTTCTTGATCATACTACGTTTTTATGTTAAAAATCAATAAAATTATATTATGCATAAAACAAAAGGTTAACTTCTTCTTTATGTTGTTTAAAACACATAATTTTAAAGTAAAACTCAATAACAATGTATGTAAGTTAATTTTCAAGCAAACTTGCTTAGGTTAATGCTTTTAATTCACTAAAAGTAAATACGTTATGATTTGTGACCTAAAACTAGTTTAATTACTCTTCAAGCTTGTAACCTTACTCCGTTTAATTTAATACACTCGTGAACATATGTTGGTTTAGTTCAACTATGGGTTAAAACCAAACCTATAAGCGGTTTGATTAATTTAGTGATTAGAAGAGAGGTTAATCAACTCACTTTAAACGTGAGGGGAATCAAATTAATTTAGGTTATAGGTTAAATAAAATATTAGCAATCCTTATCAATTTATAAAGAAAATCAATAAAACTAACATGGTTTTCAGTGGCGGAACTTGAATAACACCTTAGGGAGGCGGGTGCGAAAGTAAACTATTTTAAGGGGGGCAAACTCTATATTTATTAAATAAATTCACTACCCGACAAAAAATTTACACTATGTAGCCGGAAATTAACACTACTGACGAAAAAAGGGAGGGCGAGGGCCCCATAGCCCCATAGAAGCTTTTCCTATGACGTTTTTTGTAAAAGAAAATAATAAAATTTTTCCAGTATAGATTATATTATTTATAAAATATAAAAATACAAAATTTGATTTCAGTTTTGATTTTTTATACATATAGCTATAATAAAACCACAAAATCACTAATAAAAAAATTATACCTGAATAATCAATTCCTCAATATTTTGATTTATTTTTTTCAATAATTTGATTTTTCCATTCACCTCTAATACGTCTACTTTGTTACATAATATTGCCGGTTTAGTCCATTAATAACAAAAAAAACACTTTTGTTATCTATAGTTCTATACCAATTTTAACGTGTTAACATGTAACACGATAATCTTTATATCTTTTCACTTTTTCTCTTTAATTTTTGACCCCTTTAATTCCTTTACAAAAAAATATAAATATGTTATCTTCCACTCAAAGCAACCCACAAAACACATGATCAACCCAATGGACTGGTTCTCATGGCTATCAAAAACTCACCTTGATCCACCATTGATTCATGAATATGCACTAGCTTTCTCACACAATCAACTCGAAGAAGACGACATCGCGTATTTCAACCACGAGTTTCTTCTAAGCATGGGGATCTCGATAGCGAAACATAGGCTCGAGATCCTCAAGCTCGCTAGAAAGTCGTCGGGTTCACACCCGATGGGTAGATTGATTGCAGCCATCAAGAAAACCAAGAGAACATTGGCTCGGTATGTTCGAACATGGGTGCACCGCGATGATCCGCGATCGGCTATGGTTATGGTTAAGGGATCAAGGAGCTATAGTTTGAGATGGAAAGCTGCCATGGTGAAAAGGAGTAATAGGTAATTGGAAAACAATCTTTTCCTTTGATACAATCATATTATTCAATAATATTTTTAGCGGTGTTAGTTCGGTTTAAAACCATGAAACCGTTCAGTCGGTTTTACAACAGTCATCAATATAGTTTCGCGTCGCGGTTGGTTTTTAAAAAAATTTTGGTTTGCCAGTTTAGGGATCCGTAAACTACGGATAACAGTTTGGTTTACGGTTTATACTGTAAATTGTTGGAATGCGAGACCATAACATGTGCTATATAACTTTTTTTTTATTTTACATAAGCCCTCCCCTTCTTTATTTTGATCTATTTTATTTATTTCCTTATAAAAATTGTTAGATAAACCAAAACCATAAAACTAGACAATGTTAGCGTTTTGGTTTTGATTTACGATACTCAAAAACTGTTATTAACGTTTTGTCTCACAGTTTAACTTATAAAAAAATTTAAAAACCTGATTGTGAACACCTCTAATTTTTTAGCCTAAATTGATTAATTTATACAGAATATTTACACTATTTTCAGGTTGGTGATGAATAAACAAGGGCCTGCAACTCTTTTGATCACCAATGGTTATCGGCCGGTGGTCGGATCTGGTGGTGCTAAAGTGAATAGCTTTTCTGATTCTCCGGTTTACGATATCCGACATGATGAAAGTAAGGAAGACGGTGGCGAGTGTAGAGAGAATTTGTATAGTGATGACGATTGTGGTGGCGACGATGGCGTCAACGGTGGATATTGGTCTGCTAGAAGTGCTGAAGAGGTCAAATGGGATGCCATGTTTCATGACTTAAAACCTACTTAATGGTCATTAGTTTTGATTATGACTATCTAATTATACTTGTGTGAACTAATTAGTTTTGAATGATTGATAATGTAGTCTTGTGTGAACTAATTAGTTTTGAATGATTGATAATGTAGTTTTTTTTCTGTAACACTAATTTTTAATATATCTTAAAATCAATTGCAATTTGCAAACATACACAATGATCTTATGTGAATGTTATGCACCTGGTTTTTGTTGACCAAAAATGTTGTAGACTCTTCTATTAAAATGAAACGCTATCTCATTAACATAATAACATTATCTTCTACGATCAGACAAATCATCCGCGCCTATATTTCTCATATATTTGGAACATTAACACGTCTAATTTAGAGCAGTTTAAGGATCTTTGACCAGTATATATGTTTTAAACAGGTGCATGAACTATATTATACAAAAAAATAAGTTGTAACTTTTCTACTTTTAAACAAGAAAGTATGTAAATTTCATTTACATTTACAATGGGTACAAATATCTTTTATTAACATGCAGTGTTAGGCACTTAAGCACTTAGGCCCACCTTAGCCACATGGGTGGTGCACTTGAGTGGTTGGGTATGAACCAACCATGCATTTGGACCATGGTGGTGGTGCCATGCCATGGGACCTTTTTCACCAACCAACCACTTGTAATGGTGTGACTTAACCATTGATTTTGATGTGACCATTTGACCCTTTCAATAACCTTCAAACAACTACTATAACACATATGATGTTTTTGGCTACTAATGTTATAAAATCCAATCACCATATATTCATATTCATGCATAAGTCATATCATAACTTCAATAATATGGTAGATTTAAGTCTACCAAGCGCTTTCATACATATGTCATATCAAAACTTCAATAATCGGGCCGATTTGGGAATAGAATGTGCTACTGGTATAACGTTTTTTAAAAAGAGAAAATTACATAAATGGTTTATGTGGCTTGACCAATTTGTTCTCAGACTTTGAAAATTATAAAGTTAGTTTAAATTTTTGTATAGTCATTGTAAGTTTGGTCCTCAAATTTTAAAAATTACAAAGTTAGTTCAAAATTCATGTGAGTGTTACACTTTTGGTCTCTAAAGTTAAATATAAAAGTTAGTTCAAATTTTATAAAACATATAAAAACAAATAAATTTAATACCAGGGGCCAAAAATGCAATGACTATACAAAAATTTAAACTAACTTTGCAATTAAATTTCTGGAAATCAAATTTGCAATCTGGTTAAACCATAAATACCATTTATGCAATTTTCTTTTTAAATTGTTTCGATATTGTTTGGTAGTCTCTTAATCAGCATCTTAATGGTTCAGATGTCTAAATGGTTCAACACTTAATGGTTCAGACTGTTTGTTTCGCGAGCAAATGTCTGAATAGTTCAGACATTTGCCTCTGAATGGTTAAGCATTATACTAATGTTGAATGGTTAAAAGGTCTAATGCTGAATGGTTAACACCTCTTATCTAAATTGATCAGACATTTGTCTTTGAATAGTTAAACGATATACTAGCTCTTAATGGTTCAAACTACTTGATGATTCAGCACTTAATGGTTTAGACTTTTTATTGGTTCAACTCTTAATTATTCAGATATTTGCCAAACAGCTCCTTACTTAAGCATGACACTAGAACACTTTCAAAGTATGACACCAGAATTCAAAATGCACCATACACAATACTAGTAGATATATTTCAAAAATATCGATTTAAGAATTCTTTTCATAGAAAGAATCATGACAAAAGGATTGATTTTACATAACAAACGGTCATAAGCTCAAAAAAATAAGACCTTGTTTATTATACACACATACAACAAGCATATAGGCCTCACACGTCGACTATTAACAAATCGTCGAACTAGTGACCCGAGCTTTGAGGCAAACGGAACGAACCACCAGCATAAAGCATTTGGTAAACAGGTCGAATTCTAATGGTCAAAATCAAGCTCAATATGGTCCCTAAACCACATACACAAGCGAGAACAATAAATGTGAGCCGAAAACAATTGGGACCCAAGCACGTTGATCCACCTTGTTTAGCTTCTTCTGTGTCGTAAACATAACCCGCGAGCATACCAGAAAATAGAAGTGCCCCGAGAGGGTTTCCTAGCTGCATAAAATTGAAAAATAACCCGAAGTTTTTCAATCCAAAAAGCTCGGAGGATGTTGATACCATGATAGCAATTTGAACACCATAACATGTTCCAAGTAATGCGGTTGCAACGTATAGCGTTCCATTTAGAGCTGATGCATATAGAAGATATGATAACACCATGATGATTTGTGTTACCATTGTCCAAAGTGTCCTTGGGATCGCGTTTAACCTGCACCAAACACAAATTCCATAGAGTTTTACATGCGTGTAAGGCTCGAGCCAAAAGTGTCTAATTTAAGCCTAGGCTTATAACTTTACAAGTATTGATATTTATTTAAGCCTGGGCTTAAAAGGATTTATTTCGGCCTGAGCCTAAGAGGACAGATTTAAGTCGGGGCCTAAGAGGACAGATTTAAGAATATTAATATGTATCTGCTTCTTTCAAATACCTCCAGTTAGTTTTATAAAGCACAAACATCACATACATACATACTTATATTTACATTACATGTAAAAGTACTTAAAATTGTATAAGAGATTCAAAAGCATATGAATATTGATAATTTATATTTTATATGAACAGTGTTGTAAAAATCGGACTAGTCGGCCGATTAATCAGCGACTAGTCGCCTAGTCGGGAATCGGTGAGATACCGACTCGATTTTCCTTAATCGGAGCCAATAATCGCTAGTCGGTTAAATTGGTCCAAATCGAGAAAAAATTGGTCCAAATCGGGAAAAAATCGGCCCTAATCGAACCTAGTCGGCAAAATTGGTCCAAATCGGGAAAAACTCGGTCCTAATAGGACCTAGTCGGCTGTTAATCGGCCTCTAATTTGCATTTTTGCAAAATCCGGCGAGATTCAAAAATTCCGGCGAAAATTTTGAAATTCCGACTAGATTTGTTTATATACATATATAAAACTTAACATATTTATAAAAATTACATATAAAAATGTGTATGTATATATATAAAAATAAAAATATATATAAAAATTCCAAACCGATTAACCTAGTCCCCACCTCGCCGCCCGACTAGCGCCTGGCGATTTTTACAACACTATATATGAATGTTTTTCTACTATATGGGCTCAAGAACTGGGCCTTTAAAGCCGGGCATTTGGGCCTAACCGGCCTATAACTAGGCCTTGCCCAGGACCGGGCCAAACCGAGCTTTTCAACCAAACGTTAGGACCGATACGCCACTTTCGGGCTCAAATGGGCCTAAGACTATGCATACATAAAGTACTAAACTGGGCTTTTCGGGTCGAGCCCAGGACATGATAGTAATGATAATAAAGATTACCTCACAAAGTATTCCGAAACAGCACCACCACCAAGCCTGCCAAGAAAATTGCAAAAACTGAACAAACTCATCAATGTAGTTGTATCCTCAAACCCTAGTGAACTCCCAATTTGTGCCAAATTGTTCAAAACTGTGACACCCGACCCGATACCAAGAAAATAAGTGGTCCATAAAAGCCAAAAATCCGCCTTCACCATAGCCTCGCGAAAACTAAAATCTTCACCTCTTCTAGGCCTCCTTTTCTTGATCTTAACAGCCCCTTCTCCGACAGCGAGAAGCAAGTTCACATCAGAACCATCTTCATTCTCACGAAAACTTTCAAGATTCGTGTTTGAAGATGACATTGTTAGCAACGGTTCAGTTTTCATATCTAAACTGTCTGAAGACCCAACGGGCCGGATCACCTTCTTACGGGCTGGAAAAAGGGTCATTTTGATTGGAATTGCAAGTGGTGAGAGTAAAAGAACCACCATGATGGTGATAAAGATGTAGGAGGTAGTTTTGTTTAGATCTAATGAGTTTTTAAGGATCGTTGTGGTTAAGAGAAAGACTCCTAGTAAAAGACTCGACCCTTGTGTGAAGATAAAGTGAGCGTTTTCTGACTGGTCAGGCTCAGATGCAGGTGTACATGGGCGAACGTAGTACATTAATGCAAGACATATGATGGGTATGCCGAGGGTGAACACAAGCACGATTTGTGTAGATGACCCGTTTAGTAACATGGTGCATACTTCTGTGAAAACAGCAGCACTCAAGGCAATGTAGCCTTTTAGAAGGCCTGCAACTGTGCCCCGACTTAGTGGGAAATTTCTTAAATTTGTAACGAGAACTGCAGTTCCCAACCACGCGCTACTATTAGCTGCTAGCACGAGGGCAACCCATAACTGCAAACAACCATTGTTATTAGAAAAAAGCAGTCTTAAACTGTATTGTCTAACTCAAAAAACTTATTAAAGTTGGGATCTTGAAGTGGCCTACTTAAGGGGTGTTTAGATTTTGCTTATGAGAGTTGCTTATGGTTTTTGAATAAGCAGAAGCAGATAATCAACTGTAACAAAACGTAACGTAAGAGATAGTGTTTGGATCTGCTTCTGCTGTAACAAAAAAGATGATCATATACACAATTGTTTAGAGTGTTTGGTAATTCAGCTTATTGGAAATATAAGAGGTGAAATGGTTAAAATTTAGAATCAGATCAACAATCTGAATGAGCAATTCCCAAATTGTTTATTCAAAACTTTTTATTTACTTTTAATTAAACACAAAATCTAAGCAGTCTGCTTCTATACATAAACTTGAAACTACATCAGCTCAACTTATTTCTTTTTTATATTAATATAACCAAACACTCCAAATTACATCAACTCAACTTATTTCTTGATGCTATTCTTCTATCCAAACACTCCAAATCACATCAACTCAGCTTATTTCTTGTTGATATTATTCTATCCAAACACTACAAATTACATCAACTCAACTTACTTCTTGCTGATATTCTACCATCCAAACACTCCAAATTACACCAATTCTAACTTATTCTTGCTGATATTTTCAAATAATTCAAATCTTGAAAGTTCTAGTACTTGAATCAATTCATAATTCAAAAATAAGAAAATTATTAACTTCTGAACAGATCTCAAGAACTGCTCTTCAGATAGATGCAATCCCAAATCCAAAAGATGTGAATATTTTATTAATTAAGAATAAAAAATAGTTTAATCTTTATGAAGAGAAATTTACAACCCAAATCCAAAAGATATAAAACTTTCACAAAAATTCAATCTTTATGTAGAAACACTTACAACCCAAATCCAAAACACATCAACCTTTCAAAAAAGTTACCAAAAATCAAATCTTTATGAAGAAATACTCACAACCCAAATCCAAAAGATATCAAACTTTCAGAAATACTCACAACCCAAATCCAAAACATACAAAACTTTCTAAAACATTATGTTACGGATCAAAAGAACTCAACCGAAAAGACTAGTCCTAAACTCTGATCAGTTGCCTGCAATGGTTTAGTCTAACAAAGATTGAATCTTTAAGAACAAATACTTACAACCCAAATCCAAAACACATCAAACTTCCAAAAAAAACTCAACAAAACCCAAATCTTTATCAAGAAACACTTCCAACCCAAATGACCACACCCATCAAATCCATCAAACATCTAAAAAAAACTCAACAAAAACCAAATCTTTATCAAGAAACACTTACCACCCAGTACGGCAAACCACGAACAGTTTGAGTGATAGCAAGCCAGATGACACCATACCCAAAGAAAGCCGAAAACACACCCACAAGCAGCACAGCCCACGGTGGGAAATAATTACAAGCAATGCCAGGAATCACCCCTGTATTCTCCCCAAAATCATTAGCAACACCAAGAATCGTAAGCTGCTGTTGTGAAAACCCCAAAACTGACTTCAAAGAATGAGAGTACAGTGGGAAACAGTAGGAGTTTCCGGCGGCGATTCCCACCCACACGGCGGCAGCAAACCCCACCCACGGTGGTCGACTACCGGCTTTTACAGCCTGCATCGTACGGACGGTGGTGAATTTGGATCAAGAATTGTGGAATTGTGGGATTGGTGAGCTAGATTGAGTGAATATGCGTGAGCATCGGTATGTGATCCGATCCAGTGATGTTTATTTGAACCCCAATGGTTGGGTTTTTCACGTTTTTGGTTCACGCGATAATATTTTATTGAAGCACAAGACTACAATGATTATTTTATTTTATTTTAGGAATTTAAGCGTATCAATCCGATCCATCCTAAATTGTTTTGTTTTTAAAGAACCGACAGGTTTGGACTAGTTCGGTGGTCGGACCGGGAACCGGGTCAGACCGAATTTTTAATTTTTATATTTCTTTTAGCTTTTTGAATTTTAATAAGATTAACGGGTAGTTTAAAGTTCAACATATGAATAAAAGTGTTTAACATAACATTATTGTTGAGTTTTTATAATATAAGTATAAACTACACATATAAAATAATTATATTGAATTATATATATAACTATATATCTAATGTGCATATATAGAATTATGATATCACTCGGTTCTTAAATCTGGTTCGATCAATAAGATGACTGGTTAGACGTCCGGTCCGGTTTTGAAAACATTGCTAAAAATAATTAAAGTGGCAGTTGTCAAAGGGTCTTCTAATCTAATGATATGATGTTGATGAATTACGGTTGAGATTTTTTAGGTCTGAGATTCAAATGTAACTCAATGAGTTTTTTTACAGTGATGAGTTTTCTCTGTAAGAGTGTTTTTAGATGAGTCAAACATAAAGCGTTAAAATCATATGAACAATTATCAGTGTTGGTCGACTAGTGACAGATTTTTTGTCTTTACGCTCTATCATGAGCATGTGTTGTATATCTGAGGTGTAGTTTAAAAGTAGAAACAATATAGACTTGTGTTTAAAACAATTATAAACAATGAGTGTTTATTGTTTCTCTTAGATTTACACTTATGTTTTATGTATATATTGAACATCAAAATATATCGGATCAAGTTAAAGATAATTCTAAACTTATGGTTTATGATATATCAAATCAGATTCAAAGCCAAAATATAAAATTTTCACTCGTCTCTGAGAAAAAAAGGGGTGCTATAAGCCTATAACCAACATGTTACACAATAAAGTCAAAGTAGTGAATAATAGAAAGGTGCTACAAACCGGTTTTTTCTTCAAACCGGTTCGTTTTTTAAACCGAACCGTTTTTTCTAACTGAATACTCAAGCCTCTCAAAATAGTATTTTCCTGTTTAATTGGTTTTTTCTTTGAACCGGTTTAAAACTGGTTGTAGATGTCGGGCAACCAAATCGGCTGTTCGAATCGGACTGGGAACCAGTTTGGCTAAAACCAGACTGGTTTTTTTCCCGGACCTTTTTTTTCCCACATCTAAATTTTAAACTATGAATGTGTACTTTTATCATACCAAACCGATACCGATTGCACATCATTGACACCAGTATATTATTTTTCATGTTTTCGGTATTTGTACAATTTTCCGGTACTTTTTTGTATTTTTATTGGTAGGTAACAAACCTACAAACTGATATGGTGTCGGTTTATGCTTTTACTCGTTTTCAGTATCCATATTTTTCGGTACGATACTGGTTTGACACGAAACGATACCAATCTCATACCTTATTTGATCCCGAAAGTTGGGTTTTCCACGTTTTAAGTTATCATCTGGATCGACAAAATTCCGGATCACAAGATAATAATTTATTGAAGCAAGAGTAGAATAATTGTCTTCTTCGATATGGTTCGACGTATATATCGAATTTCTTTTTGAAAACTCTGACACCAAAAGTCCAAAAGTTACTCTCATAATGTACCTTTGAATTTCTTGCAACACAAAATTTACTCTTTAAGGTAGGCGACACCGTCTGTATACGGTTGACGTTAATATATGGACGGTGGCTGATCTAGAAAAATATTACGGTAGAGTTATTTTTTTAAATGCTCCAATATACGTAGACGTAAAAGATTTTCAAGTCGATTCGGATCGGGTCAGGTCAAGTTGGTAATATAATAAAAGTATGATTTAATAACAATAAAAGAAACATAATCATTAGATTGTAGACACATAATATTTCTTTGAAAATTTGAGTTGAAGAAATCATTAATGCTTCTCGATGGTCTCTTTTGTCCATATATCCAACCATGAATCATCTTAGCCTTTGATACTAAGTTTAAGACTCCAAAGTATTAGATACGAAAGCATTTAGGTTTTATCATTATTGGGTATTTAGTGTGTATTAGGAGTGAGCTTGTTTAATTTAATTAAATCCTCGGTTTTACGGGCATTAGGTATTTAGTGAGAGTGCACTTAATTAGTTGTTAATTAATTAACTCGTGGATTTTTTTTCAAAGTTCAAGTTTATTTTTTATAACTAATGGAGACACCGTCTAAGAAAACATTGTTGTCACTCGATAAACTTGTACATCTATTTCCATATGCGCGAGAAAATTCGTTGTATTCCAGTGACTCCGATGAATACATACTAGGACCTTGCCATAGACGTTCAAATATGGATGGTGGCCCTTATAATAGAGCTGACCGACAATATAATAGAGAGCATAACAAGTAGAGGGAGATAACCGTATAATAGAGTCAAACAACTATATAATATGTGGTTGTTTGTTTCAGCTTTTTGATGATTCAAATGTTTGAATAGTTCAACACTTGATAGTTTAGACTGTTTGTTTCGCGAGCAAATGTCTTAATGGTTCATACATTTGCCTCTGAATGGTTAAACATTATACTAATTTTTGTTTTTAAATAGTTAAACTATATACTAGCTTTTAATGGTTCAGATATTTTAATAATACAACACTTAATGATTCAGACCTCTTATTAGTTTAACACTTAATTGTTCAGAAATTATCAAACAACCTTCAAATTAAATGATCACATAAAGGCGGCCAAAAAATAAATAAATATATATGATCAGACATTGTATGATAGAGATGTCACCATTCAGGTTGAATTAGACATTTTAAGAAAATTTTCCTTTTTTTAACTGCCAAATCACACATTATTCAATTTTATTTTTAAACATTTTATGCACAATATATGAAAAATAATCATACATAATAGAAAAAAAAAGTTGCTAAATTAAGTAAACTAGTTTTCTAACCCGTGGCGCGTTGTAGCGACGCAATTCGCGATGTGATAAAATATAAACTACAATCAACTCGACTCGTTTCTGAGCTAAATTTACGTCGAAAAGTAAAGTAACTCGAATTTATACCGTCGAATGAAAATCTATTATATTTTACGCAACACCAAAACGTAACATAGATCAACTCAAAACATACATATATTTAAGCACGTATGGCGGCCGTATGTGACATGATAAAGTGTAGACGGCAATCGCCCCGACTCGTTAGCGGAAAGGACAAAAAGCGTGACAACTTATCAAACAAAAAACACTGAGTGTACATGAGCAATGTAATGTATATAGAGTGTAATTTAAACGTATGAGTAGAACAAAATTACGTTTAGAAAAAGTTATCTCAATAAGTATAAGTGTTTATTCATTTCTCTTAGTTTTACACGTATGTTTTAATTGTATACTGAACATCAAAATATATTGGAACATGGAAAAATATAATTTTGGA
Source organism: Flaveria ramosissima (assembly GCA_025215565.1). Lineage (NCBI taxonomy): Eukaryota > Viridiplantae > Streptophyta > Magnoliopsida > Asterales > Asteraceae > Flaveria > Flaveria ramosissima. The sequence continues at coordinate 4,448,017 of CM046031.1, forward strand.
TTACAAAGCTAACTCTAAAATCATTGTCTCAAACACGTAGAACATCAAAGGTGGGATATATTACAAAAAGTCGAATAGAAAGTGTTAAAACAATTTGATTTCAAGCTCCACAATTAAGAGAAGCTTTATTGGACTTATATGATGAGATTGATGACGCTAGACTTCAAAGTGAGGTTAAGACCTTAATTATGAATGAGTTTGATAGTTTTAGATTTTTATTATGAATGGTTATTTGGTATGACATTTTATATGCTATTAACATTGTTAGTAAAACCTTACAAGCAAAAAACATGCATATTGATGATGCTATAAATCAACTAGATGGACTTATTTGTTTTTGTAAGAAGTATAGAGATGAGGGATTTGAAAAAGCTATGATTGTAGCTAAAGAAATTGCTTTAGAGATGAATATAGAACCTGTTTTTCGTGATAAACGACTTATTCGTAGAAATAAAAAGTTTAATGAAAATGTTGATAATGAAACTATAAAAACACCAATTGAAAGTTTTAGAACCGATTACCTCTTATACATAGTAGATCAAGCTAGTTCTTCACATAAAAGTAGATTTGAACAATTTAAAGAGTTCGAAACTACGTTTGGTTTTTTGTTTAGTATAAAAAAGTTAAAATCCGTCGATGAAGAAAATTTAAAAAAGACATGTATTTTTCTTGAAAATACTTTGAAACATAATGATAATGTAGATGTTGATGGTGTGGATCTATTTCAAAAATTAAAAATGTTAAGAGAAATTATACACTTAGAATTTGACATAATGATTGATATACTAAATTATATTAAAAAGGTTAACTCTTTTCCAAATGCATTTATTGTCTACCGAGTTATTTTAACAATTCCCGTAACTGTTGCTTCTGCGGAACGTAGCTTTTCCAAATTAAAACTTATAAAAAATTATTTACGATCTACTATGTCACAAGAAAGATTAAACGGTTTAGCTCTTTTGTCGATTGAAAAAGAATTTTTAAACGAATTTGATTACAAAGAATTTATTAAAGATTTTGCATCAAAAAAAGCTAGAAAAATAAACTTAATCTAAATATAATTATACAAGCACAATAAATAACTTAAAAAGAAAATTTAACTCCACCAATTGTAAACTTATTAGTTTATTATTGCCGGTCCCAAGCCCGGATAAAAAAAAAGGGTTTATATCAATATTATTTAAAGGGCCTTATATTTTTTGTTTGCTTTGGGCCTCCAAAAACGTTAAGCCGCCCCTGCCCCTAGGGTTCAAATTGGTATGTCCCCTCCACACCCCAACCCTACCTGGTTTAACCCGATTTTTTTTCCTTCAAACCCGATTAAGTTCTTTAACCACAAACCAACCCGGATTTAACCCGACCTGATTTCAAATTTCAATCCAATCCGGTTTATGCACCTCTAGTTAATACACATCACTACTTGATTAATGGTTTGCCTAAATCGGCCCCTCATTGTTTTGTGAAATGACAGTCTGGCCCATTTGCTAGAATTGGTAGTCCACACGTAACTTAACGACTAGTGTTGCAGTCAATGGGTCTACTTGATTAAATAGGCCGTTCTAGTTTTTATTTATTTAGTATTTTAATACTTCTGTTGTCTTTTTTTATTATATTTCTATTACATATCGCATAAAAGCGTATAGTGTTGTATATATCAGTAGACTATGTAAAACAAGAGTTAAGTTAGAATACATATTTTTTTACTTTTAAAAGCCCTGATATTGACAAATAATTACTAATTTTATGTTACTAACTACTAACCATTAACATGTTGTTAAAAAAAACATAATTTGAAATATAAATTTAGATTGTTTATATACGTATTTGTTAAAAACTTAAAATGCAAAATCTAGATTCCTCTCATGTTACCCCTTTGTCTTTTGCTTCCAATTTAGATATATGTCATCATCAAGCATTATCACGACAAGTAAAAGAATTTGGTTCTTGTGATAATATATAAGCTCATAAACGAATTTGGTGAATGATATTATAAAAGACGACAATTTACTTTTAAGATGTTAAATATTGTTAAAATCATCTGGTGGTATTAAAATTAAATTAGATACTGTTCACTTTTGGTTAGTGTTCATTTTATTCATTGATATTCATTTATCTCTTTTTATCTTTTATGTTTATTCATATTTGTGTATGTTTGTTTGTGTTTGTTTAAAATATTAACGGTAAAAGTAAATGAACATGTTTATTTCTTGAAAAACTGAATAAGAAAAAACATCACTCGCTTTAATGTCCATGTTCATTTTTTAGTTTGGTAAAAGTTAAACAAACAAACACGAACAATTTTTTGTTTGTGATCATTTGGTCCATATACAAACATGGGCAATACTTTTGATGTGCTTCATTTTATACTTGTTTTCCACATGATATTCCCTCTTTTTAGACCCTTATAATGGTTATATTGTGGTTTAGAGGTGTAATTTCTTAAGTTGTATTTTGTGCATGATAAAACGATTTAGTAAAGTTTGGTGGAGATTAATGAAGATGAGAACAAAACTTGGAAATCATATAAGAAGCGCAACCATGCTAACTAGGGTTCTCAGGTTCCTTATGTCCTGACCAAGCCTAGTCACGCACCCGTCTGTGTGACCAACTAACTTAATGGAAAGATCTACCAGGCTGACACACAAGGCATCTTTGCTATTTGAGCAAGCTAGAAGAAAGCGACAACACGATGATGCACAATCATTCACCCCATGTGCATGACCCTAGGTGGGCGTCCACGCACCCCTCCTGCGTGATCACGAGTCATCAAACCTCTATATAGCAAGCTTGCATCCAACAGTTAAATACCATTTTTTCAACATCTCTAGTTTGATTTCCATTGATTTTCTCTCTAGAACTTACTTGTATTCCACTTTAGGGGCTGTTTGGCAGCCTCTTAATCCGTCTCTTAATGGTTTAGATGTCTGAATGGTTCATCACTTAATGGTTCAGACTGTTTGTTTCGCGAGAAAATGTCTGAATGCTTCAGACATTTGCCTCTGAATGGTTAAGAGGTCTAATGCTGAATGGTTAAGACCTCTTATCTGAATTGGTCAGACATTTGTATTTGAATAGTTAAATGATATACTAGCTCTTAATGGTTCAGACCTCTTAATGGTTCAGCACTTAATGGTTCAGACCTCTTATTGGTTCAGCACTTAATCATTCAGAAGTTACCAAATAGCACTTAATGGTTCAACATCTTTAGTTTGATTTCCATTGATTTTCTCTCTAGAACTTACTTGTATTCCACTTTAGTTAGCATTGCTTTTCATTCTCATTTTAGTTTCATGTTGTAAACATTTGGTTATCGTAATCAGTATTAGTTTAATTTCTAATCATTAACGTTCACCTATCTTTTGGTTCTTATCAGAGTAAATTCCTATTTTAATCCCTAGAGTTTGATGAAAATAACAGTTTCAATCCTATAGTTTATTATTATACTGTCAGTCTAATAGTTTTAAGATTTGTTTCAGTTTCAACCCATACCATTAACTCCGTTAAAATTTTCAGTTAAGTTAATATGAAATGACAAGATTACCCCTATAATTAAATACAAAATAATTTACTCAAAAATAAATAATACCCCACCCAACCCTTACTCTCTCTCTCTCTCTCTCTCTCTCCACCCTAGACTCACCCCCAACCTGCCATCACCTCCACCACCGGCCATCACACACTAGAACCACCACCACCATCGTTCACCTCCACCACCATCATATACTAAAACCACCACCGTACAAAAAAACCACCGTCGCTCACCGCCACATTGGTAATCCATGAAAACACTGGTGTACGTATAAAGACAGACACGCTATGGAACAATGAAAAAAAACACAACATTGGCACTCCATGAAAACACTATATTTTAAATTACATTGGAGTTAATTTTGTTCACAGTTGGCGTTTAATGCAATCTAAAAACATGAAAAATAGTTGGTTGAGTTAAGTCAGCATAGTGATAGTTATGTAGACACAACACCGTCACAATAATTATGAATTTAGTGAGGATCTTGAAATCTATAATATTTTTTCTCTTCTACAATTCTAGTAGAAAGCATTTTTGATCATGCACTTGTGAAATTGGTTGATTCGGGGTTTGATTATCTCTAATAGGCCAAATGATGGATAAACTAAAAAAATAATTTGCTAAAAAAGAAATATGTCAAATGAACAGAAGTTGCAAATTGACACACTCATTGTATAGCTTCTTTTAAACAAAATGCTCTACCTGACATAATCATTTTGCCACTTCTTTTCCATCTCTAAAGCTGAAATCTTTTTAAAAAATTGAGTTTACGTATTCATTTTGTCACTTCTTTTTCCATCTTTAAAGCTGAAATATTTTAAAAAGATTTACTTTTGTGATTGAATGTATTGTTTTGTTTGTGAACTAATCTAGTTATTTGGGTAATGTGTTGTTAGATATTTTAGTGTAATTGTATTAAGTAATGACCAATGTTATAATAATATTCATCAAACAAGTTATGAGGTGCGGAGTGCAAGCTTGTTTGAGTGTATTATGATCATCGAAATTGAAAACCTTCTTAGGGGCAAAGCCCCTAAGCAATTGGGGTTCCAGGGGGCAACGCCCCCTTGGCGAGGGTTCGGGTGCAGCGCCCCTGGGAGCGGGGTCCAAGGGGCAGAGCCCCTGGCTCCGGTAGTTTTGAGTTTCGAATGCATTAAAATTTCACATTAAAAATGCATTAAAATTTGATTTTCCGAAATTTCACATGTGAAATTAGAGGGTAAAAAGTGTAAATTTTCAATATGAAAACTGTCTCCGTTTTCATCCATTCCCTGCAAATGTTAATTTCGAATCAATTTATGATCACTCTTGTTTTCTCTGTTCACGAATTCTCACGCACCCATCATACTTGTTCTTAAATTGAGTTTAATCCGATTGAAAATTTGGTATGAACTCAAATAGTTTCAATCTGATAGTGTTTCGTGACTCTCAATTTATCACGGTAATTCCCAACATGTGTAAGGTTTAAAGCCAAAATATCAAAAGATACAAGAAGTCAAAGAACTAGAGAGCCAGATACACTAAAACCACGAATTATTTTTCAAGCTTTTTAAACTTGTATTTTGTATATTATTTGCGGTGATAAAATGGACCAATTAAGTATTGGGCAAGAGCTAATGATCTTGTAACCTAGTGGTTCTAGAAATCATCACTTAAAACAAAAGTAATATAAGTTTAAATCCTTAGAAATTAATAAGATATGATATTTAAACGTAAACAACGAAAGTTAAAAAAAAAAAAAAAAGTACGAGTATGGGAGTACGAATTTCAAAGGAATTCATGGGGAAAATTTGAGAAAATTTATAGAAAGAAAACTATTATCTAATGCACTAGCTCCTATATATCAAAGAAGTGGTATATAGAGAAAGTGAATATATTTAAAAAAAGTTGATTTTTAAATCAGATGATTTGAACATGAATATAATTTTTGAGTTTGTTGTTTATTTTTTCTAGGTTTTGATTTCTTGGTAGGAACAAAAAACTAAACATTAAGAGGCAACATTACTAGTTTTGAGTGGATGACAAATCCACTTTTATGTTTATAAATTTTTGTTTGATTAACCTCTTCAAACTTTAGAACTTGTAAAATGCCAAAAGATAAGTGATGAAGGGTTAAAATGTGTGGCCTGTTATCCACTGCTGCGAGTGTTGCGGTTAACCAGATGTCTAGGTGTTACGGATGATGGGTTCAAGCCGCTTATTAGTTTTCGCAAACTTGAGCTGTTTGTTGTGAATGATTGCCCTCAAGTGTCATTGATGGGTGTGCAAGGTGCTGCTAAATCAGTTTCATATAGTCAAAACTTGTCTTGAATGTTTTGAAAGTCAAGTTTCTTAGGTTGGTAACTGTTAAAATTGTAAATTTTTACAACTGCTACCCTTTTGTTGCTTGTTTCATTGAATGCTTTGTGATATGTTAAAGTAAATGAAGGTTAATTGTGCAGTTTGAATTCAGAATTAGACCAAAATAATCCAACTTAGTTGATTTGTGTTAGTTTGGACTTTTGAGATATTGTTGTTTTGGACCTTTTGGCTCGTGTTGAAAGAAATCAGTGAGTTGGGTAACGGGTCAAAATGAGTAATTTCTTTTTCTGCAGGTCAGATGTAGTGCTGTTAACCTGAATTATACTTAGAAGTTGTCTTCAACAATCTACATCACCAACATATACAAATCAATCCATATAACAATAATTTTTATTCAATTTTATCATCCAACTTATAATTTACAATAACAATTAAAAAGTTACATAATTTATGAACCAGGGACAAACTTAGTGGCATAGACCCATGCATTGTTAGCCACAGGGTTATCCAAATGGTCCAAAAGGTTCTCCAATGGTCCTTTTCCTGTTACAATTGCTTGCACAAAGAACCCAAACATTGAAAACATTGCTAGTCTCCCATTCTTGATTTCCTTCACTTTTAGCTCGGCGAAAGTGACCGGGTCATCCGCAAGGCCCAACGGGTCAAAGTACTGGCCACCCGGGTAGAGGTTGTTACCTTCACCTACACCCTCGAGCCCGTTAATGCGGAACCCTTCGACGAGGCCCATTAGGACCACTTGGAAACCGAGTACTGCTAGTATGCTTTGGGCGTGGACTAGGTTCGGGTTGCCCAAATAGTCTAGCCCGCCTTCGGAGAAGATTTGGGCTCCGGCTTTGAACCAGACGGGCTCCTTGAAATCTACTTTCACCCATTTTTCTAGGACTTCGGGAGTGATGCACCCGAATGCTCCTAACATGGCCCATCTCCCGTGGATCACCTAGACGTTTTTTTCAAACGTTAGGCGGTTATAAAGTAATAATCAAAAGTAACCGTTTTGAAAGATTAAGGTAGCTAATAATCGTTTTCACTTGTTATCCAACCTGCTTAACAACCGAAAGTCTAAATTTGAAAGGTCTAATTACCTCGAGAGCCCGGTTCTTGGCAAAAGCCTCGGGATCAGCAGATAAACCAGCGGTATCCCAACCATAATCACCGGGGAATTCACCAGTCAAGTATGATGGTGTCTGGGCCGAAAAGGGTCCCAAGTACTTCACTCGGTCCGGTCCATACCACAAGTCATTTCCCTGTTCAGTTTCACAACATAAATAATCATTACTACATACATGCATACGGGCACGTTCAATACAAAACTAAATTTAACTTTATAACTGTAAGAACAACATAATGCACTTGTACATAACAGTCATAGATGTAATGAGAGTTACAAAGTTAGTAGGATAAGCAGTTTCATAACCGTCTTATGTATCACAACTAAAGCAAAAGTTACAAGTATATTATGCGGTTCTCGCAGTTCTCAATAAAAACGACGGAGAGATGAGATACCATGGTGTATTTGCCATTGACCATGGAGACAGAATCTCTAAGGGCATTGACATTGGAGCCTCTGGTTTGACCTAAGAAAGGGGTGGCTCTAACAACAGTGGTGGAGTTAGCAGCCATTGATGATGCCATTGATCAAAGCTTCAAAGTTCAAGATGATTGAGAAGAACATGTGTGCAAAATGGGGTATGTATAGACATTATGATTGTTGAGTTTTGTGGTTCATATTGCATTGTGGTTTGGTGACAAATCAGCAATTTCACTTGCACCAATCAGATTGCTTTAAATTATTTCTTATATATCCATCTCATCTTTAATTTATCTTGTACTTTATTTTTATTAAATTGGATATCTTTTGTAATCAAAATCCATTCATCAACAGGTAATTAACCTCAAAAGATACTTTTTTACTTGTGAAACTCAAATATTTTATATATCAGGTTTATATGATCTCGAGCTTGACTCGTTTTATGCTTTACGTTTAAGTTCGAGTTTGATACGTAGGTTAGTTTAGAAATTTGAGTTTTATTTCTTTATAGTTTAATTATCTTTTATGTACACATAATTATTTTATATATAGAAGAGTAAAAAAAACATTTACATATTAGTTAGTTTTTTTCTATCATTATTATATTATTTAGTTTTAGAATATGAGGGACTAGTGTATAGAGGCGAGAAAAAAAACGATTTGTGAACGAAACAAGCTTAAAACCGAACCGATCTTGAAACCTCTTTAAGTTGACATGTAACTGGCGGTTTAAGACCAATTTGTAATCTCATACTTTATAACCGGTTATACCTAAACCAAACCGGATAAAATCCGAAATCAGTTTTCACTTCAAAACCAATTTCTCCCCAAACTAACTGAAATGGGAATAAAGTCGATAACAAAGTCGAAGTGCACCAAAGCCCATACAAAGCGTAGGCCCAAGCCCAAGAAATGAAAAACAAAAATAACAAAAAATGCGGTGAACGTGGATCGAACACGTGACCTTCAGATCTTCAGTCTGACGCTCTCCCAACTGAGCTATCCCCGCTATTTGTTATAGTAGTTACAATAATATTTATATTATTAATAACTGACTTTTGTGGTTTGAAGACTACATTTCGATTTGATTTGGTTTGTGAATCCTTAATTAGTAGTTAGATTATATACGAATTGACTAGTTAAATGGCCTAGTGTTTTAGGTAAATACGTTTGGGTCGTAAACTTGTTGGCACATTAATGACACAATTGAAAACCTGAACCGGTTTAAACTATTTATGACATGCATAACATGTTTATAATCTGTTTACCCTAACGACATAGTTTTATAGTAAACTAAATAAATTAATATGGTGAATTGTATTAAGTGCATCGTGTCGTACATGTTATTAAAGTACTAATAATTAATCGTATTAAATGTGACGTGTCATTCGTGTTATTAAACAACTTATATTTAATCATAATCAACGTGGCGTGTCATATCATTCATGTTATCAAAGCGGTCACATCTAATCAAGTTAAACGTGTAGCATAAGAAATAACACGCTTAATTAAGCGTGTCGTGCTCTGTTTTACTAGTCGTGTCAAACATGACTCCGTTTAACACAACACGACATATTTTGTCAACTCTAGTTAAAAGTATCAATTAAGTTGCAAAAATCATTGTTAACTTGTAACATTTGTCTCATAGAACACATATAAAGAAACTAGACAAGTTGGTGGCTGGTGCTAGAAGCTAGAAAATCAAGGGACTGATGAAACCAAGTTTGGAAGCTGGATTTTTCTGTTTAAGTTGTTTAAATCTACATTAGATGAGGCTTTTAGGTTAATTATACTTCTTACATTTGTAATCTACTCATGACACAAAAGTATGAATGTTGAGTCATTCAAAATGTTTCTCAAGTATTATTCAATATTTTTTTCATTTCACTTCGTTCTTGTTCAAGGGTACATCTTAGAAATTATAAGTATGCCTATCATATGGTTTTAATTCCACAAGGACCACAACACTACCTTCCAATCTTTAAATATAACTTCATATAGAAATTGTAACCAAATTTGTAGAATTATATTAGTTGAGTTGACATGTTAAAAATTTGTACATAGGTTTCGTAGTTTGTAAGTTCTTGAATTGTCTTTGGTTCATGTAAATCAATTTCACATTAAAATATTTCGATGGTGGCCCCGCACAAGCGGTGGAGCATGTGGTTTAATTCGATGCAAAGCGTAGAACCTTACCAGGGCTTGACATGCCGTGAATCCTCTTGAAAGAGAGAGGTGCCTTCGGGAACGCGGACACAAGTGGTGCATGGCTGTCGTCAACTCATGACGTAAGGTGTTGGGTTAAGTCCCGCAACAAGCGCAACCCTCATGTTTAATTGCCATCATTGAGTTTGGAACCTTGAACGGACTGCAGGTGATAAGCCAGATCTTCCGCCGCACGAATTTCTTGAGAAACGAAGTCATAGGCGCGTAGGTTCAACGCCAGACCGACTACTCCAAGAGCACTCATCCATAAACCAGTTACTGATACAGATAACATAAAGAAATGTAACCAACGTTTATTGGAAAAAGCAACCCCAAAGATTTGGGACCAAAAGTTATTAGCAGTGACCATTGAATAAGTTTCTTCAGTTTGAGTCGGGTTAAAAGCACGGAATGTATTTGCGCCATCACCGTCTTCAAATAAAGTATTTTCTACGGTAGTATCATGAATAGCGCATAGCAAAGCAGCGCAATACACCAGCAACTCCCATCATATGAAATGGGTTCAATGTCCAGTTATGAAATCCTTGAAAAAAAAGGATAAATCGAAATATAGCTGCTACACCAAAACTAGGCGCAAAGAACCAACCAGATTGACCTAGTGGATAAATCAGGAATACGTGAGAATGACATGTGGCATGCTTTCGATGGTTTCAAAGACTTCCAAGTTCCAACCACTAAAATCGATTCTTTTTGTACATGTAAAAAAACCAATTTGATTACTGAAGAAACTCTTTAATCCCAAATTATAAAAGAGATAGAACAAAAACCATTAAGTATATAGTGTAATCAAGATTCATAACCATTGCATCAATTACAAATCACCAACACAAAAGCATATCTATATCTATAATCTATCTCTTCACAGGATCACCATCAAATCAATCCATCATGTAACTAAAATCTAACACTATCGGGACCCCAACAGTTCACCTCCATCACCTTCTTCATCGTCTCCACCTTCGTCCTCTTCGATCTATATCTCCCACCACCCAATTCAGCCCCAACAATCAAAGATCTAACAGATCGATCGCCACCACCAGCAGCAGCTTTATTACACGAAGAAACTATCTTCGTTTTCGCATGATTATGAATTGCCTTAAGAGGGCCGTTCCAGCGTGCTACACCTTGATCTTTCAAGGCTTCAACGGCCCCGATGCTCGCCACCACCAGCCATGATTTGATCGCAGCGCCACTGCTCATGTTTGATTGTGAGAGATGTTTGTGATTGTGAGTTGTAATTTGAAGTGGGTTTTGTGGGTGATTGATGGTGGATATATGAAGGTAATAAGGTGTTGGATGAAATAGTGAAAACAGGATGCGATGATTGATGGTTTTGAATCTTTTGATAGTTTTTGATGAAATGCCTGTGGGCGGAATCCGCGATTTTGGGATTGGACGTTTGGGATTTATTAAAATAATTTAGCTTCTATCTCAATAAACTATTAAATTATTTATCCGATTGCTTTTTAAAAGCTAAACTAACGTGTGATATTGCCTCGAAATTACACATTCAAGGATAGGCTAAACACCCCGTTGAGGTGGGGCGTAAGAAGATAAAAAAGGGAATGTCGAAACGTAGCCAAGAACGCGCTCGTCGACGGAGGTGTAATAATATACATAACTTTATATAGAAGAACAAAATTGCCGTGAACTTGTCCATTGCAGTAAGAGCGCCGAATAAATTTTAACTTTATGTAAAAAAACTAGAAAACACGTCACAACGGGAAAAAATCATCAAAAGATATGCATATGCAAATTGGGATATAAAACATCATATTTTTAGAGTTGTAGGAAGAAAAAAAATAAACTAAAAAAATCAAAAGGTTTAATAAGTTTTGACAGCTTGTATGTTTTCATCATAAATGGAATTTAGACCGAAACATAAATAAAATAAATATATTGCAATAATATATTCAAAATTTTATAAAATACTAACTTTTAAAAGTTATTAGAGAAAAAAATATATGTGTGTGCTAAAAACAAATATATAAATATAGGGTATAAAATGTAATATAGCTAAACGTGTGGGGTAAAAAAGTAATAATTGAAACTCTATTTGAAAGTACCCTAAAAGTTTGAACAAATTACCAATTTATCATTGCATATTAACTTGTACCATGTGCATAGGCTATGCTGAATTTGGTATTTAAAGTATAGTTAATATCATTAATTAAGAGGATTCACAATCCGTTCTTTAAATTTATGTGAGTATAGTCCCTATTTTATATGGTATGGTTATAAGTGGTTGTGAGTGAAGAAATATAGAAAATATGTTGTTTAATTTATATATTTGGAAAACGCTATTCAACATCATACAATGTTTTTCATATATTTTAAGTGGTTGTGAGTGTAGGAGAGAGAAAAAATAATGATAATGTTGAAAATGAGAGAGAAAAATTAGTGTCTTTTAGTGTAATTATATAGATAAAAATAATGAATGAGTTGTGAGTGCTCTAATATACATAGTTTGTTTGTCGTGAGGCTTGAACCTCTAGAAGATATTTTTCTTGAAATCCGGGTACGGTTAGAGTAAAATGCTCTTATCTACTTACATTGACAGCGTGTAGGATTTAAACTTTAATCTTTTAAATAAAATAGAGGCATTTTGGTATCAGAATGTTTCCTTAGGTTAATAGAATATATATTTGTATAGGTTATAATCTCGTGTAATACATGGGCTAAATAAATTTACTGTTACATGGTTTATAATATAAAAAGTTATATCTTAAATTGTGTATTATACGGATTGAATAAACCTATATATTATACATTTGAAAATTTGAAGTTAACATATTTAAAATTTTAATTATGGATAGTTATTAATTAATAAATAGCTATTATAGCATTTATATTTAATATGAGAGAGAAGTGGGAAAACCAATTATTAGATGACCTAGAATGAAGACAAGTGTCCGGATTTATTTTTATTTATTTGTATAGAGATAGATTAAATTATGCAGATTGTTTCCAAATAGAATATAGAGTTAAAGAGTAAATTACTGTTTTCGTCCTTGAGGTTTGACGAAAATCACGGGTCAGTCCAATAGTTCATTTATTACATTGACGGTCCAATGGTTTCAAGTTTTATTTCAATTTCAATCAAGGGATTAAGACTCGGGAGCAGTGCGTAAGTGAGGTTGCTGTCGTGGATTAGGCAGAGGCTTTGATTACTGAGAAAACGGGATGCAGCTAGAAGGTGGGATGCGACTGGGCTTGGGCTTCACTGAGCTGGGCTTCAGGTGGACTTGGCTTCGGCTGGACAGAGTACCAAGGACCTGGCTGGGACTTGAGGTGAACTTCAGCTGACTGGAATATCTGCGAGACAACAACAACACCGTGAGCCTCGCCTCGGACAGAAAGGGATTTCTCCCCGAGACCACACTCCGGCGTGAGAATAAGTATCTGTATCGAGAGAGTTTTTAGAGGATTAATAAGTAAATGGCTTGTAACTAATGCTGTGTGAATGTATGTGTGTATGGATCTCAATATATAGTTCTTCCTGTGGAAATCAGAAGTATTTATAGTGTTGATACATGGAGACTAAGCATAACATGGTTCTATTCTTTGAAACCTGTGGTCAATGATCTGGGACTGAAGTTCCCTAGTTTAGGGTTTTATACCCTTCTGGTGTAAAGGGTTTCTGACTAACATTAATGTGGTTTGTCTTGATAGTTGACTTAGGAATTTGGGGGTTGTTCTGACTTCCTGCCATTGTTTTGGCTTTACTCGTTTTGTCTTCTTTCTTATTCCTTTGCAACCAATGAATGGGTTTCTTGGTTGCCAAGTTTACATGAGAGTTTTCATAAGTGTTGGACATGAGGTCTTCGCCAAGTTAAGTATTTGTTTTGCCTATTGTTGCAGTTAGCCGCGGCATTGGGCTCGCCTCCCCAGCCGCGGCTCTAGGGTATAATGCAGCTAGCCGCGGCATTGGGCTCGCCTCCCCAGCCGCGGCTCTTGGGTATAGTGCAGCTATCCGCGGTATTTGCTTCTTGCGGCCGCGGTACGCCTCTTGAAGGTGAGCCGCGGCCTTGTTGGTAATCCGGGTAAGCCGCGGTATCCCCCTTAGGGGTGAGTTGCATACCGCGGCTTTGTTGACGGTCTAGGTGTAATGTCAACCTTTGTATCGTTCCAGGTTTTATATGATTTTTGGGGTGATACCCCTTCATGTCCCCCCAGTCCAATGTCATGGTTATAATCATGTCATTGGAATAACTATGGTCTTTGTACCTTTGATTGATGTACCCCTTTACCATCATCACTCCTTGCCTCGAGCCCCGACCCGGTTTTCCATCAGTCAAATCATTGTCCATCATTACCTCAAACCGTGTTCCTATCAGTCCTTGCTGCCGCCTAGTCTTAGGTCGATGGGCCTAGCTTCCTCGATTCGCGGCCCTATGGCCGTCGCTCCTTCCTCGGCCCGCGGGCCTCCTTAGCCGCGGCCTAGGCCTCGTAATTCGCGCCTTTTGAGGCCTTCTTCTATAAATCTCTCAATCCACTCTCTTCTCCCCCCCATTCTTGTGTTCTCTACTTCATTTTCTCTCAAGTTTTTCTCCAAACTTCCTTGTTCAAGATCACAAATCTCTCCGGTAAGTTATTTTTCTCATCTTTCGTGTTTCTAATGGAGTGTAGAAATGACGTTGTTCTTCAACACTCGGTTGTCTCTCAAGATTTTTTAAACAACTTTACCCTTCGCTATGGTATTTCTTCCGAGCTTGGCCCTACCGTCCCTCCCCCCTCGTCGACCGTGAGGGATGCACCTGTTGGGACGATAGCTCTTTATACTTCATTTTTTAGCTCTTGTAACTTTCGCATCCCTGTTAGTCGGTTCTTGTGTTTACTTCTTAGGCATTATGACATCCATCTATCGCAACTTGTTCCCCTAGGACTTATTAAGGTATACCATTTTGAGATATGTTGTCGTGCTCGTAACGTAGGAAGTTAATCTTTTTAGGGCTTTTTACAAGTTGAATAGGATAGGTGATTGGCTCACTTTTGAGAAGAGAAAAGCTCCTAAACCTCCTTTGATTTCCCGAACCATAACTAGCCTAAAACATTGGAAAGATCATTTCTTTTTTATCTCGTCTAGCATAGTTCCATTTGAGATGTGTTGGTTCGAAACCAGTAGACCCATTCAGGATCCCTTTCCCGAGCCTGACACATTTGATCTGTCCGCTTATGACCTTTTGAGAGCCGAGCCTACTCCACTCCGTAGCTACTCTGAGCATTTCCTTGTGATGGCCGGCGTTAGTCGTAACTGGGCTGACCCAAACGCGGTTCCATTTATGACTTATCAAGGGAAACGTAAGTAGCTTCCCTATTTTGTGTCTCAATACATATGTTTATCCATCTGATTATTGCTTGTGTGATGTGCTTGTACAGGTATGGGTCTGTTTGAGCGCATGAAATTGTCTGCAAAAGAGGATGTTTCTGAGCAGGCTGAAGCTTTGCCTGAGGGTGCAACTTCTGTTTTGGATACCAATGCTGGTTACGTTTGTCAACCTGGTGAAACCATGTCACCTCCTACTCGCAAGCGAAAAGGTGTTGATGAAGCTTCTGCTCCTACTAGTCGCCCCAAGATGAAGCACAAACAGGGATTGGGCGGCCCAGGGTTGCGGCCGCGGCCATCCCCCCCCCCCTTTCGCCTGCCGCGGCTCCCCAAGGGGAGCCTTCAGCCGCGGCTGAGGCTGCTTCTGGTTCGGGTTCTGGCAGCTCTGGTTCTGCTTCTTCGTCTCCTGGTGAGAGCTGCTCCTCATACTCAAACATTATCCATATTCATATGTATATATATGTGAACTGTCTCTAACCTTGGTGATCATTCGGTTGGTGGTTCAGGTAACGAAAAAACGGCTGCTTCTTCTGAGGACTCCGAGCTGAACGCGGAGGATAAGTTTATTCCCGACTGGGAGCTGACCAACGGAACAACTTTCGAGACCCCAGATGCGTGTAGGGATTTTATGTTTGCATCCCGCACACCTGCAGAATTCTTTAGTAGGGAAGCTCTGAAGAATAGGGCACTGTCAAATGCTGGTTGTTTATCTATGGTGAACAGTTTGTTTTCATTTGTGGAGATTCACAGCCGTTGGGTAGACGGTGTTAACGAGATTCGTGACCTCAAGAAGCAAGTGTCCAAGCTGGAAGCTGAAAATGCTTCACTTAAGTCCCGTTGTGATGCGTCTGACCTTGTTAAGGAAAAGCTTACTATGGATCTCAGTGGTGCTCAGGAGGAGCTGTGTATTCAGCGAGCTGCAGTGAAGAAACTTACCTCGGATTTGAAGGATAATCAACTTGCCTCTGAGAAACGAATTGCGACCCTTGAGGACAAAGTGTCTCTTCTCACATCGGAGAAGAAATGGATCGTTTCAGAAGGTGTTGCCTTGGCTTTCAATAAGGTTCGTGACAGCGACGAGTTCCTTGATTCGTTGGCAAAGATTAACAGTTTATCAGACAAAGTTGGTTATAATGCTGGATTGCTGGATGGTGCCCGCCTTGCTGCCGAGGGCAAGAAACCAGAGATGGCGAAAAACTTTGATAAAAATGCATTGAAGAAGCTGCGAGCTGAGTCAGATTCATTTGACAAAGCCACCTTTCCCATGACCAAGACCATTGCTGCAATGCATGATTCACCTTTTGAGGAGATCAAGTCATTCTTGACCACCCCGGCTGAAGGCCCTGCTCCAGCGTAGTTAGCTTGTTTGTTGAACATTTGTTTTGTGATGTTATTAGACTTGTACTCTGACTCTATGTTTGTTTCGTAATGATATTTATGCTTTTATGCTCCATGTCTTTGTGTCTTGACCGTTGATGCTTCAATAGGCCGCAGCTCTGGGCCATGAGACCCTCTCGGCCGTGACTTGTGGTTGCGATAAGTATCATGCTTGCGGCTTACGGCCGCGACTCGTTGTTTGTTAACGATAATATTAGCCTGGCTATATTTCCAACTGTCATATGTCATCTCTCGATTCGAACTTCAGTCGTGACAGGAGTCCTTGGTCGCGGTTGAGGTTATGGCCGCGACCTGAGGCTTCGGCCGCGACTCTCTGCCGCGGCTTTTTTTTTTTTGGTTGTGAGGCCGTTGCTTTAGGCTATAATTCGTTTCTCGGGCCGCGGCTTACCTTGGAGTTGGTGGCCGCGGCTTTAGGCCGCGACTTGCTTCTTGGCCGCGGTTCACCCTGGAGCTGGTGGCCGCGGCTTTAGGCCGCAGCTTGTTCCTTGGCCGCGGCTCACCTTGAAGCTGGTGGCCGCGGCTTTCGACCGCAATTTTTGCTTCATGGTTGCGACCTTCACTCGCTCATAATATAATGATGGTTACATTTTAGCCGTGATTCGTAATTTCGACCATAACTATGGCCTAGGGTGCGACTTTGGTTTTGGTCGTGCATTTCCCCTTAGTTTCGACTTGCCTGTTGCTATGGCCGCGGCTTGTTCTTGGTTACAGTTTTGGCCGCGACTTTGTACAATTTTGTACCGTTTGGTTATCCTTTGTCATTCAACTTATAAAAGATGCTATTTGCACTATATAGTCGACATATTGGCGATCTTTTTGCTCGTTTTGATTTCGAGTTAGCTGTTTTTCTGGCTTGGTTTTTAGCCGAATGGAAATGTATATTGTGGAGTGGCTCTAGCTGTTTGCCAAAGTATGATCATGCATATGGAGGAATGCATTTGTTTTCTTTAAGATCTGGTTACTAACAGCGAGTCATGCTTAATCATGGTTTTGTTTAACCTTAGCTCGACGAACATTCGTATTGTTTGGTTACTTATTGCATTATTTGCAAATATCGCTCGATTACTGGTAACTCGCATTTCTTTCTTTGCTCACACGTTATTGTGGTTTCGTGACTTGTTACGGTACTGGTTATAAAAAGATTCAATAACTGGGTGTAACTGCTGGTGCTCGCATGCACCTTCTTACTGGAAAAAATGAGTTACACTGTTTGAACATTAATACTTACTACATGTAACATCGTCGGAGCTGAGCTCCGTTCAAGTTCTTGGGATAATTGCTCCATCCAGCTGGCTGAGTCTATAAGCTCCATTGTTCCCCACTTCAATGACTTGATAAGGTCCCTCCCAACGCGGACCCAGCTTGCCCTGATCTTGAACTCTGCTTGCTTCATTACTTCTCAAGACGTAATCACCTACCCTGAATGTTTGGTGCTTCACACGAGAGTTATAGTATCGCTCAACTTCCTTCTTGTGCTTTGCCTCCCGGATTGCTGCCACCATCCTTCTTTCCTCCAGCAAATCCAAATTAAGCCGCAGGTTGTCTTCATTCTCTTGCTCAGGGGCTTGTGTGACCCGAGTTGTTGGTATGCCTATCTCAACGGGTATCATGGCTTCCGACCCGTAAGTTAGACTGAATGGGGTTTCACCATGGCTGGTTTTGGGCATGGTCCGATGGGCCCACAAGACATTGGGTAACTCTTCCACCCAATTCTTTCCTTCAACACCCAATCTTGTTTTTATCCCTTCCACGATGCTGCGGTTAACTCTCTCGACCTGACCGTTACCCTGTGGGTGTGCCACTGACGTGAAAATTTGTTGGATTTGCAGCTCTCTACACCATGATTTGAATGGATTCTCCGCGAACTGCTTTCCGTTGTCCGTCACGATGAATAACGGAAGTCCAAAACGACAGATAATGTTTTCCCACGTGAATTTCTTTACTTGCTGCCCTGTGATTGACTTCAGAGCCTTGGCTTCTACCCACTTGGTGAAATAATCCACGGCCACTAAAAGAAATTTAACTCCTCCGGCTGTAACTGGGAAAGGGCCTACAATATCCATCCCCCACTTCTAGAAAGGCCACACAGCATGGACTGGGATTAGATCATTCTTGGGCCTGTGGCACATTGGTGCGTGCCTTTGGCAGCTGTCACATCTTTGGATCTCCTCGGTGGCACTCCTGTGCATCCCGGGCCAATAATATCCCGCTCCCATCGCTTTTGCTACTACCATTCTTGGTCCCGCGTGAATGCCACAGATGCCTTCATGTATCTCTCTTACGACGTAACTTGCCTCGTCTGGTGTAAGGCATCGTAATAATGGCCCCATATAAGACTTGCGGTACAGGATCCCCTGCCGCAGCTCGTACTGCAGTGACTTCGTTTGAATTGCTCTGGCATCTCCCTTCTCCTCAGGTAGATCGCCGCTTTCCAGGAATTTGACAATTGGATCCATCCAAGATTCCTGCGCTACTTCGTTCACCGAGACTATCTCCTTTTCTTCAATTGACGGGGACTGTAGTACTTCAACTCTTACTTCTTTTGCCAGATGGCTGAAAGTGACTGAGGCAAGCTTGCTAAGAGCGTCTGCCTTTTTGTTTTGGCTTCTCGGAACGTGTGAGACATTACATTCCTCAAAGCTGCTGATAAGATCTCTTGCTTTACTGAGGTATTGCTTCATTGTTGCTTCCTTGGCGTCGTAAGACCCATTAATCTGATTTGCAACCAGTAATGAGTTACGTGGGCGTGGAGTTTCTTGATTCCCATTTGCTTGGCTAACCTCAAGCCAGCCAACAGTGCCTCATACTCCGCCTCATTGTTGGAACTCTTGAAAGCCAACCTCAAGGCGTAAGTCACCTCTTCCTTCTCCGGCCCTGTCAGTATCATACCAGCACCTGACCCCTCATCATTTGACGCTCCATCGGTATGCAAACACCATTCTCCGTTGTTTTGACCCACAGATTTTTCGTTGTCATTGCTACCTCCCTTCTCTTGTGGCATTTCTGTTAGAAAATCAGCCACGACTTGCCCCTTGATTGCTACTCTTGGCTTGTACTCTATCTCGAAGACTCCCAATTCTATTGCCCATTTTCCAATCTTTCCGATATCTCTGGCCTTCTTAAAATTTGTTGTATGGGTTGGCTGGTCCAGACCTCAATCGCATGGGCCTGGAAGTATCTTCGCAATCTCCTGGAGGCATACACTAAAGCAAGAGTTAGTTTTTCCATGGGCGAATACCTGGTTTCTGGATCTTTAAGGGCCCGACTGATGAAGTAAATCGGGGTCTGCTCTTCCTCTCTGTTCGTCATCAACACAGCGCTTACAGCTTCTTCTCCTGCGGATAAGTACATTACCAGTCGCTCCTTAGGGAAGGGAGCTACCAGCCTGGGCAGGTTGCTTAAGTATACCTTCATCTGTTGAAATGCTGCTTCTGCTTCATTTGTCCATAAGAAATCCTTCTTGCTCAAGCAGTTGCGCAAAGTGGTCATGAAAGGCAAAGCACGCTCAGCATGTTTCGAGAGGAACCTGTTCAGGGCCACCAGTCGCCCATTGAGTGTTTGCATTCTTTAACTGATTTTGGGGATGGCATATTAAGGACAGCTGCCACCTTTTCAGGGTTGGCTTCTAACCCTCTCTTTGTCACCACCACTCCTAGAAACTTCCCTTCTTCTACTCCAAACGAACACTTCTTAGGATTCAGCTTCATGTTCATCGCTTTCAAAGTTTGAAAAGTTTCAGCGATATCCGCAAGCAAAGCCTCCTCGTCACGACTCTTTATCACCACATCGTCCACGTATATTTCGATGTTCCTTCCTGTCTGCTGAGAAAAAGCTTTATCCATTAATCGTTGGTAAGTAGCCCCCGCATTCTTCAAACCAAACGGCATTTTCGTGAAGCAGAAGATGCCGACATCTGTGTAAAAAGCAGTCTTGTCTTCATCTTCGGGGGCCATTTGCACCTGGTGATACCCCTTGTAAGCATCAAGGAAACACTTTAAAGGAAAGCTTGCCAGAGAATCCACCTTCAGATCGATATCCGGGAGTGGATAGCAATCCTTAGGGCATGCGTTGTTGAGATCTTTAAAGTCAATGCACATCCTCCATGTGCCATCGCTCTTTTTTACCATCACTGGATTAGCAACCCAGGTTTGGTAACGCACCTCTCGAATAATACCTGCTTCAAGTAGTTTCTTGACTTCTTCAACCACAGCCCGACTTCGTTCCTGGCCCATGTGCCGACGCTTCTGAGCAACTGGCTCCTTTGACGCTCGTGTGTTCAATCTATGCTCTGCTGTGTTGCGTGGGACACCCTCCATATCGGTGGGTTGCCAAGCGAAAACGTTCAAGTTGTTTTGCAGCAGATGACGAAGTCGTTCCTTAGTTGCGTCACCCAGCTGCCCACCGATGGTAATTTTTTGTTCCGGGAAAAGAGGGTTAATTACCCATTTCTCCAGCGTTGGGCACACCAGCTCATCCTCCCCCTCTGCTGTTCCTGGAGCGATAGCTTTCACATCTTTGCATTCTTTACTGGAGTATATGGTGACAACTCCGGTTGGAGTGGGGAATTTGATCGCGGCATGGACTGTGGATATGACTGCTCCAAGCATACATAGACCCGGCCTTCCAAGTAAAACATTGTGAGACGATTGGGATCTCACAACCAGAAAATTCATGGTGACCTCCCGCCACCCTGTGTGGTTTCCTATGGCAACTGGTAATTGTATCTGGCCCAGGGTCTGCACTACCTCTCCTGCGAAACCAGTGAGGAGGTGTGTCTTTGTATCTAGAGTTCTCCTGATTTCCTCGTCAAGCTGCAAGAAACAGTGTTCGTACATAATTTCCGAACTACTCCCACTATCTACATATATTCTGTGTACCTGGTGTCCTGCAATGATGGCTGAAATCGTCAAGGGGCCGTTGGCAAAACTTCCACCATGTATTGGAGGAAACGAAATTTCTTGTGCCATCCAAGGCTCCATGTGATCAGAATGACGTTTGATGCTGCACTCTGCGACCCTTATCATGAAAATCTCCTTCCTTTTATCCCCCGCCTGGGGTGCTTTTTTCAATTCTCTCAACAGGTGTGCGAGCTTTCCTGTCTTTATCGCCAACTCTATCTGTCGCTTTAACGAGAAACAATCATCTGTTGCATGCCCATTTTCTTTATGAAATTCACAGTACTTGCTCGTGTCTCTTTTCACTCCTGGCTTCAAAGGTGTGGGCTTGGTAAAGTTGATGTTTTCTGTGGCTAGAATTTCACTTGGGGTTTTTATCAGAGGTGGGAGGGTAACATTGGGACCTTGCGGGTTCCGAATTGGAGGGGTGAAACGAGGTTGGAAAGACGGGCTTCGTTGTGGGTAACGCGGCTGAAAGCGTGGTTTCTCCCACGACCTTGACCCTCCTGTCCTTTTTGGCGAGTCCCACATAGGGGACATAAGTTTCTTCGGCGCCCTGTCCTTCAACTGCTCACACGCCTTCTTCCCTCTGACGAACGCTTTGGCTCTCTCCAACATTTCGTCTACCGTTTTTGGGAGATGCCTCGTGAAATCTTTCCACCAGCTGATCATTCCTTACTCCGTGGATGAAGGCCGAGATTCTGATCGTCTCACCAGCCCCCCGTACCTGCATGCTTTCTTTCGAATACCTTGTGATAAAGTTTTCGATGGACTCACCGTCGCCTCTTTTGATGTTATGCAGTTCTGTTGGATCTTTGGCGGATAACCTTTGCTGACTGAAATTCCTTAAGAAGTCTTCCTCCAGTTCCTCGAAGCTTTCAATCCCTCCAACTGGAAGGCTGTCAAACCAGACTCTAGCTGCACCGGTTAGAGTCTGAGCGAACATGTGGCACCATACAGGGATCGACCACTGCTCCACTTCAGCAGCACCTACAAAAATTGCAAGATGGTCGTCTGGATCGCCCGTGCCATTGTACTTTCCTACATTGGACGGCATTTTGAGTTTTGGAGGGAAAGTAAACTCTGCTATTCTTGGTATGAACTTGGATCTGGCCCTTGCTGTGGATGGGCGGTATGGCTTGCTAAAGTCGTCGTCGGCTCCCGCTTTCTCTCCGATTGCGGCGGTGCCTTGACTCTTCTTTGTTTTTGGATTACCTTCGGCACTCTCTACCTTGTCTCTTCGACCGCCCTCTCCTTCTTCATGATTCCTTTCCTCTGGAATTTCTTCATATTCGAGACGTGTTCGGATGTCCCTAAGACGTCGCTCTCTTTCTTCCTGCTCTAGCATGGAGAGGATTTGTTCTCGATTTTTGTTGATGAATTCTGGGGTGATGACGCTACCACAGTTGTTACCGTCCCTGTGGTGGTTGCTAACGGGGAGGCGGTGGTGTGTGGATTTTCGGCGTCACTAGTATCCTTATGGTGAGGGGTTCCCTGGCCTGAATCCATGACAATTGTTTGAGTAACGTCTGAGTCCCACGGATGGCGCCAAATGTTGCTATACGAATATTAATCAAGGGATTAAGACTCGGGAGCAGTGCGTAAGTGAGGTTGCTGTCGTGGATTAGGCAGAGGCTTTGATTACTGAGAAAACGGGATGCAGCTAGAAGGTGGGATGCGACTGGGCTTGGGCTTCACTGAGCTGGGCTTCAGGTGGACTTGGCTTCGGCTGGACAGAGTACCAAGGACCTGGCTGGGACTTGAGGTGAACTTCAGCTGACTGGAATATCTACGAGACAACAACAACACCGTGAGCCTTGCCTCGGACAGAAAGGGATTTCTCCCCGAGACCACACTCCGGCGTGAGAATAAGTATCTGTATCGAGAGAGTTTTTAGAGGATTAATAAGTAAATGGCTTGTAACTAATGCTGTGTGAATGTATGTGTGTATGGATCTCAATATAGTTCTTCCTGTGGAAATCAGAAGTATTTATAGTGTTGATACATGGAGACTAAGCATAACATGGTTCTATTCTTTGAAACCTGTGGTCAATGATCTGGGACTGAAGTTCCCTAGTTTAGGGTTTTATACCCTTCTGGTGTAAAGGGTTTCTGACTAACATTAATGTGGTTTGTCTTGATAGTTGACTTAGGAATTTGGGGGTTGTTCTGACTTCCTGCCATTGTTTTGGCTTTACTCGTTTTGTCTTCTTTCTTATTCCTTTGCAACCAATGAATGGGTTTCTTGGTTGCCAAGTTTACATGAGAGTTTTCATAAGTGTTGGACATGAGGTCTTCGCCAAGTTAAGTATTTGTTTTGCCTATTGTTGCAGCTAGCCGCGACATTGGGCTCGCCTCCCCAGCCGCGGCTTGGGCTCGCCTCGCCCCCCAGCCGCGGCTCTTGGGTATAGTGCAGCTATCCGCGGTATTTGCTTCTTGCGGCCGCGGTACGCCTCTTGAAGGTGAGCCGCGGCCTTGTTGGTAATCCGGGTAAGCCGTGGTATCCCCCTTAGGGGTGAGTCGCATACCGCGGCTTTGTTGACGGTCTAGGTGTAATGTCAACCTTTGTATCGTTCCGGGTTTTATATGATTTTTGGGGTGATACCCCTTCAGATGTAAAAAGACATTTTTGCCTAAATTCAATAAACACTCATCCCCATCCCCACCCAACCCATTTCCATCTCTCTTTCTCCATGTCTTCTCTCTTCTCTTTCTCACACACACAAAGGTGCACCCCTAGACCACCATCACCTCCGGTGACTACATCCACCGCCATCTTGCATCGTCACCACCTATAACTCACCGACCACCCTCCCCAACCGCCGCCTGCAGCACCCTTCCGGACAGCCGCCTGCACCACCTTCCTCAACCGCCATCTACACCACCCTTCCCGACCGCCACCTCCACCAGGACCACCACCACCACACTAGCAACCCTTCCCTCCACCGCCATCGACCTGACCACCGATAACAATCGTCGCCGCCGCCTGAATCCCACCGGCCACCACCATGAAACCCTTATCTTCTCTCTAATCTCTCTCTCTCTCTCTCTCTCTCTCTTTCATCTAATGTTGGATGAAGACACGAGTCGGCGGTGTGGCAGCGAGAGTGGTGGTGGTGATGACCTAGCGGCGGGGAGGTGGTTGGAGATGAAGGTGGCGGCCAGAGGTGGTTGGGGTGGCGGCGACACCGGAGGTGGTTGGGGATGGAGGTGGCGCCCAAAGATGATAGGGGTGGCAGTGGTGGCCGAAGGTGGTTGTGGTGGTGGCACCGCAGGTGGTTAGGGGTTTGAGGTGGTGGATGGTGTTCTCTAGGTGTGTGAGAGAGAGAGAGAGAGAGAGAAAGAGAGAAGAAAGAAACATAGAGATAGGGGTGGGGTTTTAAAAATATATCAAGGGGTATTATAGTCTTTTTATATGATTTAACTGAACAAACATTAACGGTGTTAGTAGTGTGGACTTAATTGAAATAAACCTTGAAACTATTGGACCGTCAGTGTAATAAATGAACTATTGGACTGAACACGTGATTTTCGTCAAACCTCAGGGACGAAAACAGTAATTTACTCTAGAGTTAAATTCGGGATCTCCCTGAGATTTGACAAAAATAACTATTTTCATCCAAAAGATTATAAAAAGCAATTTACCTCCAATAGTTTAATAACTTATTTCAATTTCAATTCAAAAGTTTAATTAGTTGTTTGAACTTAAATCCAAAATACTAAAGCTTTTGGATTGAAACTGAAACAAATTATTAAACTTTTGAAGGTAAACTGATATTTCTTTAATTTTTAATGAAAGTAGTTACTTTTATCAAACCTTAGGGAAAATAATTGAAATTAACTCAAAAATATATAATTTTAAAGAAACATTATATAAACTTTTAATTGAGAAAACGATTAGCGGATAAAAAATAATGAAATTTAAGTCAGGTTATCTACATGATTATAACTACAAATGAAAAAGAGTTATTAAAACAGATGGAATGAAAAAAGGTTAATATTAATAAAATAGAATGGCTAAGAGAGTTTTTTTAATCAAGGGCATTCACATTCCGGTTTTAATGGTTTAATCTAGCTTTTGATGGTATTTGGATTAAGCCGTATAGGCTTTTTTTTCCTCAAATAAAAACAAACAATAAAACCAATCAAATGACCAGTTTGGTTGGTTACATGATATTGTAACAAACTGTATTCCATACATAAAACCTGCTAATTTACATGTATAACATGACATACCAACATGGTAACAGGACATATGAACAAATCAAGCAAAACATTAACAAATCATAACTAACTAACTTCAGATATGTGAAAGTCTTTAGGTAATTGGAAACTAGAAGCTGCGCCAAACGTCTCTCGTTCTTCAGATGTTTCTTCAATAACCTCTTCCTCGTCACTGTCACACTCGTTATCCCTCGGTATGCGAGGGGTAGAAGGGTCATTTACACTTCTCGATGGGTGGTTTCCAGTTGCTAGCATCTTCACTTGACCAGAACATGAAATCTCAATGATAACGGTGTCGTTTTCTTTAGGCAGAGGTTGTTTCCACGGCTCCCCATCCATCCTCATGAACGTATGGTCGGTTGCACCCTTATGGAATTCAAATCGGATTCCTCTTGCCTACAAAAATAGGTTGGTTGGGTAGCGGAACAAATGAATGAGTGGGGTCAGGTTGGATCGACACACAAACACTTTTTATCCTTTTTCTATATTTTTTATGAAAAATAGTTGATCTCAAGATGTAACTATCACAATGATAATCAAAGTCTTTGAATAAAATGATTTAAGATGTATGCATTAAAAATAGATTTTCTTAAAATAATTTAAAAAAGCTAATCAGTTCGATACACTTTGGGACACTTCCAACCATTTGACATTTTGTTTCCTTTTTAATATAAATTTTTATTAAATGTTTAACATGTTAAGGATGGTCAAATTGCAACTCCACTTTTGATTTTTGATATAAGAACTTAAAATTAAAATCAAATTGCTACCTGTGCAAGTCGGGTCCCGTGTCCGCTTGGAGCGTATAAAACAGCACCATGCCAAGCATTTCGGAATCCAACAACTTCAAGAAATCCATCATCGACGTATGGACGAGTCCATTTATTCTGTAAAGTATAAATATATATAAGAAAGTAAGATCAAGTTGAGTTAGCAGCCATCAGATATGAAAAGGTCAAATACGTATGCATTTCATTATTATCGTAGAAGAAAAAGTCAACGGCTACCCACACGAGATCTCCTTCTGCTCGGTACACCCCATGGATTGAGTCCACCAGAGAAACTAGGCAAGTTGAGGCAAATAATTGACCGTATGCTGCATAAACAATCAAAAAGATTTTACTCGAATGGGTCAAAATGAACAAGTGATGTTGGTTAGGCGTGTTTAGAGGTGGCAATTTTAATACCTTTACTTGTTAATGGGTTGATTCAGGTTATATTAAATCTCTAAGAGAGGTAAAAGGATAAATAAATAAAAACTTACAAAAAATGGGTCAAATGGGTTGAATTCAAATAAAGTGCAATTTTAATGACTTCTAATCTCAAAATCACTATATTCACAAAAACATAATTTTTGAAATACCATATTTTGCAAGTATATTTGACACACTAATTATTTATAAAACTTATAAAAAAAAGTGTCTGGGCCCGTTTTGACTCAAATCTATTTTGACCCATTTCCAGTTTGCCTCATCCACCCATTTTGCGACCTTTTTCTGTGCATTACTCGATTTAGGCACACTGTAACTTAATGGGGCTTGCAGGCAGAATAATTAGCTGTCATTTTGATGATCAGTCGCAATTTCATTTTAAGCTATATAAAATAAAAGCAACAAAGATTAGATAATCAAACTTACGTGGGAGGTATAGAGAGGGCTTCCCAGTGACCTGGCTTTCTCATGATCCAAATATTTGCCAATTGTGCTATATTCCTGTCATAAGACCACATAATGTGAATCCAAAATCCAATCTTCAAAATAACAAGATTCAAGAAAATTGTTTAATTTGCATTCTTACGATGAAGATGGATGAGAAAGTGAAGCCCAAAACCATCCTTGTGAACATGTGAGCTTTGCATAGGCAGTCTGATCATGAAGAAGTTATGCAACATTAAGTAAATGACTTAAATGAAAGAAATGACTCAGTTTAGCAATTACTGATTTTAAAGTAGTCTTTGGAGAAAAAGGGTTAGTAGCTCAAGTATACATGTTATTCCACCCAAATTTTTAGTAAACCAGTACCTGGTTAGCCGCCTGATTTCTGAATTTTTCTGGGTGTAGCTTTCTTTCTGTATGAAACCCGTATGACACTTGTGCATCCATTCCTACAAAAACAAACAGCAGTATATAATTAAAAATGCCGATAGTGATTTCAAGAATTTACGCATAGTAAACAGAGGCAAAGAAACGGAGAAGTAAAAACACTTACCCATGCTAAAGTAGTTCCAAAATCCTCCATGAAATGTGCGGTACCCTTCCTGTAAAAAACAAGTTGTGAAATGCTAAATACTAATTATTCACTATTCACATAAAGCAAGCACACATCAATATAACAAACAAAGGAAAAAAAGATTCCATAAACAACGGTAAGATGAGGGATTTCAAACATCATGCCGGGCATGATTTTACGAATGATTTGAAACTGAAAAGGAAAAAGAGAAAAAATCCAGTACCTTATCTAATGCATCTGATTGGGAGACACGATGGACTTCATGCAAAGAGTGTGGTAGCTCTAAAGGCGGTACATGGTGACATGCACCTTCTTCTCTTGGAACCTTCATTCGCATGACAACATGCCAGCTGCAGTAGACGAAATGCTAATTTTAGCAACTCTTCTAATATATTGAGTATGAAATATGTAAATTCAAATTTGCCTTGGTTCTGCGTGAAGTTGCAGCATTCCTGGTTGTCAATTTCACTACTAACCATCTAAGAGACTAAGAGAGCTCTCTATATTTCCCCAAATTCCGAAAAATTTAAATCTTTTACATCACCATTATAAAGCTAGGTCAAGGTGGATGTATACAACAAGCATATGTAATAAAGTAAAAGAATATCAGAGGAACCATGTACCCGGTGCAATTACAACCTAATTTATATAAAATTGGTTTTTACCAATCCAAATAGGTAGGATTTCTTGTTGGATTCATATACTAAAAGTAACAAATATATCCATCAGCTATGGTATCAGATGTATTGGCAAATCGTTACAGGTGAGTATTGGCTTCTAAAGGTGATGGCAAAGGTGAAGGTAAAGCATCTAATGCAAGTTATCCTTTTTTCTCTTCTATGGAAACAATTTAATTTTGTTTGGTGCATAAACGTAAATTATTTATGTTTCATCTGGTCAATTTAGTTTGAAAGTAAACTAGATAAGCATAATTTATTGTTTTTATTATGCCAACATGACCATCTTTACAGATAGATACCAGCAAAATACTAATTTGGTTTTCCTTTCTTTTCTTTCATAATTCTTGTGCAGCATGCAAATAGTAACTTACCTATCAACTTTCATCTCTTTCGCGTCTCTAACTTGATCCAGAAACATCTTCACAGATTCAAGGTCAGTGCCAGGGTTTTTCTTCCCCTATAAATCAGCATGAAAATACTATTGTTCTCATTCATATCAAATTTATACACCAATGTAACATGACGTCCACCATATTATCCTAGAGAATGTCAAATGATACAAAAATAGGACCATCATACCCAACCAAATGCATATGGGAGATTATTCCCAGTTCCTAGCGGCACTGTGGCTACTGGCGGTGGCTGAGCTAAGTTAAGATCAGAGACAGCCCCAAGAATCCAACCTGCAGTTCCATCACCTCCTGCAACCTAGTACACACATATTCCATAAATGATACTATCTATAAAAGGATAAATAATAAAAAGATGACATAAAACAAACTTACTATAATTCTTAACCTCCTCTGGATTTCGGGGGCCAGTGAATCTCCATCATACTTAAGTTTCTCTATATTAGAATATAGTTGGTGTAACACCTTATTTGGAGCATTTTCACTCAAATCAAATACCTATAACACCAATAAAAGTACCAAACAACATCAAAACATTTCAAAATTCAAAGATACGCGCATCATTCTAACTATTCCATTTCCATGTAGCCAAAACAGGTAACCTGATTTTTGTTTAGTAGTGTTTGGTAGCTGATTAAGAGCTCTCCACCAAGATGGCCACCACTTCTCGAATTGACAAAAACTATCACAGGACAAGCAGGAACATGCGACGGTTTTTTGACTTCTGCTTCACTTAACAGTATGTAATCAGGTATCCAAAAGTCCTTTAAACTTCCATCTTCAGAATTACAAGTAACTGTTTCATGACTGCAAGAATAATTTAATTGTGTAAGATTCTATTCAACTTTCACCTGCTACCTACTTCCCTAGGGTTCACATGTATTGAATTGTTCATAAAAAGCTTGCGGAAGAAGAAACAACGACTTTAAATGATACAATAATATCCCCAATTGTATGATGTCATCATGCGGTGATCCATTAGAATAACGAACCGTGAAGCTATACAAAGAATAGATTCTTCCGTGATCAAAACAAATTGTACACAGGAATACACCAGCAATCAAACAGATAACACAACTAGATCTCAATCAGAAACAAAATCAAACACAATAACGATTCATCTAACATCAACATCAACATCAGCAACAGATAATAAGCCCTAGAACTTCAATTTCACATCGATAAATCTACATTACCTGTGAGATCGAACCTTCAGATCCTTAGTCATCAGTCTCAAAACTGCGTCACGAAGCCACACAGAAACCATCAAACAACGTTAAAACAGACGCATCAAGTATCCGAAACATAAAACAAACGAAAGGAATCAACAATTTCACATAAAGTAAAGGAACTACAAAAGCATTAGAGTTACGAAACACCTGCATGCAAGTGGAAATGATTCGTAAGGAAGTCCGATTGTGCACTCAACCGATCGGAATTTCACTAATAATCTTCAATTATGATCGATTATTATCAAACACTTAGGTGAATTTAAGCAGTTGTTAGAAGAAGGTTGAATTGAAGAAGAAGATGATCGGAGAAAATGGTTGAATTTGAACGTGGTGCGTGAATTTGGGGACATTTAGTGACAAATATTTGAATATTTGTGGCTCGTTGATGTCAAAATGTGTAATTATTTAAGTGGTAACGCTCAACAAAGATATATATAGAAAATACAAGAAAAACGTATCAAGAAAAGTTGATTCAAAATTTAGAATTTAGTTTGAATCATAATATAGAGTAAATTACTATTTTAGTTCCTGTGTTTTGACGTAAATTACAGTTTTAATCCAATAATTTATTTATTATACTGACAGTCCAATAGTTTTAACTTTATTTTAATTTCAGCCAAACCACTAACTCCGTTAAAAATATTTTGTTAACTTAATAGAAATTGACAATATTACCGCTTGAATACCAAATAATTAAAAGAATAGATTACGATATTATTCTAATATTATCCTTCCACTTTCTTCTTCTCGTCCTCTCTCTCTCCCTCAAGAACCACCAACCACCACCTCCAGCCCCTCACTCCGGTGCCATCTTCAGTTGCTCTCTCCAGCTGTCACACCGACGTCCACC
This sequence comes from Flaveria ramosissima, assembly GCA_025215565.1. NCBI lineage: Eukaryota > Viridiplantae > Streptophyta > Magnoliopsida > Asterales > Asteraceae > Flaveria > Flaveria ramosissima. The sequence goes on from CM046031.1 coordinate 4,478,866, forward strand.
CCCAAACCACTGCCTCCCCCACTCCATTCCATCCTAAACTAACAGATCTAAGAATCGAAGATGATGATGATATGACAGTGGTGATTGTAGTGGTTGGAAGTGGTGATGCACGATGGCGATGTTGGTGGTTCTTTTACCTGAAACACGAGAAGCTAGGATGAGGTGATGCTTGAATCCCGAGATAGATAACTAAAAGGTTCTAACAGGGTGTCATGTGGTGGTAGTATGGTCGGATTTGGTGGTGGTATGGTCAGATTTGGTGGTGGTGTGGCTGGATTTGGTGGTGGTATGGTCAGATTTGGTGGTGGTGTGGCCGGATTTGGTAGGTGGTGGTGGTGGTGAGCAGTGGGTTTAATTTGGTCTTCGGTGGTGGTGGGTGGTGGCTGGCGGTTCAACTGGTGGGCTGAGTAATGGTGGTAGTTGTGGTGGAATATGATGGGATGGGGTTAAGGATGGTGTGGCTAGATTTGTTGGCGGCCGACGAATGGTGGTGGATGTGGTCGTTGGGGATGATGGTGGTGTTGGAATCTCATAGGACAATTAGTGTGTGTGTGTGTGTGAGAGAGAGAGAGAGAGATAGGGAAGGGGGTTTTATAAAATTCAAGGGCATAAAAGTCTTTTTATATTATTTAACTAAACAAATATTAACGGTGTTAGTGATTTGGCTGAAATTGAAACAAATGGTAAAATTATCGGACTGTCAGTGTAATAAATAAACTATTGGACTAAAACCATAATTTTCGTCAAACCACATGGACTAAAATAGTAATTTACTCTAGAATGTAATATAGAGAATGGTATTTATTATTAGCACATTAAACAAATTTTTATTAATAAGCCTGCACGTTGCGGCCATTTTGTAAATTTCAATGCACGTTGGGACGGTTACATTAACGTGGTTAGGTGCGAAAAAAGACATACGAAGTGCTAGATGACTTGATACTAGAAACCGAAACATAAATAGAAAATAATCTTATATCTCGCATGTGGCGTTGTAAACGTGACAAACAATTGAAAAGACGGGTCGTTAAAAACTTACTAACAAATAAATTAAAATAATTTAAAAAAGTAATAATTCAAAATAAAAAATAAATAAATAAACAACATATTCAAACTTGGGTGAAGAGCCTCAAAGTTTTTGTGAATAGATAAATAAAAAGAAAAAGACAGTGGCTTTTCATTAGCCATCGACTTTAATAATTGTGATATTGTAATACATTGGGATGTATGATAACACGAGTGACAATTTTTGTTTGAAACATGACCTATAAATAGTTAGGTTTCAAATCATCTGATCTTTAGCTTAAAATGTAAATGAGAGGTAGTTAATTAAGAATTAGAGATTAAAAAAACATCAAAAGCAATTAAGAAAAGTAAATTAAGCTTAAAATGTAAGTAAGAGGTAGTTAATTAAGAATTAGAGATGAAAAAAAACATCAAAAGCAATTAAGAAAAGTAAATTTTAGTTTTAGTAAGGTTGTTTATTCTTATTATGTCACTATGTATTACTAATATTTATGAAAGTACCTTAAATAAGTCGACTCGAAACATGATACGAACACAACACGATTTTGAGCGTGTCTAGGTAGAGTTTATGTTTTTATACGAACAAATATACAAGTCGTGTTCAAGTTTTTTGTTCAACAAGTCGTGCGCAAGTACCTGATTTTATTTTGCAATTCTTAATAGGTTGAGATTCTTGAACAAAATGATGTGCTAGAAGAAATTGCTTTTGAAAGGTTGAAAAAGTATATATAAAAACTAAAAAGTATGTAAGGCATCATATTAAAAGAATATAACAACTCGTGAAAAAGACATGTGAAAATTTGCAGTCAAGGATGAAGGATCACATATAATAACTAGTACCGAATTTTTGACAACAAAGGTCACAAAAGTTGTGTTTCACATAATAAATAAACTAGTTTTTTAACTCGTCTCGTGTTGCGGCAACCAATACACGGTGCTATAAAAGTATAAATTACAATCGATCCGACTGGTTTCCGGACTATAGTTACATCGAAAGGTAGTGTACTCAAATTTATACCGTCAAATCAAAACGTATTAATTTTGAAGCAACTCCAAACAAAATTTACGCCGAAGCGCAAACAAACTTAAAACGTACATAAAAATAAATATGTACGGTAGTCGTATGTGGCTGATGTAGATTGTCATGGTCTACTCAATAACAAATTAAAGCTAAGATTTAGCTTAGAGATGAACAAAAAAACCGGTTCGGGAACCGGTTCACCCAAAAAAACCGGAACCGGTTTCAAAGAAAACCGGTTTTGGCCCAAACCGGTCCCGAACCGACCCAAACCGCCGGTTTCTAAACGGTTTGGTATCCACACACTTAAAACCGGTTTATAAACCGGTTTAAAAGTTAAAACCGGTTAAACCGGTAAGAAAAACCGTTTTGGGTAAAAAAAACAGGTTTCAAACCGGTCCGAACCGGTTTGATAGGTTTGAGTTTTCGGTGTGCCAAACCGGTTTGAAGAAAAACCGGTTTGACCCCACTACAAAAAAACCGGTTCGGTTTTGAACCCGAACCGGTTTGGCAAAAAAAAAACCGGTTTGAACATCTCTAATTTAGCTCACCTATACTGATAATATGTAAATTGCGTCCATAGGGACATATTTTACGCCCCTCACCACAATAGCCTTATTTTTTCTCTTTTTCAACTCGTGTTTCCATTGTGATCTTCCGGCTTCCATTGTAACTCTCGAAAAACACTCAAATTCATTCATTTAGTTCCATACACCTGCAAATTAATTAACTCTCAAAATAATTGTGTTTTCATATTAATAAACATGTAAACGTATTATACTTGACTTGACTCATTTTCAAAGAAAGCTCACGTTGAAACGTAGACTAACTGAAAACGTATTTAAAATTAGCACAAAAACATTTTATATATAACCCGACTCATTTTCGAACATATACTTTATCAAAAATAACCTAATTGCTTTCGATAGTTAATAGTGCTTTTTTTTATCCAACAAAAATGCTCATATTACTTTTAATGCTTCATGCTACTTTCTCAATCCAGCGAACCACAAATTATTATTAAATAACCGTTCATTACATTTGTATTTAAATTAACTAGTAATTTCAATCTGAGCGTGCTGCACACATGATGGCTGACTCGAGATGACTTGAAGTTGTATAACTATTATGGTCGGGCTCAGAACCGACGTTTGGTTGTGACTGCTAACCGTTATCGACACACATGCCAAACAACTGACACCCCATCATCGCCCTCACGCTTAATCTGATCAATAACACAATAGTAACACACTAAAAAGAGAACAAAGAAACTAATGACCTAGGCAAGTCTCGAGGTGGTCCTCATCATTATCGACACCATAAACCAATCCAATCGGTGAACAACACATACCCAACCAAACCATAAAGGCAACAACACAAAAGTGACAGTCATGCATCAGCTGGTCATACAATGAGCATCACAAATGACACATACAACGGAAACCCAAAAACGAAAAACTCAAAAGCAAGTCTCAGATGAGATGGTGGTCATCCATGTAAAAAGAAAGTAGTTTTGTTAGAAAGTCGAGATTTTGAAACTATAGAAGAATATCTTCGTGATAACCAACGGTGCAACCCCAGCTAGGGATAGCCACAAATCTGCGAAGTTGGAACCAAAGAAAGAGGATCGGACACCGCCAAATGGGTATCAATGGTGGTCGCACCACCACCGCCGCCAGCCTGCATTGCAAAACCAAAAACCCTAAATGGGTGTTGGAAGGAGACAAAGGCAATGGGCAACAACGATGGTCGCACCACCTTTGTCGCCGACGCTCAAACCCAAAGGGCAACCGCCTGGTCCAACCAAACCACCAAAGGGCGACATACCAACAACGACTCATGCCATCACGCCACCATCATAATCAAAGCAGAAGCCCAACCTTCGTCCCCGTTGCCATCACCATCGTCATCACCAACACTACCTACCTCGACCGGGAAGGCGATCTCTGGGAAATCGATCTCCGACATGGATAACTTGTTAAAACACCCCCTCTCTCTCTCTCTAAAAACCTAAAAAACCCTCTTTTTTATGGTAAGCATAAGCATTAGCTTGTTTTACCACGGTGCTTAACAGTTGTATAAAAGAAATAACTGTTTATCACCAAGTGAATTAATATTGATGTAATAGTATATAATATAATAATAGCTTTGTTTTTCAAATTTTAAATTAATAATTAAATATGTAAGAAATTGTTTTATTTCTGCATTCTGAATATGTTCAACTCTTAAACCCTTTAGAGAAATAAACATCATGTTGAAAGTTGAAACATTTCTTTAGTTATGGTTTTAAAACAAAAATGGTAATTAAACAGGTTGTTTTAACTGGTTAAACTGATCGAGTCATTTCAAAAACTAAATAATGTAATATAATTTTAAATTAAAAAATATTATAAGGTTCTATAAGTATAATTAACTTTATTATTTTATTATTATTATATTGCTATTTGGAATAACTTTGAATTATTTTCTTTTCTAGAACTATTTAATTATTTTTACTTCTAAGGTGTGTATACACTCACGCCCCTTATTTTTGCATAGACGTCACATCACTTACTGTGACATCCGTCACCTTAAGGTCCGTCAATTAACGTTGCTTTCCGTAAGCTATTCCTTGATCGATCATTCCTCATCTTTATTAACTCTTTATGTGGATATTATGCTTGCTTTATCATCGATATGCTTGTGCTTCATTGTAATCATATGCTATCCTTCAAAACTTTTAAAACTTTCATCTTCGAAACCGCCAAATATATCATTTTTATATATAATTAACGTCACTAATAAAACCATTTTTAAGTTATAGATATCATTAAATACATTTTTATAATTAATATAATTAACCTGAAAAAGTCATTTTTCAACCGAAACAAATTTGGGAAACTCAGGGGTTAAGTGCAGGGACTAAACTTGACATTTTGCAAACTTGGAATGAGTATAAATAGCCCCATTTTCCAGCCCTAATTCATTCACCTTCTTCTTCATCTTCTTCATCCTCTCTACACCATTTTCTTCATCTTAGCACCAAATCCGACCCGCTTGGTCTCGTTTTCGTCGTCTAGACTCCATCTACAGCCTAGTCTACTCCATTCTAGCAAGTAGACGACTTTGGTTGTCCCTTTTCTTGCTTATTCACGGCTGTCCAAACTAGGGTTTCGGGTGTTCGGGTTCAACCCGAACACATGAGGTCGTGTGGGTGCGTGTGAGGTCTTTCTGCTTGTGTTTCTTGTTTGTGCATGTGTGTAGAGTGTTTCTGGAAGTTCTTGTTGTGTAAAACTCGTGTTTGGAGCAGCCGAAGGCTGCTCAGCCCATCCACAGTCGCGATTCTGCTGTCCAGGCGACTGGGTCTGTCATGCGATTGAGTCATGCGACTGAGTGAGTCGTGCGACTGAGCCATGCGTCTGAGTCAATCGTGCGACTGAGTTGTGCGACTGGGTATGTCGTGCGACTGAGTCGTGCGACTGTGTGTATGTGTGCGAATGAGTCATGCGTGCGAATGAATGTGTGCGATTGAGTCATGCGAGTGAATGAATGTGTGCGATTGAGTCAGGTGACCGAATGAATGTATGCGATTGTGCGTGTATCGCACGATTGGAGTCCAATCGCACGAATGAAGGTTTAATCGTACGAATGAAGCTGATTCGCTTGATTGAAGGTTGATTCGTGAGTATGGAGGTTGAGTCGTGCGATTGGGTGTTGTGTGGTACGACTGAATGCCAGTCATACGAATGTAGGCTCAATCGTACGAATGAAGCTGATTCGCACGATTGCGGGTTGATTCGTGCGAATGGAGTGTTCAGTCGTGCGTCTGGTCCTGTCGTGCGACTGAAGTTGCTGTGTGTGATTTCCCTTCTTGTGCGTGGTGTGTGTATGTCTTGTGATGTTGAGGTAACATTAACACAGTAGCCATTGTTCGGCCACAAAGATTTAAGTCAACGCTATAAAGGTCACAAATACTATTCAAAATCAAATCAATCTAACGTTTACAATTATCAACCGACTTATAACTCTTGATATTTATCTAATACTCCTTCAATAACAATGAAACTTTTACACTCATATCATCAACAATGGCGACAATGTCTAGTGCTTGGATCTACATAAGATCTAATTCGTGTGTCTGTTTGTGTGTGTTACACGCGACCCAGCCGATGCAACCCGAACCGACTGATCAATATTATGCGCTTATTACATATCATTAATGTTTAACAATAACTGTCAATAGGTGTTTGACCGTTCATTTGCATTCAACATTTGGATACATTGATCATACATACTTACCACTTAACAAGTGAGTTTCGTGGCCCCTTTTACGCTTATACAATATTTCAATCATTTACAACTTGGGGGAAAAGTATGCTCACCCATTTTCAATGCTGTACAACTTACTTACATTTTACATACAAGGAATCAACGTGATACTGTTTTACAAGTACTTATCTGATACATGCTTGGGTCTGCTGTGTGGTTCTATCTTTGCAACTATTTAATTCCAGTGTGGGAACCGACGGTTAGGTATTGGTAGCACTACTGGGTTGACACCCCACCCTTGTTCGTTGGTATACTAGTTGGTACCATCAGTGGCCAGGAACAGGCCCTTGGGTGAATATATGCCGACAATATCTTTGTGTACGTCGCTAGGTTTGGTTGCAAAGCTCATTGTCATGTGATTTTACTTGTTTATATAACTGTATTCACGGTATTCCGCATCATTTACTATATACAGCATCACTTACTTATTTATTACTTAAACCTGCGAGCTCACCAACAATTTTGTTGACCGTTTTGACATATCTTTTCAGGTGATCATGCAATTTGAGGAATCTAGGTGTGCTGTCTTAGTGGAGACCCTAGGATGCATTTTTAAGACTAAACATATTTGACAAACAATTATTTTGAACAATGTTGTAGTCTGATTTAACGATTACAATCTTTTGATACTTGTTCCCGGGTTGTGGGAATTTACATTACAATTTCATCTTTATGTGATTATATGAATCATTATCATGTTTATGCTTATGGCTATGTTGTCGTGAATATTGACTAAACACGACACAAGTCCCCTTGTTGTCGGGTGTCGTCATGACACGCTTGTCATCATTTATTATATTGCATCTCTATCGCTTACCATGTGTTATGACGATCCCGATCTCGTTACATCCCCGTGTTTTCGCTTTTAGCGGGGGTGTGACACTTACTTTACCTAGTTTCGCTCTACATCACTCTAAATAAATGGTTTAACCCTCTTTGATTTAATAAAAAATATATAAAGTTATTATTTGTGTGTAGAGCGCTTTCTTGACCTTCGTTAACTCATTACGAGGATGAGGCTTTAACGGCCAAGGGGGCTTATGTTCCCCTTGTTAACCCATGCCAAATTAACCCTAACTCCTTGGGTGTTAAGGTATACTGGATGGCCTAAGGTTACACTTCATCTTTATTCTTTTCACTTGGTTTACAACCATTGAGTTGTCTTTCATATTCTTTTTAATAAAGATTAAGAAGAAACTTCTTGCAAAATGTCGTGTAGGAAACAGACCTAATGATTTGAACATGCACACATGCATCTACGAGTTAGTCGCGGATGTCACGTTGTGTATTGGTCTTTCCATAGTCGTTCTTGGAGTGGGCAATAGTGTGGATGGACGAGGTGATGAAAGGATGGTGTGAGCCCCTTCAAAAAAACTTAATTTTTTTTCTTTTTTATTAATTTAGTTTTTTTTTATAAACAACTAACTCGTAAACTCTCTAATCAGACTTCTAAATATACACAATTAACTTAAACTCTCTAATGATCAGACTCCTAAACTTACATATTTGTTTATCATAGGACTTGAACACTCAACTACCTAAAGATTATACACGTATTATTATCGCTAGACCAGATGTCTTTTGGTATATGTGTATCTACTTCTAATTTGTAAGAATACGATACGTTTTTCTATGTATATAACTTGTTAGACTTTTATAAATGCTTAAAAAGGATGCAGACATTTAAAACAATTTAAAACATGTATAAACTTGTAGGAATCTAAAAGTTTTAAAACTTGAAACAATGAACTAAGGATGTAGAAAATCATTAGGTGAAAAGTTGAAAACAAATCTATTATAAAGAGTAAATTATAAATTTTGTTGTTTATAATGAGTTAAATTATGGAATATGTCATTTTTTATTACACTTTTTACCATTTATTTGAAAATGTCTTATGGATTTAGTCCTTTTTACTAAAGAGCGTTACGTTTTCGAAAACTTAACGTCCGTCAATAAAGATGACATAATTCATTAGAAATCTTTAAATAAAAGGTAAGAAGGGTAATTTTTTTAAAAGGACTCATTTAATAGTTTGACTCATTATAAAAACCAAACTTTATAACTTACACTATTATAAATACGATGTGATATGCTAATTTTTTAATAAATGATAACAAATGATTTTAACTAGTATTAAGGCCCCCGCGTTGCGGCGGGAGGCGTAAAACCGTGCCAAGTAACACTAATGGCACACCACCGTCATTGACCACCAACGCCAAGAAAACCATAAAAATATAAAAATAAATCGAATGAAAAGTAGACGAAAAAACGTTAAACCACACACACACGTTACGGCGTGTTAACTCGTAAAATTTAGACCGAGACGTAAAACGAAAAATTATAAAATATGAAAAGTATAGGGGACCAAAGTTGTAAGTAAAAATTTATTGAGGCTAAATTGTAAAAGATGTAAAAGTATTGTGTTAAAATAAAAAGTTAAAGATTAAAAAAAATAAAACAAATTGGGTACAACCCATGAAGCATAAAGTACAAATTACAATGCATAGACAACTTGCTAATTAGTATATATATAATTAATGTAGTTATAAAACAGTAGGCATCATTGGTTGAAACCGCCCCTTACGAGACTTTGAAAAGTGATCGTGCCATTTTAAGTTTACCATCCAATTATCCAAACACATAATAGAAACAATAAACAATCAAATTCAATGAATTCGTTTACATGCAAAATACATGTTCTTCATCACAATTTTGAAAACATAACCTTTAAATGGGTTCACTCTTTAGTACGTCAGAAGAGATGTGTGAGTTGGTATAGATCAGTTATGAGCTCAAAACAAAGGGAAAAGTTATAAGTGAGACACTTATCAAAATGTAGTTGGGACAGATGAAAGTTTAATCTTGATTAACTAAATAAAAGATAACACTTGTTATAAGTTTTTAGTTGTTTGATAATGCTTGAAGTAGATTAGGATTAAGTTTGATTATTTATTTGATTATCTAATAGAGTTTGAGTTCGTTTAAGAGTATTATAGGTTTAGTATAAATAGATGGTTTAAATTTTTATAAAAGTGTGGTTTTATTCTTAACAATTTGGTGTTTATTGTGTTTGCTTGATCCAGTATTTCCAACAATTGATATTGGAGCTTGTAAGATGATCGTGGGCAAAGACGTGAAGATCAAGCAAGAGGAAGATTGAAGAGGTTCTGTGTGAGTCAAATATCAAAACCACCAAAGAGGTTATGTGTGAGCCAAGAAGAGATCGGCTCTGTGTGAGCCAATAATGAAAAGGTTTCTTGTTAGACAAAAAGACTAAGGTTCCGAGTGAACGAAGGAGATTAAGGTTTTGTGTGAGCTGGATATGACTAAGAGAAGAAGACGATCGGTGTGATCAAAACAACGATTTTGTGTGAGTCGATTAATGAGAAAGATAGTTCTGTGATCTGTGTAAGTCAAAAGGGAAGTGCTTTTTTGTGAGTCATAAAGGAAACTATTGGAAGCAATCGAGACATCAAAGATAAAGAAAAGAAAAGAGGATTGTAGGAAAATGTACCAAGGAGATGATCATGATTATTATGATACGATGATGAACGAGATAGAGATGCCGAGATCAAGTAGACAGAACGAAGATAATGGTCTATGTAACTGAGGGTTGGATCAAAAGAAAGAAGACCAGATAAATGATTAATGATTATAGTAGAAAAATTACTAGTTTTATTAGGAATTCAAGATCTAAGAGGTACAAATCAAAGATTAAGGGGAGAATGAAAGTTTAATCTGGATTAACTAAACAAAAGATGATAATTGTTATTAGTTTATTAGTTGTTTGATAATGTTTGAAGTAGATTAGGATTGAGTTTATTTATTTGATTATCTAATAGAGTTTGAGTTGGTTTAAGAGTAGTATAAGTTTAATATAAATAAATAGTTTAAGATTTTTGTAAATGTGTGGTTTTTTTCTTAACAAATTGGTGTTTATTATGTTTGCTTGATCCAATGTTTCCAGCAACAAAATGAATCAATAGAACGCATAAAAAAGGGATTCAAATGGTAAGTCTAATTAAATATGAAAGGTTATATTAAAATCTTTATAAAAGTGTATTAAATTTAGTAGATCATGTTTTTAAAACTTTTACATTGTACCTAACTTATTTCAAGTTTAATAATTGAGATATACACATTATCCGCTTGATCGGTGTTTCATGTGTGGGGTGGTAATGTGTTTTATTTTGCTAATGTATGTTTTATATATTTATCATTATCTTTTTTTTTTTATTCACTCACACTCACTTTCCAAAGTTTTAAAAAATCTATAAAATTAAAACAACTAATGAAACTTTTAGACTAAAATTAAAATAACTTACGAAACTTTTGAAAGTAAATTGATGTTTTTAATATTTTGAAGGAAGATAACTTTTTTTAACAAACCTTGAAAAGTAAAATTGAACTTAAGTCAAACTAATATTATACACAACTTCCACCGACCAAAATGTCGTTAAAAAGAGATAATAACACCAAACAAACCAAAAAATACACGAGAGTTATTATGTTTGAGTTTTACATAGAACAAAATAAGAAGGTTTTGAGTTCGAGTCTCACTCAAAACAAAATATTTTGCGTCAATCCAGAGGTTTTTTCCAATTGTAAGTTTCTTCCCGAGAAAATTAGGGATATGTTCCAACTAGAGAACAAGTAATTGAGTTAGATTATGCACGGTCGTATATCTATTGTACCTAATAAAAGAAGGTTTCTTTTGCCATGTGTCATGATCTTAAGTCATCTTTTGCCACATATCATTATTCTAGACATCCTTATATAATTTTCCCTCCAAAAAGGTATTATAGTAATTTAAACAATAAAACTAATTTCTTTTTTTATTAAAAATTAATTTTATTAATTGCTACATTTCTCTCTCTTGTCTACATTTTTATAACTAAATATCTTTTTAAAAATAAAATTTATTAAGAAAATTAAAAATCAATTTTTTTATTATCGTAGAAATGATAAAATAAAGAAAATTATATATAATGAAATTTTCTAAACCACTAAACCTTTTTGAAACAAAATATTTTAAATGAGTCCTTTTTAAAAAAATATATAAAAAGATAAAATTTTTTAAAAGCAATCTTATTAAAACAACTAGAATAATTACAAACCAAAGTTTATAATAGACAAGATTTTTATAAAAAAAATTTTTTACTAAAAAAATCTTAAAAATGAATGTTTAAAGTTAAACTATTTAGATAAGAGAGTTATACAAATAGTATAATTATTCTATTTATTAAACAAACTGTAATGATTCCTATAAGTCTGATGCAAACCAAAACATCCTTAGTCTCTCTGCAAGCAATGCACTAAAGAACTGAAGTAGAATTGCTTCGGAAGTTTTACACCATGCACTAGAAATATTCTAAGTGTAAAATCTTCCGAAGTCAAGACCAATATCTTCCGAAGCCAAATATGAAGTATTCCGAAGCCTCAGAGACAAAGTCTTCCGAAGCTTCATCTTATGAAGACAGATTTCTTCCGAAGACTTTTAGTAACATGCTTTATCTGATGTACTGTTCCATAAAGCTGGGCACCTTTCCGCTGCATCTCTGTAAAGTCACTAACTTACATGAGTTGGCGAAAAGGTCCATGCTTTTGGTAACTGTACATTGAGGTCTTGAGTCTGTAGCTTTCTACTTTATGTACTTTATCCTTTTTGTAATAGATAAGGATGTGAGCCATGGCATGTCATTGTCACAAGGTCAAAAGGCAGATATGCCTTTTGATTCTACAATTGATTTTGTTTGTGTTTAGTCAATTGTATCCAGCTGGCTTTCAAAGTATAGCCGGATGTAGGTTGTAGTATAAGTATTCCTTGCTCTAGTATCTTTCTTCATGCTTTGTAACACTTGTAATAGAACTTGAGAAAACAATATACTGCATCCTTGAAACCCAAATCTCTTGTTCTGTCTCTTACTTGTTACTTGTGTTCTTAGTATCATTATTGTGGTTAATCCAGTTTACTGTTTGATTAAGTTTGGTTAATCTCCTCTTTGTGTTGTTGTGTTGTAAATGACCACCCTTCACCGGTCCTGCAATTGGTATCAGAGCATTTCAGGCTCTTGATATAAGATCTCTCCATCTTAAGATCCTTCACACACACAAATACTAAACTTTCAAATGGCATCCATTTCAAAGACTGATATGGAAACTGGAACCATGAACAAGTCCCCACTGATCACTCTTGATGACTTTGATACCTGGTGTATAAGAATGGAAGGTTTCATCAGGTCTCTAGACTTAAGAATGTGGGAGTCTGTTGAAAATGGACCTTTCATACCCAGCACTCCTTCTGCTACTGGTGCTGGTATGATCCCCAAAGATGTGGCTAACTACTCTGATGAAGATAGGAAGAGAGTAAAGATTGATAGAAAAGCCATGACTGCTCTTCAAACTGCCCTTCCAAACTCTGTGTACAGAGGTTTCAAGAAGTGCAAAACAGCTAAACAGCTGTGGGATGCACTATAACTGATGTATGAAGGCTCTTCTGAAGCCAAGGAGAACAAGAAGGATCTCCTGAAGCAGCAGTTTGAAAACTTCACCTTCAAAACAGGTGAAACCATGACTCAGCAATACTTTAGGTATGTTGAGATAGTGGATACCCTTGTGGATGGAGGAGTTCCTCTTGAAAATAGAGACATTGTAAGGAAGTTCATGTCCTCACTTCCTAGGCAATGGACACACTATTGTGTGGTGATCAAGAGGACTGAAAATCTCAAAACTCTTACTCTGACAAAGTTATATTGGATTCTCAACTGCTACCAGATGGAGATGAACATGCAAGGTTCATCTGGCAACTCCAACAATCAATTGGGTTCAGCCCTGCATGTGGTTGAAAGGGATAGCATAGAACCCCAACATCATCTCATATGCTACCCTGACAACTCACCAAAGGGTCCTTTCATCACCTTCCCAGAGACACCCAGGGAGAACTACACTCAAGGAAGCCCATTCCAATAGACAAGCTCTTCTCAAGCCTTTGTGTCTTCTGATAAAAGTTGTGGCAACTCTCTTTTCACTCTTGAAGACCTGGATTGTATCCATCCAGATGATCTGGAATATATGAAAATAGTCCAGTAAATGGCTCTTCTCACTCATAGAGCCAAGAAGTTCTACAAGAGAACTGGAAGGAGGTTTCCAAGCAATGCAACCAGTGGAAAGTTTGGCTTGAATAAAAGCAAAGTCAAGTGTTACAACTGTAACTTGATGGGCCACTTTGCTAGAGAGTGTAAGGCACGTAAAACAAATGGTGGCCAAGCACAAACCAGACCAAACTACACTGACAAAGCCCCTCAGAATGAGAAGCCAAAGCAACAAGCTGCTGTTGTCGTTGAAGAAGGAGGCTTTGACTGGAGCTTTCAAGTGGAAGATGCTTCTCCAAACCAAGCACTAATGGCAGATCATGATGAAGCCAAGGTATTAGAACATATCTGTACTCCTGAATGCATTGCTAAAGTTAACAGATACAGGTCCTATAACTTGGAAATGAGATCTGATCTTGAGTCCTTAAACATTTTAAAATCTGATTTTAGAAAGTCTGAAAATGATTATAAACTAAAGATAGAGGACTTAGAGAAAACCATTTCAGTTCTAAAACATGAGCATACAGATTTTAGGACTCAAATCAAAGATCTCATAACCAAGCTGACTGAGTGCCAGGCTGAGCTTGTGATCAGCAAAGCCAAGGCAGAAAAGAGTGTTCTTGAAGAAGAGACCTTCAAGAACATGATATCCTCATCCCTGCACAACAAGGTGTGTTATCAAAATAGACAGGGACTGGGATCCAATGAGATAGCTCCTCCACACACAATCTTGTCTGTAAGATATCCTAGGTGTGAAACTTGTGAAGATGAGCTTCCTCTCATAGATCCTAGAAGTGAAGAGGATGAAGAAGAGATAGTGAAAAATTCCTCTGAGAAGAGTGAAGAGGAGGATTCTAAGAAGGGCACTATCCTTCTGAGAGAAGAAGATTGCTGTGATGACCAAGTCAATGAGAAAGAACTTGATCAGGAAGAGCAAAAGAAAAGCAAAGAAGGCTCAAGAGAATAAGGCTACTTTTGACTCTAAGCAGAAACAAGTTTTTATCTCTGCAGGGTTTGAAGTAGTAAAGACTGAAGACATCAACCAAAACTCTTCAGCTAAGAGTTCTGGTTCTTGTTCAAATCATCTCAGTACCAAGAAGAAGACTGATCTGCTGTGTACCACTGCTGCACAGCCTGGACCATCAAACTCCAAGAACAGTTCCCAGCCCATAAGAACTGTCTCAGCATCTGCAAAGATGAAGGTGGAGAAGGGATGTGACCAAAGACAGTCTTGCTCTCATAAGGAGACTCTTGTAAAGAAGAAAATGTTGTGTGTCATGTGTGAAAGTACCTCTCACATTGCTAAGGATTGTCCATACAATCCTAAAAGTACTGTCCATATGACCAAAACAAAGACTTCAAAGAGTTTCAAGAAGATTCAAGCTTCGGAAGGAAAGTTTGTTTCCTTCGGAAGCTTCAAATCAAAGAAGAAGGCAAATGGAAAATTACCTTCGGAAGAAAAGTTGGTCTCGGAAGAAAGGAATTCTTCCGAAGCACTGAAGTCTACTGCAGTGACTGTAGAATCTTCTGAAGGTTCAGTCATCAAAACTTCCAAAGTCCCAAAAGCTTCCGAGGTTTTGAAGGTCAAGTCCAAGACTCCAAAGGTGGTGTGGAAGTCTAAGAAAGACCAAGTGACTGAAGTTTCTCCATCAACAACAGCTCAAGATCCCTCTAGCACAACCATAGGATCTATTACTGTTGCATTACCTTCTATTATACTTAGTGAGCCCAAGACAAGTAAGGCTTGGGTTTCCAAATGTAACTAATCATTTTCTTTGTGCAGGAACAGCTCAAGACAAATAAGAATGTCTGGATCATTGATAGTGGCTGTTCCAGGCACATGACAGGTAATAGGTCACTACTCCATAACTTTGAGAAGATTGATGGAGGACCAGTTGCTTTTGGAGGAGATGAAGGTGGTTACATTTCTGGAAGGGGCAAGGTCACAAATGGTAAGCTCAGCATTGAAAAGGTAAACTTTGTCAAGGAGCTTGGGTACAATCTTCTGAGTGTATCCCAATTTTGTGATCAGAGTCATAACATGCTCTTTACTGAGCATGAGTGCATTGTTCTCAAGCCTGGAGTGGTCATTCCTCATGAGCACATCCTGCTTAGAGCCCCCAGGAAAGGGAACATGTACAAGATGGACTTGCAAGAAACATCTCCCTCCGGAGAAGTTTCATGCTTTCTAATCTAAAGCAAATAGTGATGAGTCTTTCCTATGGCATAAAAGAATGTGCCATGTAAACTTTAAGAACATGAATAAACTAATTAAACATGATTTGGTAACTGGAATGCCAAAGAAAGAGTTTACAAGTGATGATCATTGTGTTGCATGCCTGAAAGGGAAGCAACATAAGGTATCTCACAAGCCTAAGGAAAGGAACTCCATCACTACTCCCCTAAACTTATTACATATGGATCTCTTTGGCCCCACCAGTGTAATGAGTCTAGGAAGGACCTCTTATTGTTTGGTGATCACAGATGATTTTACAAGATTCACTTGGGTTTTCTTTCTTAGAACTAAGGATGAGACCCCTGAGATTCTGAAGAATTTCATCTTAAAAGTTGAGAATCAAAGTGATCACAAGGTCAAAACCATAAGATGTGATCAAGGGACTGAATTCAAGAATCAAATCCTTGATACATTTTGTGATGAAAAAGGTATTACAAGACAATATAGTGCTCCCAGGACTCCTCAGCAAAATGGTGTTGCTGAGAGGAGAAACAGGACACTAATTGAAGCTGCAAGAACTATGTTGTCTGACTCTAAACTGCCCATCACCTTCTGGGCAGAGGCAGTTAATACTGCTTGCTATGTGCAAAACAGAGTTTTAGTAGTTAAGACACATGGTAAGACTCCTTATGAACTTTGGCACAAGAGAAAACCTTTCATTGGTTTTCTCAGGTCATTTGGATGTCCTTGCACCATCTTGAATACCAAAATCAAATTGCCAAATTTGCTGAGAAATCAGATGATGGACACTTCATTGGATACTCTTCCCAAGCTAAGGCTTATAGAGTATACAATCTCAGAACTAGAATTGTTGAGGAGTCAGCCAATGTGACTTTCAATGAACACACACCCTGTGTGGCTGGTTCTGGTCCTGATTGGCTATTTGATCTTGATTTAGTTACCAACTGTTTTAACAAATCTTGTGAGAATGTTTCAGGATCTGCAGAAAATTTAAATACAGGTGATCCTGATCCAAGATTTGAGCTAGGAAGACCTTCAACTCATACATCTTCAGCTCCAGTTGGAACTACTTCATAAATGAGGTTTCTATCAGCACTACAATGACAAATTCAGCTGATACATCTGGGGTGCCTTCAAATTCCAGCTCAGAGGCTCCACAACCAGATAAAGATACCTCAATTGTGGAAGACAACAATGGTGATGGTGAAAGTGATCAGGAATTCCTTGATGCTAATAACCACACCATAGATGACAACATCAATGATGTCACACACTCAATGGATCAAGTTAATCTTGATAAGTGTGGTGCTGTGGAGGGTGAATCATCTATGCCAGATCTAAATTTCTCAAATTTGGATCTTTCTCAGCAACTTGCTGTGATCCCTCAGCTTAGGATCCACAAGTCTCACCCCACCACAAACATCATTGGAGATGTTGTCACAGGGGTAAGAACAAGAGGACAAACCCATGAAGCAAATGTTTGTCTTCACTCTTGTTTCTTATCTCAGATAGAGCCAAAGAAAGTTGATGAAGCTCTAAAGGATGGAAGTTGGGTTGAAGCTATGCAACAAGAGTTGCTTCAATTCAAAAGGCAAAAAGTTTGGAACCTTTGTCCTCTTCCTCATGGGAAGACTACCATTGGAACCAAATGGGTTTTTAGGAATAAGAAGGATGATAGAGGCATTATCATCAAGAACAAGGCAAGACTAGTTGTTCAAGGATACACACAAGAAGAAGGGATTGACTACACTGATGTCTTTGCTCCTGTAGTAAGATTAGAAGCTGTTAGGATATTCCTGCATTTGCTGCATCCAAGAACTTCAAGGTCTTTCAACTTGATGTAAAGTGTGCTTTTCTGTATGGAGTGATTGATGAAGAGGTGTATGTCAAACAGCCACCTGGTTTTGTAGACCCTGATCATCCTGATTATGTCTGCAAGCTTGACAAAGCTCTTTATGGGCTGCATCAGGCACCCAGGAAGTGGTATGAGACATTGTCTGAGTATCTTTGCAAACATGGATACATGAGAGGTACATAGATGGAACTCTCTTCATCAAAGGACAGGGAAATGACTTATTGCTAGTTCAAGTGTATGTAGATGACATCATCTTTGGTTCAACTAATCCAAAGCTCTGCAAAGACTTTGAGAAGCTGATGAAAGACAGATTTGAAATGAGTTCAATGGGAGAACTCAAATTCTTTCTGGGAATTCAAGTGAAGCAAGTTGAAGATGGCATCTTCATAAGTCAGTCAAAGTATGTTCAGGACATACTCAAGAGGTTCAACATGACTGATTGTAAGATTGCTAAGACACCCATAGCCAGAAACCACTCCCTTGGACCTGATCTTGAGGGGTAGTGTGTAGATGAACACTTATACAGGGCTATGATTGGGTCTCTTATGTATCTTACAGCTAGCAGGCCTGATATCATGTTTGCTACATGTATTTGTGCAAGATATCAAGCCAACCCTAAGATGTCTCACCTCATCATGTAAAAGGATTTTAAGATAACTCAAAGGTGCTTCAACACTTGGTTTATGGTATCCAAAGAATCCTGACATCAATCTGTATGCTTATACAGATAGTGATTATGGTGGTTGCAACATGACTGCAAAGTCTACATCTGGGGGATGTCAATTCCTTGGTGGAAGGGTTGTCTCATGGCAATGTAAGAAACAATCCTGTGTGTCTGCATCAACTGCTGAGGCTGAATACATTGCTGCTGCAAGTTGCTGTGCTCAAGTACTTTGGATTCAAAATCAGATGCTAGACTATGGATTTAACTTCAAGGAGACTCCTATCCACATAGACAACAATAGTGCTATCTCTATCACTAAGAACCCTATGCAACACTCAAGGACCAAACACATCAATATCTGGTATCATTTAATAAGAGATAACTATGAAAAGAGATTAATTAAACTAGTCAAAATCAGATGCTCGACTATGGATTTAACTTCAAGGAGACTCCTATCCACATAGACAACAATAGTGCTATCTCTATCACTGAGAACCCTGTGCAGCACTCAAGGACCAAACACATCAATATCTGGTATCATTTAATAAGAGAAAACTATGAAAAGGGATTAATTAAACAAGTCAAAGTTCATATAGATGAACAATATGCTGATCTGTTTACAAAAGCTTTTGATGACAGAGATTTAAATATCTAATATCAGCGGATGATTAACTTTGAGTAGATCTTTTCTTAAAACTAATTCTAATTATTTCTTAAATATGTGTGTCCTAAGTTGTCTAGTTCATCACTTTCATAAGCTCATGTTTTCTTTGGATATCAAATCCTTTTTTTGAAGACTTTCCTTAGATTCTTGAAAATTTTCTGATCCTTCGGAAGATATATTTTTACCTTCGGAAGAAAATCATGTCTTCAAAATAAATAACTGTCTAAGAAATTTTACCTTCGGAAGAAGTCTAAATCTATCTTCCGAAGCTTAAATACTTGTCTCAGACACTTATTTGTTTTTAAGGACTTTTTCCTTCCGAAGCAAATTAACTCTCGGAAGCTTTGTTGTTTTATATACAAAGCATTCAAGTGTTTATTTCTCTTCCGAAGCAAAATTTTCAAGACTCTCAGGAAAATCTTCCGAAGTCATTTTAGCTTCGAAGCTTTTTCATTAAAATTTCCGAAGATAATTTACCTTCGAAAGTTTTTCGAATTCCAAGAAAACTACTTTTTGAGCAAAAGCAAACTACTTTTTCCGAGGTGGGACCGACATTTGGATTTAAAGTTTATCCTCTTTCATTAACTTTGGTTCGAATCCTTTTCACATAAATACCCAACGGTTCCCCCTCTCCCTCACTATCTTCTTCAATTATACTATTCCTCAAACCTAATTCCCAAAACCGCTTTTTCTTTTCACCTTTCTTCATCCTTAAGCTTCTCAAATGGCCAACCTTAACCGCAGAAACAACCCAGATTTCTCCATGCAACTTCACAGGCAACATAATCAGGTTGCTCTGTTAAGCTCTGAGAAAGATGAAAGTTTCTCAGAGATTTGCCAGTTTTTAGCTCTATCAAATTACTTCACCTCCTAACCATTGATCCTACTCTCTATGAGGATCATCTGCTTGAATTTTAGAAGACCTGCCAAGAGGTCATCATGGATGGGAAGAAGGCACTGTCTGCCACAGTGCAAGGGAGGACAATCTTCATCACTCCGGCCATCATCAACACTCATTTGCAGCTGGATGATGAAGAAGGTGAGTTGTCCTTCCCAAAGAAAGCTGTCAATCATTCCTTTGAGCAGATGGGCTATGAGGGAGATTTTTCTGTAAAGACCTTCAGGAAAGGGAAGGTCTCATCCCAGTGGAAATACCTACTCCATGTGGTTATCCACAGCTTGTCAAACAAGCATGGAGGGTGGGACCAGATTCCTGAGGATCTCTCCTTCATAGTGCATGGAATGGTTCAAGGGGTCAAGTTCAGGTACTCTCAATTTGTCTATACCAATTTACTTGCTAACTTGGACTCCTTAGAGTATTATATGTTTCCTAGATATGTTCAACACATTCTCAACTGTGAACTGGGCTCACAGTTGAGGGAAACAGATAATATTCTTAAATTGGGACAGATGAAGCCGGCATCTTTAAAATCATGAAGAAGCCAACTGTAGGCTTCTCAGGGGTAGAAACAGCCCTTGCCCCAAAATGTTAGAGCTCATTGCTCAAGGTGACAACCTAGCAACACAAGCTAGTGTTGAACCCACACCTTCTACCTCTCTACCACTAAAAAGGCCTCAAGTAACCCTCACCTACCAAAGAAAATCCAAACGAACCCCTGCTCAAGCTATTGAGTCTGTGCAGGTCCCCATATACTACCTTTACAGGAGGAAGTGGACACTAGAGCTCCTACTTCCCCTGAGGAGCAAACCACTCCCATCTCTTCAACTATCAGGGCTGAGGTTCCTCATGCTCACCCTGATGAGCTCACAAGCCCAACAGCCTTAAGCCTTCACTCTGAGTCTCAACACTCAAGTGAACAACCTTCAGGGGACAATTACCATCCCCAGCCTTTAGATCTAAATCAACCCATTCCCAACCTATCCTTCTATACTGATGAAGACTTAGGATTCAGTGAGTACCATGAGTCTCTCTTCTCTTCCCCTACTCAAAGAGAGATGAGTACTCCTGAGTCTCCTCAGTCTAGCCCACATCAGTCACCTATAACTGAGGTGGACACTTCTGAACCTGTTCAGGATGTCCATATGGAAGAGGCTCTCACTTCTGCAAGTGATTACATCATTAAGACCTCAACCATGGCAACTCAGCCCACTGACATCTCAACTGAGATTGCTAGTGAGCAGAGGAAAACCAGCAGCCAAGAACCTCAAGCTGGTGGTGAGAGAGAGGACTTTGGTCCAATCATCTCATCCCCCAATGATTCTTCTGATGAAGAAGAGGGGAATTTGAGACTAAAGGTCAAAAACTGTCAAAAACATGCTCCTATTTAGTCTCTAAGGTTAGTCACCTTGAATCTCAGGTGACTACCCTTCACAACAGGGTCAATGATCAGCAACTTGAGATTTCATATCTTAAGGAAAAACTAGCTAGGAGACCTTTAAGAAGAGCTCAACAAGGAACACAAGAACCTGTGGATGTGATTGATCTATCCTCCAGCTCACCTATGCAAGTGGGTGATGCTACCAAAAGGGAGGAGAAAGTCATTGCAGCCACAGAACCTGGGAGTTCTTCACAGAGAATGGACATTGAGGACTCACCATCCTCACTTGCAATTGTGCATTCTCAGCAACTTCTCAAGTTCACATTAATGTGGACTCTATAGACTCTATCATCAGGAGTCTCTTTGAGGAAGGTATACCAAGGGTTGTGTCATCCCCACCTCAAGGAACTTCAAACTACATCATTAGGTGGAGGTATGATGCTGATAGAAGAGCCCTTATTCTTCACAGAGTTCAAGGGCAACAAGAAGTATTTGATTTTCAAACTTTGAACTTCTATGAAGGTCTGGATCTAGTCAACATGCCACTTGTCAACCCAAGCAACTCAAGACAAGCTGACAGATTGGCTCAAAGAATCCAAGACAGGATCACTGCAGAGTTTAGCTTAAGAAGGAGACTTAGGCAATCAGGTAATGCCATCGGTCAACTGGATGTTGAGGTAGACCCTAAGATTAGTTTCATAGGGGAAACCTTGACTGAAGGCCCAGTGGCAGAACCTGAGACCCATGTCTCATCATCATCAACTGCTGCAGAGATCCACATTTCTTCTGAGACACCTGCTGGTGAAGGTGCTTCTCAACCTCTCTCTGGCCAGAGCATGGATGCTACACTAAGCAATGAAGGCCAAACCTCTATCCACCCTGAGTCACAAAGGTCTGTAAGTGACAAAGGGAAAAGGATTTTGACTCCTGAGGAAATTGAGAAGGATGAGAGAGAGAGGAAGAGGAAGCTAAAGGGAGAAAGTTCCTCTGGGTCTTTAGGTTTTATGCAAGCTGCAATCAGGGCTGCCCCCAGACCAAATACTCAAGATGATGAGTTGAGGGCAGTCAGGATTACTTACCTGCAGACCAGGAACTATGGCATTGATGAAATCATTTTTCTCCCCTTAGAACAACTAAATGAACTGGCTGACATGGAAGTGTCAAGAGAGATGAAAGAAAAAGAGGATGCAAGGTTACTTCTCCAATTCAAAGAGGAGAAGAGACAGAAAAGACTCTACAAGCATGCTCCTACTCTCTCCCCAGTTCAAGAAAGCCCTGTACAAGAAGATGTGGTTCAACAAGAACCTCAGGTAGACAAAGAAGAAGATAGGATCAAAATGATCAACTACCTGAGTGCCACAGGCTTCTATCAGACAGATGCACTTCTTCCCTTGTCCTATGACTTTGTTAAGTTTGAGTACTTAAAACAACTTGAGCTTGAGTTAGTCAAAGAGAAAAAGACAACTAAGAAGAAGCTAAGGGAAGAGGCTGCAAAGTCAAGAGCCATCATCCAAAAGAGTATGAGAAGTCTGCTGACAGACAAAGGATGATGAGCTTCTTGAAGCTGTATGGATTCTCCGGAAGGAGACTTGGCCCTATGTCTCTATCCATAATGGATGAGCATATAAGGGTAATCAAGCAGAAGATCAAGAGTGGAGAACTGATTGACTTACACTCTCTTCCAAGTCAAGTCCCACCTGAAGTGGAGGTTAAGGTTGAACAACCTGAGACAACACAACCCGGACCTCCTGCTGAGCCTCAGCAAGCTTCATCTTCTGATCCACAGCAGGGTCAAACTCCCTCTCCTTCTGAACCTGTGACGGAGGAACATCCAACTGAGAAAGACAAGGATGATCAACAAGGTGCTACAGACCAGTCTTCTCAGTTAAAGTCATCTAAGAGGAAGAAGAGGATGGCTTCTAAACCAAAGTCTAAGAAGAAGAAGCCTAAATCATCTACCTCTACACCTCAGGCTGAGTCAGATCAACCTGAGGAAGTGCATGAAGAGGCAGCCCAATCAACTTCAATGCAAGTGGCTCCTCTTGCAGCTGAGACACCCATCTTATCCTGGACCTTCTCTACCAATCCAGAAAGATGGCATGTAATTAGAGATCAAGGTGTTGAGAATGTCTATTCATGGCAAGACATAATCAACTTACCTCTGCATGATCTCTTTGAGATGAGAAGATACTTTGAAAGTCTGAATGATCCTGACCATCTGATGAAGAAGGGTATGGTCATCATTGTGCTGAAGACTACTAATATCTGAAGATCTTCTAAGTGTTTTGGTAGCATCAGCCTAGGGGGAGTTTGTAAGGATTCCTATAAGTCTGATGCAAACCAAAACATCCAAAGTCTCTCTGCAAGCAATGCACTAAAGAACTGAAGTAGAATTGCTTCGAAAGTTTACACCATGCACTAGAAATATTGTAAGTGTAAAATCTTCCGAAGCCAAGACCAATATCTTCCGAAGCCAAATATGAAGTCTTCCGAAGCCTCAGAGACAAAGTCTTCCGAAGCTTCATCTTATGAAGACAGATTTCTTCTGAAGACTTTTAGTAACATGCTTTAACTGATGTATTGTTCCATAAAGCTGGGAACCTTTCCGCTGCATCTCTGTAAAGTCACCAACTTACATGAGTTGGTGAAAAGGTCCATGCTTTTGGTAACTGTACATTGAGGTCTTGAGTCTGTAACTTTCTACTTTATGTACTTTATCCTTTTTGTAATAGATAAGGATGTGAGCTATGGCATGTCATAGTCACAAGGTCAAAAGGCAGATATGCCTTTTGATTCTACAATTGATTTTGTTTGTGTCTAGTCAATTGTATCCAGCTGGCTTTCAAAGTATAGCCGGCTGTAGGTTGTAGTATAAGTATTCCTTGTTCTAGTATCTTTCTTCATGCTTTGTAACACTTGTAATAGAACTTGAGAAAACAATATACTGCATCCTTAAAACCCAAATCTCTTGTTTTGTCTCTTACTTGTTACTTGTGTTCTTAGTATCATTATTGTAGTTTATCCAGTTTACTGTTTGATTAAGTTTGGTTAATCTCCTCTTTGTGTTGTTGTGTTGTAAGTGACCACCCTTCACCGGTCCTGCACAAACTATATATAATTTTAATCATATCTTATATTAAAATATCATACTGTAACTTTTTTTTGTTTATTACTAACATAATTCGTTTACTAAATGGGTTTTTAATATATCTATCTATCTGTCTTGTCTGTCTATATGTCTATCTATCTATCTATATATTAAAAAAACTAAGATAAGATATGACACAATTATAAGCATCTTCATATTAAAATTTTCATTTTCTCTATTATTAATAATAACATTGAATACTAATAATATTACTTGTATCATTTTCAAATTAATGTATAATTTAATAAATTAAAAACCCTTTTTTATATTAAAAACACACTTTTTAGAAATTAAAAATCTATAAAATACAGAATACGACAAACTTTTTTATGAAAAATTCATTTTCCTTAAAACAAAATATTTAAAAAACCATAATTTTATTATAAAATAAAGTTTACGAAATATACATTATTGTTTGTTTACTTAAGTAGCTATTTATACGTAATTATAATCATGTTTTATCTTCAAGCATGGTTTTATAATTCATAAATTTTAATACTAATTATTTTTTCTTTTATTTATTCAACCCGTTTAATAAACGGGGTAATAACCTAGTTAACCGATAAAAAGACGGACGAAAACGCCAATACACCCTTCAAATAGAGACCTCCGAGGAAATCACCATATGCACGAACCATACACTACTATACCCCTATATCCAACCTGTTCATCAATGGCGTTTTCCTTCACCTTCCAACAACCCCAAAACCACCTTCAATCCTATAAACCCTCACTCATTCATCTCCTTCAATCTCACATCAAATCAACACAATCTCCAATTAACAATGAATCAATCACAATTTGAAGATCTTCTGCCGACGATGGCGGACAGATTGGGCGGCGAAGGATTAATCGAAGAACTCTGCAAAGGGTTTCAATTGTTGATGGATGCTGATAGAGGCGTGATTACGTTCGATAGTTTTGTGGGCTTAATCAGATGAGTTTTGTGTGCTTATGTTTCGATTAAGCCCTAGTTTGATGGATCGATCGGAGGTGTTGCTTGAAGAGGCGTTGTTGCAGGAGTTTGGGGGTTTGTGAGGTCTTAATTGTTGACATTTAATCGGTGGATTAATGATTTAATGATGAAAATTGTTGATAATAGATTTGATTCATTAGTGTTTCATTTTGTAATCAAGTTTTATGGTTTGATTATCTAAGTGAACAACCATAAAAAAATGTTTGACTTCTAGCATAATTTTATTGATTTTTAACCAATAGTAAGATGTTAAATACCTTCTTTTAGATATTGATTTGGTATCACGTGACACTAAACAAAGACCTGAACACGTGTTCCACTGAATTAGGCTATAACTGACTAAGGGGCTGTTTGATTGTGCTGACCCAGTATGAGCTGACTGAGTCAGAAGCTGACCCAGTCAGAAGATCTGACTGAGTCATACTTCTGACTGAAACTTGAGTGTTTGATTATGTATCTGACTTACTCTGCTGACTGAAACTTGGGTGTTTGATTATGTATCTGACTGACTCTGCTGACTGAAACTTGCCTTTGTATTTTAACTTGTGTTGTGTAATCAATAGAAATTAACGAACTTTCAAAAGAACATAATAGCTTTAAAATTCAAAATGTCATACAAAATACAAGTTAAACATAAATTACACATAATCCGAATAAAACACACCGAATTTCAAACATATTGCAAGAGTTTGCATACAAATCAACTTGAAGCATTTGAAAGTAGTTGATTAGCAATTTGGTCTCGCAAAGCAGTCATATATTCAACGCCTTCTGAACCCCACTCCATGTCTTGTGTGTTTTCACCATCGCTTCCTCCACCTTCACCATCAGGAGTAAACATAGTGTTTTGTTCAAAGTTTGTAAATAATTCGTCTTGAATATTGTATTTCCTTATAAAGTTATGGACTGCAAAACAAGCAATGACTACGTCTCTTTGCACTCGAAAAGGATAAGGAGCCATTTGTTTTAAGATTGGGAATCTTGCCTTCAATACACCATAAGCACGCTCAATAACATTTCTAAGGCATGCATGAGCATGATTGAATCTTCCTTCTTTAGTTAACGCCCTTCGCCGTCGAAAATCTGCTAACCAATACCTTGTATTACGGTACGGAGTCATAAATCCACGAGTGTTGGTATATGCAGCGTCACAAAGGTAATATTTATCTGCAAATGTGAGTGTGACATGTGTTATATCAAGAATACAAATAATATATGTAGTAATAAAAGTTATAGTTATATTATAAACCTGGAGGAGGAAATCGAAATCCAGAGGTCGGATTAAATGCCACTTCTTTCAAAACTCGTGAATCATGTGCTACGCCTTCCCATCCAGCCCATACAAAGGTGAATATCATATTAAAATCACATATTCCTAGCACATTTTGATAACATTCACCTTTTCCTCTTCCCCTAAAACAAGTTTGTTGATTAGCGGGCACAACTGCATGTACAAGAGTTCCATCTAAAGCACCTATTGCTCCGGGAAATATGCTTCTTAGCCTTTGAAGTCTCTCCGAGGTATCTGTAGTTTCGTCTGAAGATGTTGGGACTATAATTTCTTTAGCAAAACACATCATTGCAACTAGAACCTCATGAAAACATTTATGAACTGTTTGATTGGAGTGTTGAAATCGTCGTTTCACCACACGAAAACGTTCATTATGCCCTATAATATGTAGGAACATAGCCATTTTCTCTTCAATGCTTATAGTCTTACTAGGTCGCAACCAATTTCGTTGTGAAAAATGACCACATAATAGTACAAATGCCTCACGTGAAAGTCTCATCATTTCTTGACATTGTGTAGAAGATCCATGTAATAATTCATATGTATATGCATGCCCGGTTAAAGCAGAATCATTATCTCTTATTCTTTCAATTCTTTCCTCTCGTTTTCTTTTCCGGGCCAACATCAACCAATACCATGAAAGTAGAAAGAATGATAAAATTTCACCATCCGTATACATATTTGACCTGTTAAAATTGATTCAAAATATTTATAAAAGTCACACAATATACATAACAAAAGTCATACAAAAACCATACATAAGACATACGATATCCATCCAAAAGTCACACAAAAGCCATACGAATGTTTTATAAAAGTCATACAATATCCATAACAAAAGTCATACAAAAACCATACATAGAGACATACGATATCCATCCAAAAGTCACACAAAAGCCATACGAATGTTTTATAAAAGTCATACAATATCCATAACAAAAGTCATACGCAAGTCAAAAAAAACACAAAAGTCAACCAAGTAATCCAAACTTCCTCCCAGCATTTCTCACCCACGACTCGCAGCTCACCGGCTTAAGACGTAACCAAACTTTTCTAATATCAGCACTTTCACCAAATAGCAAAAGAGCCGTGTTGTATCTCGGATCTTCTTCCCCCCATTCCATTTGTTCTAGCTTCTCCATGCATGCGTCCATTTCTTTATCAACATTATCTTTTTCCACCAACATCTTTGCAAGATTGATTATTTCATTCCCAACTTCTCTTAAATCATCATCTGTTGTTTTTCTACGAACTTCTTTGCTACTTTTAGTACTTGCCTTGCGTTTTGAACGACACGAAGATTCTTCACTTACAGGTGGGAGATCTGTTTCCATCTGAGTGTACTGAACATCATCCACATCATACTCGGAAGAACCTTCAACGTGATGAGGTAGTGTGGATGATGGCGCCCAACTAAAAATGCCGGTCGCGGTCACCCCCTCAAATAATTTCGTACAAAGATCAGGGCAAGGAAGGGGTGCATTTCTCAACTTTTCCACAAACTTGTTCAACTGTTTGAAAATTTTTATAGTTATAATCAAGCTACTAACATTAAATAATCTTTTATTAATAAGGTTTTCATATTAAAAAAATACCTTTGCCTCCGCTTCCCATTCTTCATCGCTCATATTGAAAGTGTTGGTTATAGGATCATAAATATTCCCTGTTTTGTTTTTCAGTTTCACCCAAGCCCCGTACTTTGATCTCAAGTAGTCATATCGATTCTTCATTTGTTTATGTTCAACAATGAAATTATGCTCATTTTTCAGCTTTTTCGCAACAACTTTCCATGAGGATCCTTTAAGGCTACTACCCTCTCGACCATTGATTGTTATCTCATGTATACATGCTTCGAGAAAAGTTCTGTCAACACATTCTAACTTCCAAATAACTCTACTTTTTTTTTCTGCCATGTCTATATACAAGTAATCAAGAAGTAATATCAAAATCGATTTCAAGAACCCAATCATGAAGAACTAATACACACATCTAAACATTATCAATTTACCAACTAATCATAAGATCAAGAACTCATATATCAAATTACCAACTAATAATAAGATCAAGAACCAATCATGAAGAACTTCTTACCCAATCATGAAGAACTAATACACACATCTAAACATTATCAATTTACCAACTAATCATAAGATCAAGAACTCATATATCAAATTACCAACTAATAATAAGATCAAGAACCAATCATGAAGAACTTCTTACCCAATCATGAAGAACTAATACACACATCTAAACATTATCAATTTACCAACTAATCATAAGATCAAGAACCCATATATCAAATTACCAACTAATCATAAGATCAAGAACCAAACTTCTTAAGATCAAATTACCAACTAATCATAAGATCAAGAACTAGAAATTGAGCAAATTACCAACTAATCATAATATCAAGAACTAGAAATTGAGCAAACGTAACAACAAAGATGAAGTAGTAGGTTCTTTACCAAGGGTCGCGCAGAGGCAGCGAGGCGAGCGGGCGGGGGAAGGTGACAGAGGCAGCGGGGTGAGGGAGGGAGGGGGGAGGATGGAGGCGGTCGAAGGGGGGGGGGGGCAGGGGAAGGTGGCAGAGGCAGCGCGGGGAGGGGGGATGGGGGAGGATGGAGGCGGTCGAAGGGGGGGTGGCAGGGGAAGGCGACAGGGTGGGGGGGGAGGCGGCAGGGGGAAGGCGGTCGAAGGGGGGGTGGCAAGGGAAGGCGGCAGGGAGTGGCGAAGGCGGCAGGGAGCAAAGGCGGCTGGGGGAAGGCGGCGGAAGGGGGTGGCAGGGGAAGGCGGCAGGGGGCGAAGGCGGCAGGGGGTCGCGAAGCCGGCAGGGGGTCGCGAAGGCCGGCAAGAGGCGAAGGCGGCAGGGGTTGCAGCGGAAGCTACCTCGGAGGCGGTCGACGGCGTGGGTTGCAGCGGGCGAGCGGGGGGGTACGATGGAGGCGGTCGACGGCGTGGGTTGCAGCGGAAGCTACCTCGGAGGCGGAGGGCGGCGGCCGGCCGGGGGGGGGGGAGGAAGGTGGAGGTCGACCAAGGAGGAGAAAGGGGAGGAGTTTTTAGGGGTTTTTGGGTCAGACAACAATTTTGGGGGAGAAGATTTTTGGTCAGACAAGAACAAATCAAGGACTCGGTCAGCCCTTCCTACCGGGTCAGACCAGCCAGTCAGACGCATCAAACACACTGACTGGCTGACCGGGTCAGCCAGTCAGTGGTCAGAACTTGGGTCAGACCAATCAAACACCTCCTAAGTTGTTACCGAGAAAGACTTTTTTTCGTCCCTCTTTGAACCTAGCTAAACTGGTTAAATTTCAACCGGGTAAATGTTTAGTTTGGTTTTTTTATGTGGTTATGTTTATGCTGATGATTTTCATTTTCATAAATAGTATATTATATCTTAACAAAATTTGTTAGATGTTTAGTTGTTTATGATCTCTTGTACGTTTCACCCAAGCATACACCATCATTCTCCACTCATGCTTCCATGGTGTCACCTTCTCCGGTAGTCACCACTGGTCCTCTTTGTGATCTTCCATATGTGATCTCATTCCATTGTGTCATTAATCGTCATCCTTCGTAACGTTTCAAGCCCAAAACTAGCAACGCTAGAGTTTTGGGTTATTATTTTTATTAGGGGCTCCATTTTTTATGAAATGTATTTAGTTGTGTTAAAATTAAATTGGGCTTGGCTACCCACTCCGATTGGGCCTCCATACGTAGAAGCCTAATCTCTTTGCTCCTCGATTTTGGTTGTTTATGCTTTGATTTCTAAATTGTATTTTAATGGTTGAATTTGTAAAGTTGTTTGGTGCTTGCAATTTGTACAACAAAACTTGTTTAGTTGTTGACTACTTGTAAAAGAGA
Organism: Flaveria ramosissima; assembly: GCA_025215565.1. NCBI lineage: Eukaryota > Viridiplantae > Streptophyta > Magnoliopsida > Asterales > Asteraceae > Flaveria > Flaveria ramosissima. The sequence continues at coordinate 4,509,245 of CM046031.1, forward strand.
ACTTGTTCATGCTTAGAATTTGCGTAAGAGACGTTCATTGTTGTTATATTTACCCGTTAATTAAAAACCTTTTAGTTTATTGTTGTTGATTTCCAGTCTCAATAAAAAATGAAGATTGATAATATTAACTTTCAGAATAGGCATTGTTTTTTTTCCTTTGCTTAGCGATCTGAAAACCATTGAGACACTTTTCTCTCACTTAGGAGCGATTATATTATAGTCTAGTGGTCTGTCTAAATGTGGTGTGGATTTAAATCGTTACAAAGTGTAATGTTAGGGATGTTAGGAGTACAAAATTGCTATTTAAAAAAACTCTCGTCATCCAATCCGCTCGCATTGTTATCAAGAAAATGCGTATTATTATTAAACTAAATAATATAAAAAAATACCCATTTTATTGTGTGGGAAGTAGTATAATATAGTATACAAAATGAACTATAAGAATGTAAATTAAAATCACATAAATTTGAAAAGATTCAAACCAATGTCTTCAATAACTAACTAAGGGATCCACTCACATTGTTATTTGGAAAATAAGTATTTTCATTTAAACAAATAGTATGAGAAAGATACCATTTTTATTTTCTGTGAAGTAATATAAATATTGTATACAAATAAATTACAGAATATTAAAAAAGATTCAAACAAATATCTGCAATGAATAGTGTTTTTGGCTGCAACAAGAACTAAACAATTAGCTTCGTGTCTTTTAAAAATAGATTTAGTGTCTCTCTTAAGATGAACACATCAATCTCTAAGAAAACACTCACTTATCACTCTATTGTATACCACCTATGTGAGATTACCTTTTTTTTCCAAATTTTACATCAAACTCACTACTTTAAACAATTGTAACTAGTTCATCTTAACTCTATTTTGTATGCACTTTAGCTTGTTAAGAAGCTTTATTAAAAGATAACACAAAACCATAAATAATAATAATAATAATCTATATAGCTCAGTATAAATATAATTGTTTAAAGTTAGTAAAAGATTACTTTAAAATTGTTTGTTATTTGTTCATAAAAAAATTATTAGTTAAGTAGTTAAAATTTCCAACTCTAGCATCAAAGAAGTATAAATCATTATTATATCAACATTTGTTTACATTTTGAATCATTTATTGTAAGTAAACCTCATTGTGCGCTAAGTGACAACTTTTGAACTCTATATAGTATTATAGTCAAATGTCCAAAACAAGGCAATACATTTTGCATTTTGGTGGTCTTTATATATGTTATCTTTCAAAATTCTTAAATACTAGACGTTCTTTAAAGGAAGAATAAAGTAGACAAAGAATACTAATCCATAGAGAAATAAAGTATAAGTTGTCACCTAACATTCAAAGACGATGTGCCCTTTCATTTTTATATTTTTATTTTTAGGTATTCGTTACGATAATAGTGTGAGCTTATTTCACATAGTTGAAAATTTATGTGTGTATGTGTATATACAAGATCATTAAAAACATAGCTAAGTTTTAGTAGTGTAAATATGACATTAATCCTTATAACTATATATTGTTTTAAGTGTAATATGTAAAATGATTATGTAATTGTATAACATCGTCTTTCTTTTTATCTCTCGTTATGTCTAGCTAGGTTTTTTTTAACCTAAGTGGTTTTGACCTATCATGGATTCTAGGTGAAAGATGAGTTTCTTTTGGTATCTAGGAATTGAAATACGTGAATACCGGCTTATGTAGCAAAACATTCTGGATAATCTTTGTAACCGCACAAGCTTTGTTGGCATATGTGTGAATGGGCTTCACCTATGTTAAACCATCAAATGCCTAACTTAATCAAAGACGGTTAAGCATAATTAAATCCCATTAACATATGCCGATGAATCTTATGAGGTGGCAAAGATTATCTAAGATGTTTTGCCACATAAGTCACATACTTGACCCACAGAAGTCACATTCGCGAGCCACATTCGCGTATCTTCTCGAAACCAAAAAGAACTCATCTTTCACCTAAAATCCATGCATGGTGGTTAAAACCATCTAAGTTGAAATTTTTTGTGTCGCTAGAATTATGTATAAGGGTTTATGACACATGTAGCAACCTAATTTCCTATTTTTTATGACTTAATTGTAGATGACACTACATGGCTAGTGATGCCTTTACTAGTTCTAGGAGACCAACTTTGTGACTTATATGATTGATGATGTCTTTACTCTTCATCATATAGGGAACCAACATCTTTTTTATTTACTATATAGTTACTCTACTCTTGATTTTGCAAAATAAATTAAGGGATTGAGGCCAAATTTTAAAGACCCTCAAGACTTTTCTTTAATAATTTTAAACGGCCTTTTGATTTAAAAATTACATACGCAAAATATATAATAAAAAATACAAAGATAGAAACTATTAAAAACATCCCCCAAGTAGTCGTTTTACCATGTTTAAAAATTTTAAGAACTAAATTACAAATTTATCAATTCATTTGTGTCAAATATATAAAGCTAGAGAATAAACATAACCTATACATGTATAACCATACTCATACATATATATATATATAAGGGAGGGATCAAATGAAAACTAGCTTTTTTTTGTGAGAACTCTAGGAACCAATCTCAACCACTAGTTCTTAATGGCAAAATTATAATTAACAAAAACATATTTTAAAAATTTATAAATAAAAAAATAACATAAAAATAAAAAAATAAAAACACAAAAATGTTCCCCTACTTTCCATCATT